>JADLZK010008791.1:0-372294 GCA_015847255.1 Hyparrhenia diplandra | reverse complement strand
TAGTTGTCCTGCATAGACAAATCGTATCCGACAAAATTATGTTTAGTTGTTCCATTAGAGGTCTCAGGTTTCTTGTCTAGTATAAAAACATTTGTTGCATTGGCTTGCTTTTTGAGCACTGTGCAAGTCTGTGTAAAAACATCGGTAGGCAGCCAAATATGAAAAATATTGCATTGCACAAAGCCTGGATATAGACTGATACATACATTGAACCAATCCATAGATCGATAGCCAAAACGGATTAAACTAAATGAACAGCACAAGGCATATGGCCCATAGGTAGTTGTGTTCGTGCTGGCACGACCTATAGAGACTTGCCGTGCTTGAGCATGACGTTTAGCTTGTATAGCCAGTTTAATGAGGAGGCCTGCTAACTTCAAACTATGTTAATCAAGAGAAAATATTTATACAAAAACGAATGAAGGCACAGAGACACAAACTATGCCCACAAAACATGTAAAGAGTTTTTTGCAATATAACAGTATAAATTATATCGTCACAAATATTCTCATTCAATGCATTACATTGAGCCCTCTGCCATTGATGACGTCATATAAGTCCATTTCATCTCATGCACTGTTATCTAACTGCCTTCTCATGGAACTACTTGTTATATGTAAGGTATATCATAAGCATATAAATAAACTAAAATGACAATATCTGATTTAGCAATAGCTCAATTGCAGATTTAGAGCTGCCTTCCTCCTTGATGCACTTGATGGCTTTGTTCCTTAAATCTTTGGCCCTCTGTCTCATTTGCCTTCCTTCTTCCATACAAAGTAACTTTGTAACAGCCCTCTCGATCTTGCCCCCTCTCCAAGTCACCATCTAGCTCAAACCCTATCTTCCATACTTCTTGGACATACCTCATATTTATCATCGATCTGCAAAATGGGGTCTACATATCATTGGGACACCTTCAAAATGCTCTCTAGAGTTGAGTTCCATCCATTATGAGTCCAAAATCCTCCAATTGCATGGTGCCGTAAAACTTCTTGTTGTGGAACCCAGGGCACCACCATTCCCTTCCATGTGTCGCCTCCTTAAAGCCATCGGAAGGCTCACACCATTAGAGGATTTTACCAAGTTATGACGAATAACCCACGTAAATGGCATTTTATCGTTGGCCAAGCCCCATGCTATCTCCAACGGTTCCTTTTCATCTATAGATGCCAAGCTCCCAAAAACTCACATATAGAACAGATTCCACCTCTTGCTTGTCCAACCACTCTAAACAAGCCCAATCTTGTGCTAACAAGCTGTCGTCGGTGCTTAAAGAAATCTTGTGAAGTGGCCCAATAGGATATATTGGAACTCCGATGCCATTGGCAATCTTTTCAAGATCGAAATTCTCAAGGTCTCGGAAGGTGTTAAGTATGACACCGTAAGAACTCCTTGCAAAGATCCACTAAACATTCTAGGCATTTTGTCATATTAGCATGTGTAGTAGTGGACGAGAACACCATGTCTCTTAGTCGTAGTGGTGTAAGATCATCTATTGGCATGTCCAACTGGGACTTATCTCGAATATAATTGAAAAACAATGAGAAATGGTCAGTGCACATAAACAATTATAACTTCAGTTGGTAGCACTAGTAACATGGTACATATGAAAAATGTGAATGGTATGAGTTTGTTTCTAAATGTAAGTATAATTTCAGCCAGCAGTGGGCAAAACCATGCATGCATGATAAATACTACTTCATTCATTTTAAATTATAAGTTTTTCTGTCTTTATATGTAAGTACATATAGAAATCTGAAGTTTTTCATTTTTACAATTTCAAAGAGAAGATTGTCAAAAAATGCACATGTAAACAAATCTAGTTTTTTTTTTTTCGTTACCAGCTCATGTCTCGATTGCTCACCGTCTAATAATCTAAAGTTTCTTTTTCAATGCAAATACCTTATAGGCATGTTGACTAACAAATGCCCTTATGATTTGACCTCTCTAGTCTAGTTAGTAAGTGCCATTGTTTGACATTTCTAGGTACAGAGCTTTCATTAATCGCCTAGATATACAATATATCTAGATATATAATAAAAAATTGTGTATCTAAAAAGATAAAATACCCTATAAAATTGGAACAGAGGGAGCACACGCATGTACTCCATAGGTGGGATTGAGATGATTGTGGGTATTAAAAACCCCCTTGTAGTTGCATGTGGGTTTATTTAACACCCTTAATCGTGTTCATCCCTACCAACATAAAAAGTCAACATTCAGATACTGGGGAGGCTTGTCGACAAAAAAAAAAAAAAATATTATATGATAATACCACGTTGATCTTGATATCGACTTAAAAGATTATATATCAACTGTACTGTTTGCTTAAAAAACTATAATAAATCAGTTTTAATGTCTTTATATCTTAGAAAAAAAAAAAAAGCTAGATGTCATCGATTATCTTCTTCTACACACACATGTGACACATGGGTACGGATTGATAGCCACTAGAGTGCATGTGGTTTAATTCTTTTGATGGTTGAGGTTGAGGAGGCTTGTTTACTTATAACTTCTAGTGTTTACAGTAAATTAAAGCAATGAGATGTCCTAACGAAGAACATTCTGCAGCATTTGCTTGGGGTGTTTGCCAGTCAGTTTGTGTGTGTGTGTCTGTGGGTCCCGCCGTGTCTCCCCCTGGCCTGCCCATGATGCATGTGTGTATGCTTGCGTTGACCTAGAACATGAGATGGCGACAAAGGCCAGAAACTGCAAAGCACAGTGACGAGTCACCTCACCTTTCGATGTCAGCGGAAGGATGCCCTTATCGCAGAGCGCCGGGAACGCCATGTACGCGACGAGGCAAGCGGCGCCGCCGGTGCGCAGCACGAGCGTGGGCACGCCGAGCTCCTGGGCCACCATCTGCATTCCGCGCAGGTTGGAGTCCACCACCAGGCACGCCGGCGCGTCGTCGGCGTCGTCCTGGGCGAGAGCCTGGCGCAGGCGGTCCCGGAACGGCTCCCGCATGCGGTCGTTGATCCGCAGCAGCGCGCCGGGGATGTCGGCGTCCGAACCGGACGGGACGAGGTCGGCCCACGCCAGGCCGTCGCCGACGGGGACGAAGCGGTACTCCGGAGGGTGGCGCGCCGGGTCGGGCGCGTTGAAGCCGGCGTGGAAGACGGTGATGTCTAGGCCGCCCCGCGCGTGCAGCACTCCGGCCAGCTGCAGCATCGGGTTCAGGTGGCCCTGGAACGGCAGCGGGAACATCAGCACGCGCGGACGCCGTGCGACGCCGGAGCTGGCGGGAGGGATCGACGACGCCGTTGCCATGACTGCCTCCTGGTTGCTCAAGAACAACGCCTAGCGCGTTGCCTGCAGCTCTGACGATGAATGAAAGAGATGGGTGGATACGGTGGTTAGCTGCTCGATCAGTTTATTTGGTGGTGGCGTCTCAAAGCCTGAAATCAAGAAAGGCTCTCAATACTTGAGCTGGAAGCGAGAGGGAAGGATGATACGCGAGGTTGTGAAGAGGATTTGATGTGGGAGATGAGTTGGGAAATGCGTGTGCTGTAGGCCTTCATTCATTCATACACATAGCATGCGCTCGGTGTTGTCGTCGTCTTGTTTTTATTTACACAGTACAACAGTTGGGCACTGTACAGCTCAGGGTCATGGTGTTCTGGTTACGGTTGGCTCTCCCCTGGTGCATTCACGTTATCACCAACCATCTATGCGGCTAAACTATAGCCTACGGTATAGCTCTACGCCTCTATCCCTAGCCGCCGTTCAACAACAACAATAATAATATATATATAAATAATCCATCTTCAATATATATATATTAATACCGGTAATCATCAGTACTATCAGCAATTAATGCACCATCACTAATATACAGCTACATTATTATTTACTTAATTAATATTTAGGACATGCTTAATTCCCTCTTTTTACCAATAGTTTTGGCATTTTATTCCATATTGGCAAATGCAACTAAACACCATGGCAAAAAAAAAAAAAAAAAAACCAAAACTTTGGGTACAAAAAATTTGGGCATTTAGGACTCTAGAGGCTCAAAAAATTTATTTTGCCAAAACATTCCCCTTTGGAAAAAAAAAAAAAATGCCATGCATCTAAACACCACTATGCAAAACCTTTTGCACCCAAAAGCAATTAAACCCACCCTTAATCTTACAACCAAGTAATCTTAAGCCATTTTACCCCCTACTACATAATACATTACTGGTCCAATTGAAAACCAACAGCTACGTACACACATCAACAGTCATCATTAGGATAGATATCTTGTTGATAAAAGTTCCCATTCTCATTTATTTTCTCACAGGTTAAGATATATATTTTTTAGTGGACACGCTTGCTCATGATTTATTTGTTATGATAAGACATATATTTAAATCATTAAGCTCCAGTTGTCAGAAATAAATAAGGTGGTCTCTCTGTATCTTGAGACATCTAGGTGATGTGCACGTACAAGAAGGAGAAGCTCTCTGCAAAATAAATGGTATATTGGGAATAATTTTTTAGCTGGCTATTTTCTAGTTGACAGGTATATATATGATATGCCTCACCGATTTCAGGTTTCACCAACATAGTTATGTGAGTTCACTGGTGATGAAAGAAAAAAAAAATCAAGGTTGCTACTTTTTCTAGCATAGTCCAATCAGGCTAACAAATCAGCAGCATGTCAGGAAAGGCTCAAGCCATCTGCAAGTCAGATGCTCTCTCATCTCTTTCATGGGCAGCTCTCAACGTGTTTTTTTAGGTTTTAATTTATTTACTCAGCAATTCTCTAGTTTTTTAAAGACAGCTCAAAAGATTTGAATATATATTCTCTCTGTCCTGTTATATGTGTTCTTTTATCTTTCCATCAAGTACATAAAAAATTCTCTAAACCTCAACACCGAGTGTGTCTAGATACATGAAACATGCCATAAACCTATAGACATTCAGATAAATTGTCAAAACAACGGATATATATAGTGGGACAGAGTGTATTCATTTGCTGTCAGATGGAACCGACATACCAATTTTGGGGCTAGCCACTCAACCAGGTGCTTGAAATTTTGCAAATCCATTAGTTATCTCTTCTACCTCCAGCTCCGTTAGCCTCTTGACCGTCTTCCTCCCGGCGCCCCAACTCTCCCTCACCTCACCCAGCTCTCTCCCTAAGGCCTTGTTTGGTCACTCGGATTGGCTCCATTCTCGGCGGATTGATTTGGCCCCGGTTTTGAACCCTCGTTCATATTAAAAATAGTCGTTCGGTTAACTAATGGTCTAGACGAATTGATAGCCTATTTTTAAATCCGCCGGTTTTATATATTTTTTTAGATAATAGATAATACAATCCGGCCTCTATCCGGATTTGTTCCACACCTCCCGAGAACCGGATTATTTCCGTTCGGTTAAGGAATGGTTCCGGATCAAGTGGATCACTTGGATTCACTCATTCTCAGTGTGAACCATTCATGGGGCTTTTTGAATCAAATGAACAAAGGCTAATTAATATTCCAGCCATGGATCCAATGATCGAGCAAGGAGAGCATTTGTGGGGGGCGCAGCCTGCTGGAAGGACGGCGCTGAGCTCCTCTACATAATAGCGATGCGCCTATGAGCTACCTCTGCCGCCGGCCTGGACGGGAAGTCCCAGTGGCGCGGGAATAAATTTTTGATGGTATGGACGCACGTAAAAGTTTTTGGAACCAAAACATTATTATTATTGGGCCCAGCCTAACAAGGTATAGAGGCGTATTTCTCACAGTATGTCATGATGGGCTTGGGATTCAGGTTGGGCCAGATCGGGCTGAATCATGAAAAAAAAAAAAACTTAACGAACCCTTTCCTATAAACTGCTGTTATAACCGGAGATAGAAGAAAATTTAAAACCTGCTTTATCTAAAGGCATTTCAGTAACAACGATTGTCGGTAAACAATTAGTTGTGATAGCCCAACCGTCTATTTGAAAAATACGAGTATATATGAATATAATCTTTTTATAAATTCGATCAAATTTAATAAATATGTATTAAGACAAGACTGATTTGTAGACTATATGAATTTGTTTTTTTTTTTGTACCAATCAACTTTGGCAGTGTCGACACGACACACTTTGTCATCCTTTTGTTCCCTCGCATCGCATTCGCACCCCACCTTGGTCCGTGTCCCGTGTCCGTCATATGGACACACGTGCTCACCAACCAGCCGACCACGCTTTGCCAACCCCACCTCACCTCACCTCACCTCACCACCGTTTCCTTCCCCAATCCAAAGCAGCCGCTAGGCTCCAGCCAGCAAAGCAAAGCATCCATGGACGTCGGCGACGTGGCGACGGGAGGCGGCGGCGGCGGCGGGAGCGGCGGGGTCGGTGGAACGAGCATCCACATCACGGCGCTAGACGGCATCGTGAACGTGAACTCGCTCTTCACCCTGGCGGCGTTCCTGGGCCTCGCGTGGCGTCCTTCCTCCGACGGTCCGGGTCTCGCCGACGGCGCCGACCCGCGCACGGGGAACCCCTGCGCGGCGGGAGACCGCGCCGAGTCCGACCTCGTCTCGTTCCACGTCCTCGCCTTCGCGTGCTTCCTCTTCTCCAGCCTCGTCGCGCTCTGCCTCAAGCAGCTCGTCCGCACCTACCCCTACCCCCACCGTCCCCACGGCGCCTCTTCGTCGTCGGCTGCCGCCGCGGGCGGTAGTGGTGGACGGACCGCGGCGGCGAGGATCAACCGCGCCGCGCTCCGCGTCGGGATCCTCGCGTCCGCCGTGGGATCCGTCGTCGGGTGCGGGTTCCTCATGATGGCGCTCGTCAACGTCGTGCAGGTGAAGCTTGGACGGCTCGGGTGCGGCGACGGCGGGGCTGCTGCCTGGGCTGCTGTCGTGCCGCTCGTCACACTCGTCCCTTCCGCCATGCTCATCTACATCGGCATCGTCTTCTACGCCTTCACACGCTAGCTAGCGGATCACGAATCGCCAGTGTTTCAATCAGAACTCCAATTCCAGAGGAACAATGCAGCTGACTTTTTGTAGATTTAATAAATAAATATATAAATCCATAGTATTATGGTTGTGTTTTGGAGTTTGCTTGTTTCGAGCAAGTGAATCTGCTGTTGTTTTGTAGTACTTGTGCATGCTAAGCTGGTCAGATTGAAGCAATGATGAGATGGAGCTCAGCTGCTGGTTGGTATCTCAACTTGAGATGAAATTGTCTCAGATCTCAACTACTAGATCTGTACCAAACCAGGTCTGAGTTTGTCATTGTCTGCATTGTGAGCATGGAAGGTCACAAAATCTGCACTGTCAAGCCAAACTACGGATGGAACCGATCCTGTAGACCAGCACATTTGCCATGTGCCCTGCTCCTGATCCAAAGAATTGATCATCATTCAGCCCCTTCCCCGGGTGCTCAGTAAATTCATCACTTCACCGGACATTTCACCAGCCCTGTCTTCCTTAGGAGCACGGCGCATGTTCTCTGCTCTTTCATGGCCCTTTCCTTTACTCTCGGTCTACAGACTCCATGGCCACCCACCCTGGTTCTCGTCTTCTCTTGCACCACCTCTTTAGCCAACCTGCTGCAAGACATACAACTGACTGAGAGAAATTAAGCTGAATTTCTCAAGTTCGTTTTCACAGAAATACACGCGCTGGAAAACTCAGCAATCCCAACTTGAGCAATCCCAACTTGAGAAACCGCAATCAATCAGTTCATGGGATGGGGAATAACAAAACTATTGCATCTTTCCAGCTGCTCATGTGGCGGCGCATATGTCAGACACAGGAATTACTTTATTTTGGTTCAACACAAGTGTCATGCCATCTTCTAGACCCCACGTATTAGGTTTCTGGTGACACATAAACAGTGGAGTTTTGTGAAACACTAGCACCATTAAAAGTAAGCAACGTTAAGTGACAAGATAGTGGACTTTCAAATAGTATAGCTAGGAGACTCAACTATCCAAATCAAGACGCTTCATCTTCAACAACAAAACAAGGAATTCAGTCTCTTTGGGTTCTACCCTGCCCTAAGGTCTCCTATTGCTAAACTCCTCAATCTGTGAGAAACCTCCACATTTATTTTTGAGATCTTCCTCCACATTTATTTTTGAGATCTTCCGCCCCAAGATATTTATACCACATCTTTGACTTTGTCATGATGAAAATTCGGCAATTTGGGTGGAATAACAAATAGCAGACAGCACGCAACGGCATCACAGTGAATGGTGACTGCAACAAGAAGCATCTGCATTATTGGCATAATGTTAGCCATTGGCTACATCAAGAGAAGAGAGCTACACTTATAGGGGGCAACATGCATGTGTAGCAGAAGGAAAGGAAGATACTCACCATGAAAACTCATTGACAACCACTCATCCGTGCCCAGTCAACGAACTGCATTCCTCCATACACGTTATTGGCAAACCGCACACCAACAGTGAATGCCAAAGAAGCAGCCGGGACACGCCGCAACAGGTGAAGCCTCAACCAGGCGCTCTAATCCATTAATTATCTGGTACCGTGTTGGAAGAAACAGCAAGGAACGCACCTGCAAAAATCAGGTCCATTTTTGTTTACACTTTGCAGGGTTTCAGAAGATACAAACAGGAAATAGCGGTACAATACACATGTCATTATGAAAACACTAAGACTATCAACCCGCCTTCATTGGCTACAGTAAAAAGCTTATCTAAACAAGAACTGCAGATCTTGAGTTCTTGACTACACGCATTACAACAGAGTAAACATGCAATTATGTTCTCATAGGATACTTTAATCAGATGCATTTGAACCACAATGGTGAGACAATGACATAGCATCATGCAGGCATCTGCTAAATATCAATTGCTCTGATCAGTCATACCGCATAGCTTTGATAGTTTGAACAGAAATATTCTCGCTCGCTCAATATAACCCTCAATAGTAGCTTGACAAGTCTTAATCCACTATCAGTGTTCAATACAAAATCCACCAAACAAACAAAATAAGCAGTTCAAAACCGTTTAATGCAGGAAGGTGTGATGTAGGATCCAGCAAGATGAAAAGAAATCAGTTTTTCCTTTGTTCTGAAAAATATATAGAGACTAACATCATAACATGTATATATTTATTGCAAACTAAAGTTTTGCACATGATCATGTATCCGAAAACATATAGGTATTTGGCTTAAAAAATTCACATGGAGACCTACATCTATTCAATTCAACCACACAGGGATGAAGGAGAAACTTTTAACCCAGTGATGTCGACATGCAAACAATTGGGAAATCAAATTGTGATAAGAAATTGTCTGGACAGCCTTACCCCACAAGGCAGAAGTCTTGAGAAGAGGTGGAACAGGTACATCATCCTCTGACTTCTTAACACTCCTGAGGTACAAATTTGAAGGAAATAATTAAATCTGAGATTCAAGAATAGTACACAAACAATTTGTGAAAGAGATTGCTAAGTTTTATCACCATACACACCTTAATCTTTAGCTATCAACTAATACTCGAGTACTCAACATAATTATCGAAATAGGCAATAATTTTGACAATGATCAAGAAATCAGGAATAGACCCTCTATAAATGTAAGGTTTAGAACTGACAGTGGCCATATAAATAAACATCATATTGCAGTGTCAAAACTCAAGTACACTCTATAACTAAGATTAAGTAAAGGGAACATAGCTTCATGAGCCTTCAGACATGATTTTCTTACTAACATATATGTATGTTAAACAGAATAACAAGATGAGGAAGCAAAAACTATGAACATGGTAAGCATGCACATTACCAGATATATAGTACAAGAGAACATACCGTTTGGCTGTCATTATCAAATTAGCAATCCCTTGTCCCACAAGGCCACAAAAAAAGAATCCAACAGAACCATACAATATTCCCTGTTCACAAATAAATTTTCAGACATTTAAAGAGATGGTTATAGTTGATAACATTTCTGGGGAAAATAGTAAGTATTTCAATAAACACAAAGTTACCTTGAAAAAGTATGTTCCTATCCGTTGCTGCACAGAAAATTTGTATCCTGGCCTTTCAGCTTCAAAAACGCTGCAAGTATCAGTTTTGATGATCATTACCCGAATGAATGGTTGAATGCAGGGTGGGGAATGAACTGGGGCATTGCCAGAATATGATAGTGGTAAAACTATAACTGAAACATGAGACAAGCAATGACTAATGAAAATGAAAGACAAGGTTAGGAGAAGCGAGATCACTATTTCAACAGGCTATGCAAAAAAAAAAATATGTCCTTAGCAGTATTATTATTTTGTCCTCCAAAGACTCCTATGCTCGGGTTTATGCTTGTTCAGGCTACAAAAAGCCGAATTCCACACCTGAACAGAAATACTTATATATGCTACAAGTTGGAAACAGAGCTCCAACATACATGTTACGATGACTCATGATAATTTCGCAGATCAATTATATATAGCTGACTTACTTAATAAAATAATCTAACAAACATGTTTGCCAAGGCTTTAAGTTCACCAGAGTAAATCTGAAGTATGCAAGTAAACATGTATTTCCAATAGAGCGAACAAAGGAGCTAAGGACTCAGCATTTCAGCTCCAGCCTCCAGCTTTAATAATTTTCCATATTTGACATATTTTTTCTTTGTCATTAAGTACAAAAAAATAGCATGTCCAACTGGTAACTATGATACTGAGTTATTCTGTGAACATTTTGGTGGTTTATTTTTATCACTGCAGATGGGGGGTCTCAAACATTGTGTACCATTCAGTGGCATAGAAAATTGCTCCTATTGATCCCGCATAAGATGTCATTTTACACTAATGCAGGAAATGACCAACCCCCACACAACCAAAAAAAGAAAAGAATGAAACAAGCACGAAAGCAGTATTTGGTGCCCCTATATAACCAATCTACAAAATCCCTTCTAATAAGTTATTTTTCCTTGTTGAGAAAATTTCAATAGTCAAAATAGGTTCACACATGTAGCAGAATGGTATGCTTTAGATATAACTTGAGAGGATAATTTCTGTTGACAACAAACCTGCTTGGGAGGGCATCATAAGCATGCCTAACACGCCTAAGGAGACCTTCTGACGCAGATCTGCTACCGAATCGAGCATATGGTGCTAACATGCCGACTAAAGCTACATTAACAACTACTCCTACCAACATATCCGCTGCATACAGCTCAAACTCTGACCAAAACTCCTCCCTCTCTTCTGAACCTCAGCAAACGTCGCACAACATGTGTCGATAACTATCTGCAATGTAACCATGGAGCAAACAGTCAAAACTGCACAGAAGCACAATGCTAGTTGAAGTAAGCAACTGAACCAACCTCGGTGCCGATTTTGAAGAGGAATGCTGGATCAACCAGCATCCTATTCGAGAAGCGAGCAGGACCTAATCGCAGGTCCCAAAGGCCACGCCGATGCCTTTGAAATCCAAATAGCAAACAATTTCTCACATCAGGCACATCTGGATCAAAATAACTTGCAAACAAGCAAGCAAAACACACAAGCAGAATTAACAATAGCTCTTTAAATAAAAAGACCTGCATGTCGAGGTATCTCAGCAGCAGCAGTTTCTGAATCCCAACGCTCTTGGCGGCCTCAACCATGTCCGCGGGCAAACTGGGCAGGCTAACCCCCCGCTTCTCGGCCTCCTGAATCACCTGGTCGAAGCTGAGGATGGGCCCGAACTCATCCTCCCCCTCGTCACCGTCACCGGCACCACCACCCCCCACCGCCGCCACTCTCCCCGTCCCCACCGCCGCCGCCCCCACCGCCACTGGCAGGCGGGAGCTTGCCATTCCCACCAGCCCCGTCATCGACATCAAGCCTCTCCGTGAGCACAACAGGTTGAGCGGCAACCGCGGCCACCTGTTCAGTAGTAGCGTCCCCCGCTTCGGGGACGGCGACGGCCGTGGCCGCGGGCGACGCGCCTCCATCCGCGCTCGCCCGCATCGGCGGGAGGTCGGCGCGGATTCCCCTGGCGCTGGCGGCGCTCCACCTCCGGACGGCGGTCGGGCGGAAGCAGGTGCCCCGCCTCCCGAGCAGGGCCGCCGCGCCGGGGCCCCCGCATTTGGCGCCGTGGAGGCGCGCGCCTGCGCAGGAGAAGGCCATGCTCATGCTCGCTCGTGCCGGAGAGGAATGGTCGGATTGGGAACGGTTGGCTGCTACCGCGGCGAGAGAGATGAGCGAGCGCGCCTCCACGGCGAGAGGGGGACTGGGGATTGATTGATTGGTGGGGTGGCGGCGCGGCGGGAAGAAGGTGCGTGCGGGCTCCCGAGAGTGTAGTGTGGTTGGGGACGACGGAGGCGTTTCGCTGCGGCCGGGCCGGGGGCCGTACTACCCTCAGCGATGTGGGCCGTATGGAGGCCCACGTTCGTGTCCGTTGCGGAACCGTGATTTGCACGTTAGAACGGGCCCACGTTCGTGACGTGGACGTAGTGGCCCAAGGGCCTGTGGTCAATCGTGCTCATGTGAGAATTTTTTATCATGTTTTGCTGTAGTATTATTTTTCTAATGACTATGAGCTTCAGTTAGTAATTTCGTAGATGCAATAGTATATAGTTTCACATTTTGTAAAATAGGATAAATAAGGACTGTTTTAAATATAAAATGAGAACAACAGTTAAAAAAGAGGACGGAGGGGTACTCTCTCTGACTTTTTTACATGTGCTGCATTTAGCTTTGTCCTAAGTCAAACGTTAACATTCCATTTGTATACTTTAGATCTTTAATAGATCGAATTTAGCTAACCATCGTCAATCATCAATATATACTTTACAGCATGCTGATCAGCTACGTATACTAAAAACATATATTGTCACAAAATGATGACACGGTCGAGGATCGATCAAGACGAAGAGATCAGAGGCTAGAAGCCCAGAGCTAGAGACGACAGAGCAATTGTAAGCACGGACGAGACGGGGACTCGGAGCTTGCTGCCGTGAGACGCTGCTCCCGCTGGCGCCGGCGTTTTACCGCCGCCTTCAGCAGCATCGGCGCCATCCTGATCCATTATCCAACAAAAAAGAGACCATCAGTCCATCCATCGAAAAAAAAAACATGCATTGTGCTGTCCAAAGTTCAGTCTTAATGCCTTCAAGGGAACATTTAATTTATTTTGATTGTGAAATCGTCCACTGAGAGTTGAAATTCAGCATTAGTTTGAAACTGTAAAAGTAATCAAAAGTTAGAAGATTAGTTGTGCTAAGTTTACTAGGCGAGTATAGTGACCGTTCCAAACTTCCAATCCTATAATCGTATTTCTCTTCACAAGGAAATCATGAGCGAACGCATGATCGATGCAACGCGAAATGCGTCCAAAAGCGGCGAGGCCAACGCCGCATGCACGACACGAGCATACCTTTGCTGCTGCTGTCTCCGACGCCTCATCGGCCGACCCGCCGGCCGCCGCCGTCGTCGCCGGTGATGATGCATCCCTCCTTCCTCCTCCTGCACACACGGTCAGCCAAGCACAACACACAGAACGGAAGAAGTCGATCAAATTCCTGCGACAATTGCAGTCACAACACTCGACAAATAATGGACCAGCTTGTCAGCGAACCGGAGCCTTGTCTTCGTCGGTCGAATCACCCTGCTCTGACGACGGCGATGGTCCGGGGGCCTCGGATGAAGCTTCGTCGCCCACAGACGATGGCGCAGGGGCCGCCGACGCGGATGCGGACGTCTCATCTTCAGGTGCCGCGGCCGCTTCCGCGTCATCTTTCTTGGATTCAGGCGCGGATGCCAGCGTCGTTGCCGGCGCCGGCACCGGCGCAGCCCCTGTCTTCACCTGCATCATCGCGCAGCGCGGTCAGAACACGCACGGACACCAATGCAATGCCGTCGTCTCGGCAATGGCAGGGCCAAGACGTGCGCACGCACGTACCCCGTCTTTCATGAGGCCGACGTCGTACACCGGCGTCATGTTGGGGTAGAAGAGGCCGAAGTTGCGCTCGGCGACGGGGCCGGGCTTGAGGTCCTCGTTGAAGAGCGCGAAGATGTACGTCTCGAACTTGCGCCCGGGCATGAGCGGCGTTCCCGACCCGCCGCCGGCCTCGCCGATGAGGTACCGGTTGTACTCGGCCGCGTCGGCGTTGCTGACGCCGATCTGCCCGTCCATGGCCTTGGTCGGCCACCCAGTCTCGCCGACCAAGATCTCCACGTCGTCGAAGCCGAGCTTCTTCATCGCCGAGAACACCGAGTCCAGCTGCGCCTCGAACATGCTGGTGTAGGTGATGCCCGTGCCGGGGTCCCGGACGCCGAGCGTGTTGCCGGGCCGCGCCAGCGCGTAGGGCAGCGTCGCGCCGTTGTAGCCGAAGTAGGGGTACGGGTTCACCATGAAGGGCGTCCTGCTCTGCCGGTGGAACGCCAGCATCGGCGCGAACACGTCGCGGTCCCAGCCGTCGCGGAACCGGCTCGCCGACGGCGGCTCCGACGCGCCGGCCAGGATGCCCAGCGAGTGCGGCGTGGAGACGCGGATCTTGGGGTACCCGGCGCCCACCAGCGCCGCCTTGAGCGCGCGCGCATGGCGGGCACCAGGTTCGAGATGAGCGCCGGGTCGTGCGTGTCCATGATCTCGTTCCCGACGGCGACGAGCGAGATGTCCGTCTTGGGGTAGTACGGCGCCACGTTGGCGGCCACCCACGCCGCCGCGCCGTCCTTGGTCGCCAGCTTCGGGATGTCGCCGTTGCCCGCGGTGACCAGGAGTGCGATGCCCGTGCCGGCGAAGGCGCGGACAATGTCTGGGTTCGTGTCGAACAGCTTCACGCGGTCGATGCGGGTGCGGTTCGCCAGGAATGACGCCACCGTCGCCGGCGGCGGGAGGTTGTCGCCCTTGGTGCCGTAGTTGACGCCGATAGCGGTGGTGGACGACGGTGCTACGACGAGAATGAGCAAGGACACGGAAACGACGGCAGCTGCGTGGCCTTGCCACGACGGCGGCGGTGCCATGGTGGTGGTCTGGTCGCTCGCGCCGGCCGGACGCCCGTCCAACAGCGGTGGCAAGGGGCGCTCCCGAGTTTAACTTCTGGTTGTGGTTACAGTGCGCCAATTATGGATGGGTAACTACCATGGAAGTAAAAGATTCCATTCAGATTATTACATTTGCTCTTCTTATATTAAGTAAGGTCATAAATCATACTCCCTCCGTCTGAAAATAATAACTTTAAATTTATCTCCAAATAAACAATATTCTATGCATTATAGAATATTGTCTCTTAATAAAGAAACTAATCACAGGTACATGCAAATGATATAGCTATCAAAACCAAGAGATATTCTCCAAGAAAGAAAAGGAGATGAAACTAATCATAGGTACATGCAAATGACATAGCTATCAAAACCAAGAGATATTCTCCACGAAAGAAAAGGAGATGAAACTAATCATAGGTACATGCAAATAATAGCTATCAATGAGATATATATTCTCCAAGAAGGAAAAGGAGATGGAAGTATATGCGTCTTTAAATTCATGCATGACCATAGAACTATTTTTTTTTTTAAAAAAAAACTCTAATGCTATCCACCAATGTACTCGGCTTATCACCGGTATAATGTTTTTTCTCTCGCAACAAATCGGTGGCTTATCAACCCGAAACCCATCAATCAAAAGCATCCATAGTGTACCAATGATGGGTCCCATGTGTTTTTTTTTTTGAAAGATCCAATTTCCCGGCTTTGTTTAGCCATAAGGAGAGGGTCCCATTTACTCTAACCATTATGTTTAGGTCCTATGTACTCTATAGCCAATATGTTTGCCAGTCTAGATGAACCCAATAAAAAAAAACTTACCCCTCGTTCCATGAACAAATCAACTTTTATGGTTAAATGTTACTCAGAAATTTTTAAATCGGGCTGTATTTACAAGAAAGAGTGCCAATATTTATGACACCAAATTATTATCATTGCATACACCGTGAAATATGTGTTTTTATAATATGCTCATATGACGTCAAAATATTGTTCATAGTTTCTATAAATCCAGTCAAATATAAATAAGCTTGGCTTAAGACAACTCTAATGATTGCTTTGGAACATGAGTTTTTTTTATGTTCTTGCATTCTGTTGAAATAGATTGAATTATGTCCTAAAATAAAAACATGTTTGTCTCGTGAAGGAAACTCTAATGATTAAATTCTGTTAAGACAACTCTAATTGCTCAGTGCGCGTGCGCTAGGAGAAGAAAATATTTTTTAAACAAAATAAAAGCATGTTTTGGTCTCGTCAAGAAAATATTCTAGCTTGGCTAGGAAAAATGTTGTAGCTTCACAACAATCTTCATGAGACCAAAGTGTTCCATGTTTAGGAAAATTTACTGAAAATGTGATCCAACATCAAGACAAAAAAACGTTCCAACACCATAGGAATTGTTTCAAAGATCCAGCATGGATATCTATGTGAAATAAAACATTATAAAATTAATTAGAGCACACTTAAAAAGACTGATAATAACAAAGAAAAGGCAGAAAAAGAAAAGGGAAACCAGTTTCATGGGCCTCTCTCTCTACTGAACCAGGGTAAATCTGGCCCAGCGAAAGAATTGTGGTCTCCTGCGTTTGTTTACACCTGTTTTCTTTTCTTCTGCGTCCGATCGATCTCCTCCATCTCCATCCCTCCCCGCCGCCGCCGCCCGCAACCCAAGAGGAGAGAGACTGCGCTCGCTCGGTCTAGCACCACCAGGGGCCCCAGCGTCCTCGCGACCAGCTCCGTCGCGGCGTCCGCTCTCTGCAGCCCCCGACCGTCGCTGCTGCCCTGCTTCGCCACTCGGCACCTTGGCCGCCGACGAGCACCACCAGAACACCGGGTATTCCCTCCTTCCCTTCCCTTCCCCGCTTCCTGCTGTGAGAAAGCCGCGCGCCCAAACCCTAAGGTAATTCCTAGGTAAAACCGTGCGCCGCGCCCAAACCCCTAACATACTACTCGTAACCTGTGGAAGTCTGGAAGAAGAGGTTAGATGGTAGAGATAGAACCGGATCTTTTTGGATTGGTAGGGATCTAGAGATCATGGCTGTATTATTTTTCGAAACCGGGACTTTACCCGTATTATCATGGCTGTATTATCACGCACCATATGCCGAAGCGGCACATGCTTGAGCATTGTTCACCTGTAATGAAAGTGCACAAACTTGTAGCTTGTGAATTTTCCTTGTTTATTTATTTTAGTCTTGGGTTCTTAATTCTCGGCTGCTTATTTTGTGGGTCCAAGTTTAGGCTGATGCTGGTTAGGGAGGTAGATAGTATATGTATCAAAAGTCACAGCATGGATTTTTTTAATCAGGATTACAAAATCACGGATACTGGTGGACTCCAACTCCACCATGGTCGGCAGTTTCCATCTGAATATGTGCTGTAGATGAGCCATGAGATAAATACAGAAGATTTATTTGGTCACAAATATGTGCTGTGTCTCAATCTCTGTTCCTGGATGCCCCAATATCTAACCCTGCTTGCTAGTCCCCAATCACTATATCTTAACTTGTGCTTCCGAAAAGTATTATGCGCCCTTTCAGGTTTGCACCATAGCACCACTAACTCTCCTTCATCCATTGACTGGCTCAGTAAGGGCTGGAGATTCATCCATACTGCTTTCGTTTGCTAGCAAGTAGCAACCAAGCGCTAACTAATTGATTGGTGTAACCTCTGTTTTTGAGGCGTTGCGGCGAGGCGAGGCGCCCGACCCCCTTCACAACGCCTAGGCGTTTGTGGCGGACGCCTAGGCGACGCCATACTCACATCATAAGGCGTTGTAAACTAGAATATCCAGGGCATATATACCTTGTTTGTTCCCAATTCTTTTGCCCAGATTCCTTTCTTCCCAACATTCAGGCAAAAGCAGAGCATGTATGCTATATTTAGAAGAAGAAAGCAGAGCACGCATACTATATTTAGAAGAAAGCGAGTACACGCACATTTGAGAGACCACAAACAGAGAGGAGGCAGGGGATATACCGAGGCGGAGGCAGAAAGCAGCAGATTGCGGACGAGCTGCAGGCTGCGGCTCCACTTTCGACACAGGCGGCTCGCGGCAGGGCGGCCGGGCGGTGGAAGAGGAGCGGCTGGCGGAGCCGGTGGTCCGCCCGCCACCTTCTCTTTTTCCTCCCCCCGCATCTCTTTTCCTCTCCTTCGGCCCTCGCTGTCGCTGCAAATGGCACGCGCTACGAAGTCGATTTCCAGCGAGCCGCCCTATCTATTTACTCGCGATCGATTTCCCACGCATCTCGCCGATTCCTGCGCGGGTCGGTGGATTCCTGCGCCGCGGTCGACTATAAGCGGGCGCTGGCTATTTGTCTTGTGGCCTTGGCGATTTCCAGCGGGCCTGCCTGCTGGTTTCGCGCCCTTAACCGGTGAATCGACATCCAGCGTCCGCGGCGTGGGGAAAGGCGTCCGCCCCCGCGCCAAACCGATTAGGCGGCGACTAATTCGCCTAGGCGGGGCGCCATACCACGAGGGTCGCGGCGTCTTCGACGCCCAGGCACTCACGCACGCGCCTTGTCGCCTAGGCGGCGCCTTAAAAACAGAGAGGGTGTAACTTTTGTTTAATTTCTCCTGGGGGTATTTACTGTGAGCAATGGAGCCCTTTTCATGCTCATCTGTCTAACTAGTGTAGAAAATGTTTCACTTACTAGAAGGAATATTCTGTATAGTCATAAATTCATTTACAGTCAATCCACTAATGAAATCCATCCGTTTGATTTGGTCACCACCTCCATGTTTTGTTTTCTTTTGATAACCTGATGGGTCCATCACTATTATTTTACTTATGTAATCCAAAGTGTTTATGGATCGGGTCCCCGCTGTTTGCAGAGCTAACACGATGCTCTCTGTCCATGATAAGTTTCAGTATCTGTAATCCAACTCCAGTGTTTCTTCATCATTTTGTACCTGTACAAAGTGAAGAACCTCCTGGATATTCTCTCAGCAAATAGTATAGGCAGACTTACAGCTAACAGCTGTAATTTTTCTGGACAGGTCTTCAAGAGATTTCTTGCTGCATTGACCTTATTACCTACAACTCACTTCACCTTAGGTCATTTGTTGATTGGATTACTTACCCATTAGTCTGGTAGACCTCTACCCTCAATCCTCCATGGAGCTTGTTCTCTCAGATAACTCCATAATATTTACTTAGATCTGCCACTTTGCTTAATATCCAACTATGTATTTCTTTTCACATGAGATGATATGCTTATTAATTAAGCTTTAGAAATTCATTCAGTGTTTAGATGTTAAACTCGGAAAGGATTAAGCTGCTAATTTATCACAGCATTGCTAAATGCCAAGTAATATTAGTTGTCTTGATTTTGCCCCCTTGAATACTCAAGAGAGCTGTGTTAAGTTGTCTTGCTAAAACAGTTCCACTGGGTGCCACAGGGTACAGCATCTATTCCTAAAAAGTTAGTTCATAGTTGCATGCACTTTATTTGCTTGGCCATCAGGTTTACTCATCTTAGTTTCATGTATCACCTCGCATTTTGCTGGGCTGTGTCAAATTTGCAACGAATTGTCTCTCAGATTAGCAACTATGGTTTAATTTGTTCTGCTCTAGTGCTTTTCCAGTTTACCCAGCCTGGCAGAAGATTCCTCGTCTAATCGTCTTGGCAGCTTCAGTTGTGTTAACTCATGAATAGAAAATAGCGGTCTGACGGCTTATGTTTTAATTGGGTCTCTAATGACGTATTCACATGAAGCCTTATTAGGAGATCTAGTGAAATTAGAGCTTGCAGTTGCAGGTATAGTTTTGCGTTTCATTGAAGATAAACTTAGCTTAAAAGTTTGGATGGGCTAAGTTGCTAGTTTCATTGGGGACACTATAACTGTCACCAGGATAGCTTGACAGCTTCCCATTTTGGACAGCACACAGCAGTATCATTTTGTGACACTTTGGACGTCCAATATGGTGTTCATGCTTATGATCCCAACCACTTCAGCTGTGTTCTGCCTTCTAGTGGTCATTTATGTTTGAGCCTTTATGTTTTGCATTCGAATCATATTTCTGGGTTTACTTAAGTGTTTTAATCTTGTACCAGGTTTTGTCGCGATGGGTTTATTCAGGGGCAGCTTCACTCTCTTGGTAGGAATGGGATGTGGTATCTATGTAGCTCAGAACTACAATGTTCCGAATGTCAAGAAGCTTTTCAACACATATGTTTTTCTGGCAAGGCACATTGAGGAAACCTACCGTAAGCGAAGAAAGACGATGATTGATCCTTACATTTGTTTTCCCTATGGGGAAAGCAAGTACAGCTAATGTTATACGGAAAGATTATTTTTAAAATGGCGAATGCAATATTGGTTATGGAGAAGCTCTGAACTCTGGCGGATAATGTTTGGTTAGTTGGAATTCAGTTGCTGTAATAGTTTGTGGTCGTTTTAGACCGTGAGCTTCTAGAGCATCTTGTTTGCTCGTGTTCCAGTGCCTTGGGAAATGCACTGAACTTTGTAGTTAAAGTGCGGCAATGGATAATCTAGCATCATATCAGTGTGTTTATCAAGTTAACATAGGATCGAATGATATGTTTAGTTGAATCTAGATTTGTCTTGTTTAAATTGTGGTGTTCCTTGATTTACCGCGATGGATGATTGATGGCATTTATATTTGCAACCGTGATATAGGGGAGGGGATGTTCCTTCCCACCATCATCTAAAAGGCCAAACTTGACAAACCGTGCCGAAATATTGTCTGAGTTTTAACCGCATCCTTGTGAACGCATCCATTCCGTGTGCTCGTTTGTGCTATTCACAATGTTGCCCTATCTGTTGTGACCAAACTTTTACAAAATGTATCGACATCTACAAGCTAAAATATATGCGCTATCAAGATATATTACATGGAAATTTTACTATTTGCATGCGTTGGTGCATTTTCCCATAGATTTGGCTAAAACAAGAAGAGATTAACTTAG
This sequence comes from Hyparrhenia diplandra, assembly GCA_015847255.1. Classification (NCBI taxonomy): domain Eukaryota; kingdom Viridiplantae; phylum Streptophyta; class Magnoliopsida; order Poales; family Poaceae; genus Hyparrhenia; species Hyparrhenia diplandra. Next base: position 351,452 of record JADLZK010008791.1, on the reverse strand, counting down.
ACTAATAATTATATTATAATTGTTATAATATGGTGAACATTAATTTTTCTAAACACATATCCTCGAAGCTCTCTACGCAGATGAGAACAAAAATCCTCTAAAACACTTTGTTGACCAAAAAAATTGATTACATAGGAGCACATACCTTCAAGAGGCAAAGAGCCCCTTTAAATTTAGCACGTACCAAAAGGTTCCTTAAATTTTGCACATGAACAAAGCTCATGACCAGTACTTGTAGCTTGCCATTTTCCATGCTAAAATTAGGTTGTTTGGTTCATCCCTAAGGTGCGATTGAATTTGTGTGGCAATTGTTTGGATGGCTACCACAAATATATTTGATAAAAAGTTATAGCATTGTTGTATACAGTTTAAATCAGATTAAATTAATAACTAAAGAAATAACAGCCCAAATGCAAACTACAAATTGTGTTGATCTCCTTTAAAACTCAAAAATAAATTATTACCGTGGGTAAAAAGTCTAGCCGCCAGCTGCTCCCGCCCAGGAGAACCAACGGAAAGCGCCTTCTCTGATGGGAAAGCAGCCGCCGTCGCCGCCGCAGACTTCCTTCGTGTTACCTTTCTTCGCTGGGCTCCTCCCGGAGGATGCCTGTGCAGCTAAAAGGGCCCTGTCTGAGACACATCGACGACAGCGCGTGCGCGGTTGTGTCCCGTCCCCATCCTGGGTAAAGGCCCGTCGCTTACCCAACGCGCGCGTGGTGCTCGACAGAACGCCTACGCGGAGCTTGCAGGCGTGGACATCGATCATCTCCGGCTGCGCGCGCGAAGGCCGGCACGCGGACGGCATGCGTGCGTTCGCGGAGATGCTGGACGGTGAGACCGCGCCGAACGCCTTCGTGCTCGCGGGCGTCCTCCGGTGCTGTGCGGGGCTCGGCGAGTCCGGCAGGTGCGTCCACGGGTGGATTCTGCGGAGCGGCGTGTGTCCGGACGTGGTGCTCTGCAACGCGGTCCTCGACATGTACGCCAAGTGCGGCCACCATGGGCGCGCCGCCAGGAGGGCGTTCGGGGCGACGGCGCAGAAGGACGCCACGTCGTGGAACATTGTGATCGAGGCGTGTCTGGAGGATGGCGACGTTGAGAGGGCGATGTGGCTGTTCGATGAATCGTCGTTGAGGGATGTTTCGAGCTGGAACACTATCATCAGCGGGCTTATGAGGCATGGGCGCGTCACTGAGGCACTGGATCGCCTGCGGCAAATGGTGAGAGCTGGAGTTGTGTTTAGTAACTACACTTACTCCATGGCGTTTGCCTTGGCTGGCTTGCTTTCGTTGCGGGACCTAGGCCGGCAGCTCCATGCTCATGTGGTGGTGGCTGTCTTGGAGGAGGATGCGTTTGTCAGCTGCTCTCTCATGGACATGTACTGCAAGTGTGGGGAAATGGAGGCTGCTATGTCAATCTTTGATCGCTGGTCAGAGTTTACAGAGGAGGACATACAATTTGCGTGGAGCACGATGGTTGCTGGGTATGTTCAGAATGGCAGGGAGGAGGAAGCTCTTGAGTTCGTCCGCAGGATGCTGCGTGAAGGAGTTCCTGCTGGGCAGTTCATCCTCACTAGTGTAGCTGCTGCCTGTGCAAATGCAGGGATGGTTGGACAAGGCAGGCAAGTGCATGGATTTGTTGAGAAGCTGGGTCACAGATTTGATGCACCATTGGCATCTGCCATCGTTGACATGTATTCAAAGTGTGGTAGCCTTGAAGATGCTTGCAGGATATTCGAAAGTGCTCAGGACAAGGATGTTGCTCTCTGGACTACAATTCTGTGCTCCTATGCAACACACGGGAAGGGAAGAATGGCATTAGAGTTCTTTAGCAGAATGAAGGCTGAAAAGATCACGCCAAATGAGATAACCCTCGTCTCTGTTCTCTCTGCTTGTAGCCATAGTGGATTGGTCAGCGAGGGATACCACTACTTCAACCTTATGCAGGAAGAGTACGGAATTGTTCCAAGCACTGAGCACTACAATTGCATGGTTGATCTTTATGGACGAGCTGGGCTACTTGACAGAGCAAAGAATTTCATTGAGGAAAACAAGATCAGCCATGAAGCTATTGTTTGGAAGACTTTGCTGTCAGCTTGTCGACTTCACAAGCACATTGATTATTCAAAATTGGCTTCTGAAAAGTTGGTTCAACTAGAACAATGTGATGCTGGATCATATGTTCTGATGTCAAACATGTATGCCACCAACAACAAATGGCTTGACACTTTCAAGCTCAGAAGTTCAATGAGGGAAAGGAGAGTCCAGAAGCAGCCAGGTCAATCATGGATCCATCTGAAAAATGTTGTACATAGATTTGTTGCACTGGACGTGTCTCACCCGAGATCGGCTGAAATTTATACTTACATGGAGAAGCTGATGGAGAGGCTGAAGGAAATGGGGTACACAAGTAGAACTGATCTTGTTGTACACGATATCGAGGAGGAACAGAGAGAAACATCTCTGAAGTTCCACAGTGAGAAACTTGATATTGCATTTGGGATCATCAGCACCCCTGTTGGGACGCCACTTCGGATCTTCAAGAATCTGCGTGTTTGTGAGGACTGCCATGAGGCAATCAAGTTTATAACCTGAGCCACAGATCGGGAGATTGTTGTTCGAGACTTGTATCGGTTCCATCATTTCAAGGATGGCCAATGTTCTTACTTCTTGTGAGGATTTCTGGTGAAAGGTTTTGCTTTGATATTGGTTGACCAAGTGTAGGCTGTACTATTTCTGCACTTGGAGATAGTGACTGACTAATACATTAAGGTATCTGGTTGACAAATAGCGTAAGCACACAACGTGGGAAGGAGCTAATGTGCTAAAAAATAACAGCAGCAAAATAAATTGAAGGGGAAAGAAAACATCGACCCCTGTTCAGTTTCTTGCCAGACATAATTCAGGGACGGTTATCAGGACAATCAATCAACCATTGGTGGCGCATGTTTGAGCGCTACTCACATGTAAGTATAGAAGTTTTGATTTGTGAATTTCCTTGTGTTTATTTTATTTTTGGGTTCTTACTTCTAGGGTGATTTTGTAGAGCCAAGTTTAGACTAATCCTTGTTATGGTGGTAGAAAGTATCTGTATAAAAAAGCCACGGCATAGAAATTTGTGAGGATTACATAATCACAGATACTTGTGAACTTGGTATGAAGGTGCTTGTTAGGATTCCAACTCTTGAAATCCAACTCCACCAGGTTGGCAGTTTGCATCTTATTTCCATTTGTCCATGGTGGCACTAGATGAACTGTGAGTTAAGTAATGAAAATTTGGTCACAAAATTGTGCTGCCTCGCAATCCCAATTCCTGGCTGCCCCATATCAAGCTTTGCTTGGTACTGCCCAATCACTTAATCTTTGCTTGTCCTGCTGAAAGACATCCTGCGATGTTCCAGGCTTCCACCAGAGCACCACCTCAAATTCCCCTTCATCCATCGACTGGCTCAGCAAGGACTTGAGATTCATCCATGGTGCTTTCTTTTGTTGGCAACCAGGCCTCAACTAATTTCTCAGCAAGGAGGTTTAATCTGCCATCGCACACTCCCACTGGACAAGGACACACTAATTCCTAGATCACTAGTGAGATGATTGCACAAATGGTTTGTAGACAATAATTACTGCTTTAAGTAAAGTAACTTCTGTCGTGCCTTATCACTGTAACTTTTGAACCTTTGTAGTCTTTTTTTTTACAGTTCTCACATATCAAAATTAAGAAATGTAGAATCACATGTTCATCTTACAATAAATAATACTCCCTCCGTTTCAAATTATAAGTCACTTTGACATTTTTGGTTCATCCACTTAGTTATGTATCTAGATATATTATTATATCTTGATACATAACTAAATGGATGAACAAAAAGTCAAAGTGACTTTCTGACTTTATAATTTGGAACGGAGGGAGTAATAATACTATATGATAACAATTTCATATCATAATTATTTATAAATATTTGTGAAAAATGGTTAAACTAAAACTTAATTTATTTGGCACTAGCTAGCAAGTGTATTCCTTTGTTAGATCTAGCAATTGTAACCATACGGAGTGAAAATTGTTGAATGATTCATAAGCTCAACTGTTAAAGCTTGGTAATTGTTTAGTGAGGTTCAATTTTGATTATATTTGACACCTCCTCAGTAAACAAATATTATATTGATATGGGTTGTCAATAAAGCTGGACATGGTATTCTTCTCACTTTTGCAAGGACATGTGCAGTGTGGGTGCGGGAGTTCTAGGAAGCTGCAGATCATGAGGTGAAATAATTCTTGCTAGGCTGCTGGTCACCATGCTTACTTAGATTGTGTTTTTTGTTCTAATCCATTGTCATATACTATGCTGACCACTTGTTTGTTGAACTGTGACACTGGTTGCTGCTGCCAGTCCTATCCTATATGTTGTTTACAGATGAATCTTGTTAGTAACAAGTATGTACACGTATGAATATATGTGAGCTTACAGTTTCATTATTTTAGGCAAATCATCAATAGTAACCAAGTGTATGCAGCATGCAATCTGTGTTGGAAATGGCGGGGCTCAATACATTTATGTTGTCGTTTTAAAAAGAAAACAACAACCATCTGCTGCTTTCAGTAGTCTACAAAGATGTTTTACTGTCTTACTGTCTCGGTAGGTTAGTATAACGTAATTTTTGAATTTTTTTTTCGCTTCCTGTTATTTAGCTCTCTTATGTACCTCCTTATCATTTAAGTACTAATTCTTTAGTCCTAGATATTGCAATATTTTAAATGCTATGTACTGCTTTATAAGTAATTCTAGCATGCATGTAATAGCATGTTCAGTGAATTTACCTTTCTGCCAATTTTAGAAAAAATGAAGTTCAGTTGAGTTGTGCCAATTTGTTCTCATCTTGCAGATGTACTATGTGAACCAGGAGCTTCAGCTGAGGATTTTCTTTATGATGTTGATTACAAGATAGACCTCTATGTGTCCAATCTGGATGCCCTTAATAACCTGGAAGGGATTGTTCAGCTAGAATATCCACAATTCAATTTTTTCCCAAGAGTTATCCCCTAATGCATACCTTGGCATGAGTAATTGTGAACAGAGTGTTGGGGTGTTTTCCTGCAAATGGGAGATCTTTTCGTTAGCCGTTCTGTATCAGTGCATAACTTTTCAAGTGAGGTTCCTATCTTTTCAACGTTAGAACATAGGAGAGCATCTTTTTTTGTCTTCGAATTTTAATGCAATCAGTTAAAACTCGCAGGAATGCTCAGAAACTAAGTCGTTTCCACAACACTTCGTTTAGATGAGCATCATCCTCTTGCTTGAGATAAGGAATCTAGACAGTATTTTGAAGGTAAGTCCTGCTTGGATTTTTTAAAAAAATTGTTGATCAAATCTTCAAGATCAACAAAATATTGAAAACCAGCTGCCTGGAGAGTTCACAAAATAAAGAAAACCACCATAATTATTTTAACACCATCTTTTTTATTGCTTTACAGGTAAGATGCCTTGGATATCTAAATCTTATTGGATCACAAGCTTCGAGATAGTATTGCTGAAGAGATGATTGGACCAGTAATAGACATGACATGGGCACCGACGCACCATAATCAAGCTCCTTGTATAACCACATTAGAATTTTCCAATATGGTTCTTGTTTGTAAATGATGTGTTCACTTGAGAAAGACAATTTTATATATGATATGATGAGATCCACTCTGCTCTGCAGAAGACATTCGACGATCATGTTTGTCCTAGTGAAAAGTGTCACATGAATTTCAGGCTACCTATTACTCGACTTTTCTTTATTTGCAGTACCTAGTGGTTACCTATTTATTAATCAACTTTTTTTCGCGCGTTAGCACGGTCCTTAGATTCAAAGGTTCAACTGTTAAAGACAGCTCGTGTGCAAGCAGAGATACTCCCTCTCTGTCCCATGGGTTAGTTGTTTTTTGACTTTTTTAAACTTCACGTGTTTGACCAGATTCGTCTTATTTAAAATATTTAATGCAAATTATAAAATAAATTAATCAATATTCAAGTATCTTTATTGATAAAATAAGTCGTAATAAAATAAATTATATTTATATAAAAAATTTGAATAAAGACGAAGCGTTGAATAAGATGACCTGGTATCAGGGGTGACAAACTAAACTCTGGGATGGAGGGAGTTTTTCAGTAAACACGCATCCGCTCGTGTGCACCCACGCAGTCACCCCCACGTGGGCGTGACACGGTCGCTCAAAGTCCACGGTGGACCACTTCCTTCCACCCGTCCCGTGGGACCCACCACCTTCCTTCCTTCTCTACTTCTCTCCCCCAACTCCCACCGCACCCGATCTCACTTCGCCGCCCAGCCCCGCCCAACCTAGCCCCCGCTTCGACGGCGCGCACCTCCGACCCGGCTCGTGTTCCGCTCCGGCCGGATCCCACGGTCACTCGCTGCTGCTGCTGCAGCTGCAGCGGGCGGTTGCTGCGCGTCGCGTCGGCTCGGCCGACTGGGTCTCGGAGATGGCGGCGCCGCCGGCGAGGGCCCGGGCCGACTACGACTACCTCATCAAGCTGCTCCTCATCGGCGATAGCGGTGAGTGCCTTCTGCACCTTCACGCCTCCTCCCCCACCTCTGTATCGCTCTCCGTCCGGATCGATCGGTTGCGGTGAGATCTGAGTGCCAAATCAAGTTCGGTTCTGGTTCCTCTGGATCATCGCTTGTGCGGTGCGGAGGATGATTGGGTGGGCGGGGGATCTAGAGGGAGGGAGGGAGGGATCGTGTGTGGGTACCGTCCCCCCAAAAGCCGCCGCTGTTTTGTCGATGACGTGTCACAGTTTTATTTATTTAATTATTCTATAGGAATGGAATGGAATGGCTGCTTTGCTAGTTGTTGCTTGAGGACTGCATTTGCAACCACACAGACAAGTTAACCGAATTCCATTTGTAGACTAGGATTGTGAAGATAACTTGGACTTGCAGACGGTACTTATTACACAATGAACAGCCTTTGCTGCCGTATCCAACTGTTATGTTGAAACGGTGATCGTCGGTGCTCACAGAAAATGAAATCCATGGATTTGATTATGTTGATACTAATTCCTACCGTGATGGGAATAGAATGGGCAAAGGAGTGAAAACTCAGTTCGCAGGTGACTGTTGCTAGTTCTTGAATTGGTGTCAAACATCCTAGGTCATAAGTTTATCCCATCGTGAGTTCCTTGATCAGCTCTGAATTGTACCTTTTTTTATATGCCCACTAGTAGCTTGTGATGGCCATGTTAACTTGACTGAAACCTCTGTGGGAACGTTTGGAGTTTTTCTTAATCATAGTCCAGACAAGCTATTATTTTAGAACTCCATTTTTATCTTGTATGGTTCTTCCTGTGATGCTTTCAGTGAGGTGTAAAACTCTGTTGCTATGAAAATTCTGTGCCATGCTTTCAGTAAGGTGTAATAAAACTGTAAAGTGTACCGCATTAAATTCACTTAGGAGTAGTTTTTGAAAATCTCTTATTAATTGTATAGCGCTACGCTTTAAAACTTGATTGTATTTATTGCCTATCCAGCATAATTGTTGGGATTTTTCTGATGAGTTGTAGTGATGATATTTTAAGTTTGCTTTGCTGTTCAACTTTGTTAGTGTTGTTAAGTATGGCTAGGCGGTAAAAACAACTTATCAGTCCTGGAGTGACATATTCACATCACTCCAGGCTAAATGGCATTTTGTTACAGGGAGCATGTGCATGGCGAAAAAGAGTGGTCTGATGTTGGAGACATGTTTACATATAATAACAATGTATATTGTTGAATCTGAACTGGGTTTAGTCAACAACAAAAAACTACTCTTAATCTTACTTATCAAAAACTTGTGAAATTAGTATATTTTTGTGTCATCGTTTCTTATGTGCTACCATTTCTCTGTGTCTCATCAATAGTATCTTTGCTACCTGCCTACCTTAGGCCTTGCACAGCGTTGAGCGCTGCCAAGAAAAAAAGCGCGGGTCCCACAATAAAAACAGGCATCAAGTCTTATAGAGCTGCAGTGTTGGAAAACATGGCACCGTGCTGCACTGAGCCCACACGAATATAGTAGTGCAGCTTTATCCTCCAAATACAGTCCGACAGCGGCGTTTATTTCTCGGGAGTGGGGGTTGGACGAGGCCATGAGCCAGCAACAATAGTTTTTAATGTTTCGGGCATCGGTGCAAAGTACTTTATGCGCTCCCAGTTTTTTTAAGCATCGCTCGAAGTTGGCGTCGGTTGATGCAATGGTGAGAGTGGCTCCTGAATCTTCTCTCTCTTGTTTTGGGCATCACTTAAGCATACATAGTGGAGGGCCTTAGTAGTGGACATAGTTTTAGGCATGCCATACATTTTTGGTGCCACTGTAATGTGACTTACTATTCTTTAGTCCTAATTTTTCGTTTTCTCCTTGCTCATAATTTGTTATTTATTCCCAATAAAAATAGTATATGCATTTTCGATTGTAGGGATCCCATAGATAAAATGAGCATAAGCATTGGCCAAAGCTTGTTTCCATGATGGTTCACACATGTGCATAGCAAAATCACATGGTTATGTACCACTGTGTGAGTACAGTTGTGGATCTGACCTTGTATTTGAAAAGTAGATCATTGCTTATTTTAGTAGATTTCACTTTTTTTTCTGTTGGACTTTGGCAATTACAAGATTCTTTTTGATTTTGGCCTCCCCTCAGTTGAAGATCACGCTCTGCACTCCATTCATATATTATAGTTGCATCTATTCTTAATCAACTACTTTTTCGGCCAACTTACCTCACTTGTTTTTATCAGATAAACATCACTTGTACAACCACTAATATAATAATGAATGAATGGAAAGAGCCCACCAACAGTTCTTGCATACTTGCTAATAATTATGTTCCCTCTTCCTTCCAATATTTATGCATATCTGTTGCTTGTCATGATAATATCTTCTGACTTTGTTGACTGCTATTGTTGTTAGAATATTTCTAATGATTTGTGTTTTTGTTCATTGATTCATTGTTACTATTGTGTTTGCTGAAAAGAAATGCGACAGCACTTTGTATATTCCTGATCTTGTTTATGCAAATAACCCAAACAACTTTATTTAACAATCATCGTGTAGGTGTTGGGAAAAGTTGTCTCCTTCTACGGTTCTCAGATGGCTCCTTCACCACTAGCTTTATCACCACCATTGGGTAAGCGCGCTAATTGATAAAAATAGTTGGTTTTGAGTTGATCATTATTTCAAATGAATGCTGCTATTAGAGTATTTCTAAAATAGTTTATAATTTTATCTTTAAAGGATTGACTTCAAAATAAGAACAGTTGAGCTTGATGGTAAGCGCATAAAGTTACAGATATGGGATACCGCTGGTCAAGAACGTTTTCGAACTATTACAACTGGTATGCAATATACTTGTTTTCAGTCAATTAAAGCAATGTTGGTCCTTCAACTTTTTATGTGTTAATTATTCTGTATCTGCTAATAATTTTGACTATGCAGCCTACTACAGGGGTGCAATGGGAATTTTGCTTGTCTATGATGTTACTGATGAGTCATCTTTCAATAGTATGTGTGCAGTGCATTTCAACTAAAGTCAATCCTTTAATATAGGCCTTTGGCTTCTCTTCTGAACTTGGTGTTAATATCGACAGATATAAGAAACTGGATTAGGAACATTGAACAACATGCTTCCGACAACGTGAATAAAATTTTGGTAGGAAACAAAGCTGACATGGATGAAAGCAAACGGGTATGTCCTTTTCCCCCCTTTACCGTCTCACATTTTCTGTTCGTGTAATGTTTTACATTCCTATTTGAGATTTTTGTGTAGTTTGATGTTGCTGGAAAAGTGGATCAGTTATGAGGTGGAAAACTTCAGGATAGAACACTGCATCTGAAATGGCCGACGTCTAGTCTGTCCAGTTTTTGAAAAAAACATCATAGCTTTGGCACGTTGCCTAGGCCATAACCATGCAATTAAATGTGGGGCGAGCTGATATGGTGAAGAAAAACAGGAGAATAGGATGGCAGAATGGTTACTGTGGTTTGATGTCATCTATGCTTACAACATTGTGTCCATGTCGCTTGATTTTGCTTGCCCTCTGCTCCATTTCCCCCTCTGCTACAACAAAGCGGGGTAGAGGTGGTGTGCCATTGAGGGGAAGCAGATGGATGGTGTGCGCAGGTGTGGAGCAGAGGTGGTGCGCCATGGAGCAGGGGAGCAGATTGGGGGTGGTGTACATGCAAAGCATAACATGAGATTTAGGGAGATAGAAGAGGTGATGCAGCTGCATGAGAACAAAGGCAGCAGCTGGGATTTGGTTGTCGTGGTAGGGGATTGATGGGAGGTATGGTGCTTAGATGGGGTAGTGGGCTTCCCCATGGCAGTTATCTGTGTAGACATTCCTCTTCCTTCCCATTTATTCTTTCATATTTATGCAGATTACAGCTACGTCTCCTGTCTAGCGTCTAGTGTTCTTTGGAACCTTAAGTTTATTTATATCTTTATTTTTTAAGTGGCTTTGTCTGAATACAGGCTGTACCGACATCAAAAAGGGCAGGCTCTTGCTGATGAGTATGGCATCAAGTTTTTTGAAACGGTCCGTTTGGTTTTTACTTTTTATTTTTGCTGTGTTGTCTTTACATTCGGTCTAACTGAATGGAACGACTTGCTTGATTTGTGGTTCCCTAAAAGGCTAAAACGATACTTGTGCCTCGTGATTGTTGTTTCTGCAGAGTGCCAAGACCAACCTGAATGTGGAGCAGGTTTTCTTCTCCATAGCAAGAGATATCAAGCAAAGGCTTGCTGAATCTGATTCAAAGCCAGAGGTGCAACTTCAATCTTGTTCTTCCTTTTAATAATTAACGACTGACTACTTCAGCATGTTAATAATTAATGAATTCTATATGGTTTCAGGATCGCACGATCAGTATTAACAGACCTGAGGGTGGTGAGGCTTCTACGTCACAAAATTCAGCGTGCTGTGGATCGTGAGGGCTCGTGAGGGGGTTACATTGTCACAAGGAAGATAAATAGTGTGATACCATGGTTGTAATTTACCCTTCTACCTTTTTATCTGGCTGTCATCGTTCTCTTCTAACTTTTAATTGCAATTGCTTGGATTCAGATTTCTGTGCTATACTGTGAACAATTTTTAGTTGTACCCCTGGTAGAAATGCAAGTGCTCATAAGTCAATGCACCTTGTGTTAATGGAAATGCTTGCAAAGTCGTTGCAGAGTTTTGGGGCGGCCGTACCAGAACCTGTTATTTTACCACTCTCTTCCTATATCTGGATTTCGGAATGAGAATATTTGGTAGTTTCGGATTGTAATCTGATATTGCCATATGTATCTAACGAGATAATTTGCCTTCTGTGAGGCTCGATATAATCTAGGACACCCACATTTTATGATCAGCCAACTATGCTCAATTTCATGGTATACATTTGGATCCACATCCATTCTACTGACATGAAGTTCTGTTTGAATGGTCGTCTATAGATGAAAATCCAACCATCTGTTCACAAAAACATGCAATTCTCGCTTATTAAAAAGTGAAACAGTTTGAACTTTGATCGAAATTATATAAAAAATGTACCAACATTGTTGATACAAAAGTACCACGGAAAACGAGGTGATATTCTAAACCAAGATCTTCACGAGTCTCGCTGAAAACTTTTCTCCTATTTCAAGGAGAGCTTAAATTTAGAAACAAACGTCACAATCTCTCCCGCCACATCTTTAACAAACGTAGGCATCGAAGTTAAGAACCATCTATTTTTGCTTCTATAGAAGTTCTTGGACCAAATTAACCACCAGCAGCAAATGAACCCCTGAATACCTTCTCCTCCACCCGTTGCTTGCATGAGATCGAGAGGCACATCGTCTCCCATTACATAAAGAGACAGAGATCGCGAGCAACCTCCCTCTCTCTCTCTGTACGTCTTGTCCATTCCCCGGCCGTTCGGCGTCGTTCAATTCGTTACCAGCTAGGTAGCTCAAGAACAAACGCCATAGCAGCAGGCATGGGCGGCAAAGCTAACAAGCTCCCCGTGAGCACCGTCCTGGGCGTGTCCCTGGTGGCCGCCCTTCTCCTCCTGAGCAGTGTCGTTCAGGACGCTGCCGCCGACGACGCCCGCCATCGCCGCCGCCGCCGACAACGACACGTTAACGTACGAGGCGATATCGCATGATCAGGAAGACGGGAAGGACAAGGATCTGTTCCGCCCCGGCCCCGGCGAGGTCGCCAATGTCTACAAACGCGGGTGCGAGGCCGAAGAAGAGTGCAGAGGCAAGTAGCGCTGATGCATGATCGATCAAACAAGCATACCTACATACATACCCATGCACAAACTTCCACTACTTGCCTAGATATATACCTGTGTCTCCGTACATACACACATCGGCTTTTTATTGCAGGCAGCAGGCGTGTTTATGTACAATGCAATTGCGGATTGCACATGTTAGTTTTTAGCTTGCTCATTGTATTGCTGTAAGTGCCAGCACATATACTATTCGGTCCTCAAACTGTGAGGTTCTATTTATTCTGTATATATAATACTCCCAGTTTCCTCTGTTCCAAATAACTTATTACTTTTGGTTCTCTAGATACATAGTTGACACTTAAATCGGTCACACACTCGATAAGGAGCTAGATCGCTCGATGTAATTAAGGCTAAGTCGAATTTGGGAATCAGTCAGCACCTAGGAGATTATCCACATGTGGACCTTTTGACTCCAGCAATGAGTGCGACACGCCGCAGAGGAGCATTGTCGGGAGCGTGATACGCAAGATATGCCGGCAAAGTCTCTTGAAACCCGAAACCCCAAGCGCCCGGGAGTGACCTTGTGAGGGCGTGCATGGGCTATGGGCTGCCCTAGCCGGCTTGACCGCTCTAGAGCTTCGTCGTCGTCGTCGTCGATCCCCTGTCCATTGCAACAGTGACGAAGGAGAGTTAGAGAGGAGAGAAATTAGGGTAAATAGATGTGTTTGTTGTGTCCATTGGTGGATGGGATTCAGTCCGCCATAATCTTCTCATATTTATAGAGGAGGTGGTCTTATCCAGTAGAAAACTAATATCCAAGTTTCCTAACGTCCAAAACTTACCAAAACACGATGTGGAAACAAACCGGTTCGGAATCTAAAAGCTAGGCCCGAAGCAGGCCCGTCGGTAATACCGGTTCGGGTCGGTAGTACCGACGTGCAGGTGCTTGCCAAGCTTTTTTTTTGCCAAGTTATATATACAGTTTGGAACGGAGGAGTTACATGTTTTGAATAAATGAACGTGCTTGAATCATGTGTCCCAATAGAAATGATTTATAAACTATTCCAATCATATATATAAAAAGGAAATGGTTTATAAACTACTTATCTTTTGCCCTCCTTTGGGAGCAGGTTTTGGTGCACACATGTAGAAGATTTTAGTTTGTTTGCTTATATACTGTAGTGTATGTTGATAAAAATAACCTCTCTCAACTCCACGGAAGTCTTGAAGAGAAGGGAAGTGGGTCGGGAATGCTAGGAGGCAGTTGGGATGTACACATATGAGAAGGAACAAGAGAAGCTTTGGACAAAAGACGACTCACCTCCAAATGACGAGCCTACATGGTAGGGGGAGCTCGACAAGAAAGGAACAACACAAAGGGAGGCACGGAAGACCCTCCGAGCCCTTACATATTACCAAAGGCTGCCAACTTAGTAGAAACATTTATAAAAGTGACTTAGTTGATTGCGGTGCTAGCTTAACTTACTTAGGTTTAGATTGACGACGTTGTGGTTGTCAATGTTGACTAAGTGGTCAAACCTAGCAATGTTGGCTTGACTGAGGGGTTGAGCATGGCAATGTTGTTGGCAGCAACACGACTGACTTGTGTTGAGGACGACAAATTAAAGTTGGTGGTGGCGTGACCGAGATGTTTCGAGGGATACTCATGATGTCGATAGATGTTGAAGGACATCAAATGACGATGCCGTGGTACATCGTGGGATGTTTCAAGATGCCGATAGACGCCACAAAACATCAAATGAAGGTGCAAACATCGACTCATCAAGTGTCACCGAAACATCAAGGAACATCGTGGGGCAATGAGTTACTGGAGATGAATTCCAAGCTCTTGAATTAGAAGGCCTGATCCTTGGTGATGGTGATGGTGAGATACGAGTTTAATCATCTTTTCTAATCATTCCAAAATGGGTTTTCTCACACAAATTGATCTTGGTTCAGAACATGAATCTGGTTTACTAGTATTAATTCATAAACTTGTAAGACCGCAACAATGGTGTTCCTCTATTTTTTTTTCAACAACCACTTTGTTTTTTAACCAATATATTTATCATACAAGTTTATGTTTTCACCGAAAGGTGACAAACCGTTTCTTGTGGTTTGTTGGAATTATAGCTAGGTTATTGATAGGATTATAGTGATGGTTTATCCTATGGATATTGTTACTCAATTTTATTATTGTACCATATGGAAATATTACATCTTCTTTCTCCAAAACAAAGGGTTGAAAAGTTCTAGCACAAATGTGATCGTCTTTTGTAGATTGCAACCAATCTAATATTGTTCAAGCTTGATCTGGGATGTTTATACTGGTTAGATTATCAGTTAGTTCTAGCGTCTAACTGGTTAACCTGTGAATATGTCTCTTTTACTATATTAACAATGTGTCGCCGACGAGGTCGGTGTTCTTTGTGTCGATCGGGAGCAACGACTTCATCCACGGCTACCTGCCAATGTGTTGGGCGTCCAAATGTGTCACCTCCCGTGGGAGTTCGGACTTTATATGCACTAATTTGCTAAGTTATTGTGTTTAGTTTAGCTGTTTACAAATTGTGCCATCAATTTACATCTATATCATGTTGGTATATGATAGGCGTAATTTACGTTCGCACTATAGATAGCGTACTATGCTGTCAATAGAAATTTAGCATCGTGATTCGTAGTGTGGGTTCGTTATAAAAGTTAAAAAAAAAGTCTTCGTTCTTTTTGACACCAAAAACCCTATCTTTAGTGAGTGTGGTTTTGAAGTGGGGCAAGCAAAGTGAATCCAGAGAAAGGCCTGACGCACCCGCAAGCCGCAATCCAGAGAAGCGCGCCGCCGCCGCCGCCGCCGTCGCCGTCACATCACAGCGGCCTCGCCGTCGTCTCGGCCGTTCTCCTCCGCAGGGCCAGTTCCCCTCCAGCTGCCGGCCGGAGAGACCATGTCGAGCGGCCTGGACATGTCCCTGGACGACCTCATCAAGAAGTCCAAGTCCCGGCCCAAGGCCAACCCCGCGTCCTCGTCGGGGCCTGCCCGCCGCGCGCCGCACCCCGCCCGCGCCGCGCCCCTACCCACCGGCCGCTCCCAAGGTACGCCGCGTGCGCCCTCCTTGCCCTGGGTTCCCATCCGCCAGAAAACCCTAACGCTGCCACTGCCGCCGTCGGCGGCCTGTGCCCACTCGTCTCGCCCAGGCCCGTGTCGCCGCCGACTCGCCCTACGGGGTCTACTCCGAGCACATCGCCACTGTAGCCGCGGTCGCGCCGCCGCTGCTGCCGTCGCCGGCCACAGGAAGGGGCGCTCGAGACGGGGACGAAGCTGCACATCTCCAACCTTGACCCCGGCGTCACCGTCGAGGATGTCCAGGTGCTACTCATGCTCCTGTTGCTTGGCAATTTACTCAGCAATTTGGCTATAGGTTCAGTTCTACTGTGTTATTTGAAGGACATAGGCTCCCTGTTTTCGTAATTATATATATATGCTGTACTTTTTTTAAATGCAATGAGTTGTTGTACTTTCATGTGAATGAATCTAACAGTACTATGTTTGGTGATTTGTCTTAGCTGTTTCTTGTAACGTTTCTTTTTTTGGGGGGGGATCTTTGGCGTCATTTAGTCAATGAATGAATGGCAAAGTTTTAAAGATTTAGCAAGAACCCTTTCTTAGGCTTTCCTTGAAGAACTGACTTGACAGTTCTGTGTTCATGTGGATCTATGGATGCCATACTTCCACTTCCACCCTTCCACGCCAAAAGGTTCTTGCTATTCCTGATTACTGGCAATACATGAACCGTGTATATGATTTCAGACTACTAGTGGTAGCCGCTTAATGAGCCCAACTTTTATGGCTGTATGATGGAAGTTATATGATTAAATTGATCTATTAGCACTTAGCATGACATGATTCCTTTGAAAAAAAGTAGTGTTCTATTTCTATGTAATCTATAGTTGTGTGACCAAGTTGCAACATTCATTTTAGTATTCACAATATGCAAATAAATAATGTTTTTGTCTGTAGTTTTTTTGCCATATATAGATACTAATTGGTCTTAAATCGTACTGTCGGATCAACTGATCTAAGAATTGTTGTCCCCTGATTCTGTGGCCTTTCTTGTCCTTGATATACTGCATTTAACATTCTAAATACTTATGTCAATCACATGAAAATAGCACATCTAGTTTCGTCATATTATACTTGTAATTTCTGCAAACGTATTCTTATCCTGTGATAAAACTTGATTGTTCAAGTTTGCATCTTGGACGGAGTGATACCTAAATCTTAGCCTTTTCTCTTAGCAGTTAATTCTCGATTGACATGATTGCACTGATTGGTTATGTTCTATCTCATCAGGAACTCTTCTCAGAAGTTGGGGAGCTCAAACGTTATTCGATGAACTATGACAAGGATGGGAGATCTAAGGTTGAATGTTGATTGTACTCTTTCTTATCTTACACTATTATTAGCACACTTTTCTCATTTTGGACTCCTTTTAAACCTTCAATCTGTTAGGGGACTGTGGAAGTTGTGTTTGCAAGGAAAGTTGATGCTTTGGATGCTATCAAGAGATACAATGGTGTTCTACTTGATGGGAAGCCAATGAATTTAGAGATCATTGGAAACAATGTCGAACCACCTCCCATGCCACCATTAATACACAATCGCCCTTTGCAGCACTATAACGATATCCATAGCAGGTTGGTTCAACCATTTTATTTATGCTATCCATCAGTCAATCTGCATTAAGTACTCTTTTTGTATGTTTTAAGTTATAAATGCAAAGCCTTGTATATCACTAAAGGCATACACTCTCCTGCATGATATGAGAAACACTAAAGCCATACTGCATCGAAACCAGTTTGGTCAAGTGAGTGGGTGAATCTGCAAAGAAATAGATGTTTGAACCCATGCAATCGATCATGTTAGGAAATGAGCTAAAGTATGTGACATTTTATCTGGTTATATTTGGGACCAATATTGGAAGGATATTATCATTTAGTTTCACTGAAATTTGTCCACCTGCTCTCGGTTCTGCAGCTGTTTCTGCAGCTGTTTGTGTTGTCTTGCTGCAGCTCTAAGATATCTTTTGCAAACACTGACTTTTTGCTAGAAACGGTCTAGTACTATGGTGGTCATTGTTGCTTGTAATATAGCTCATTTTCAGTTAGTCAGGTTCAAGCAATCAAACCATATATTTAGAAGAAATACATTAGGTTCTTCGTGCAGCTATTGTTCCATAATATAGCTTGTGTTTAGTTCATTATGTTGAGATAATCAAATTATATTTGGAAAAATACGTAAAAGATCCTTCAACCCATAATACGTCAAAGAACCTTCAACACATTAGGTCAGTCCATGTTTATGTGCATGTATCTGCGTATTTGACTCATAGGGTACTGCAACCCATAATGAAAGCAAGAAGAGCCTTTTATGGACCATCAATTGTTCCCAAGAATTACCACCGATTATGATATGGGGAGGTACCATTTTTGGTCCCTAGGTACAAAATCGACATTATAATTTGTATCACAATGTACCTCTTGATGGACCGTTAAAAGGATCAAGTGATAATATTATGGAATATCATGGATGGATGGATGGGATCGATGAACCAAACTGAAATAAACAAACTTTTAGGTCTAATTAAATACCTGAGTAGCACTACCCACTACTACATTTCTAAGCTTGTTGTGTTATAATTGTAATGTAAAAACAACACAACTTCTCCATTTTGTCGTGGCTCATGCTAGAATTGAGGGGCTGGTTATCATGTATAGTACAACCTATAAAATATTTCATATGTATACTGCTGTGATTTATGATTATTCAAGTCTGCACTGCCTTGTGAACCACACACACAATTTCCATATGCATCTTGTGTGAATGTTGCTAGATGCTTGCACGATTGGGGTTTAGAATATTTGCTTGGAAATGTTTTTAGCATGCACCACTATGCAAAGGCTTAAAACTAATATATGCTCAGTGATTCACGGCCTCCCATCATGTCCACCCTGCAGTTCTGCCCAATATATGCTAAACTAAATACCACTGTTGCTCCATCCCTCCACTGAAGAACATATGTTTAGTGTCGAGACTTGAGTTGTAGTGCCGTAGTAATACAAGACAACCCCTGCAGTAGCAATGGTTGTTTCCTTTGATTTTCTATTCACCACACCATCTCATGCCAAATGAAAAAAGAACCGCCGAAAACCATAGGTGGGGTTTCACTATTGTCAGGTCGCTAGGAATGGATACGGATATATGTATCTGTATCGGATAGGATACATGGATATGGCATTTTCCTAAACAAATGCGATACACAGATATTTTTACCATCTTTTAAATATAAATAGATAATGATGTATATTAACATTCTAAAAGAAGTAGCAGCGTATAAATTTTGCCGACACTTGCACTCTTGCATCTGTGGTGTTTTGCTCATCTTTTCCATATTTCAATTTTGTCAACACTACAACAGCCCAGTATTTTCTTTCCTAAAAAGAACAGCTAAGCATTTTCTTTCCTAAAAGAACAGCCAAGCATATCCATCGAATCCTCAACCCAGCAGCCTAACTGAAAGCACCTCTTTAGTTTGTTTCTGCCATCTCCAACAAAATAAAGCGAAGAGGCAGGATCTCTGATTAATTTGACTATGCATGGGACATGCGAGGAGAGGAAGGGGGGAGTATGGCATCTTGTCTGCTTGAGCTCGCCACTGACGCTGGCTCTTCATAGATGGAGTGGGAAGGCAATTTAGTCGTGCGGGCGTATGTGTGAGGCAGGGGATGGCGCAGAGGGATGAGAGAAGACAGAGCACATAAAGTGGGCTAGTTGCAACTTGCAAGATGTCAGTCAGAACAGACGAGGGAAGGGGGAAAAACGCAAGGGAAAAATCTGAGTTGGAGAAAAAAATGGGAGGAAAGCAACTCATTTTGTTGTAGATGGTGGTCAATGGCTTGCCACTGGTCAGACACTAGAATGGTGGCAACGGGGTGGCGGCACGGCTATTGTGCGCCACTTCAGAGGAATCTTTCCTAGCGACTTTGCCTAATGTATAGCTGTTCTTGGGTTGGGCCGTATCGAGCACCTGTGCTGATACTTGAGCCCAAATCCGATATTAGTTTTGTTTTATTTGAGATACTTCATCGATGCATATCCACCGCGTATGGACCATGTATTCATATCGGATACGTATCCGATATGGGATACAGTCCCTACCTGGAGTCCTGGAGTACCGGGGTAGCATAAGTTGGTACACTAGGCAAATGCTCTGTAACAGCTACTTCATGTAGGAAATATTCAACTTGCTCCCAGTCAAGGGCAAATAATATTGACCCTTGTACCAACCTGGCACATTGACCTCGGACGGGTTGTGCAATATATGTCAACAGGCATAGCAGTTGGGAGTGTATGCTGATTAAAGGATGTTGCAGATCTGAATATTGTCGAGTAGCTTAGTAGTATAGGCCATGCTGATGACCTTTTAGGGGCGCTTACCTCTTGTGCCAGCCTCTGTGGTGCTTCATACTACATTGTTAGTGATGGCACAAACCTAGGTAGCTTGGACCAACAGAGAAGTGAAGTGAATCTTACGACACAGGCATCATGCTTTATATATTTGGTCATACAAGAGTATGTCTGGTGACCATGGAACACAGCCAATTTTGCTCTATGTGATCATTTCCATGTACTGCTTTCTGTTCCTTCAATCCAGCCATGGGTACCATCAATCCATGATACTTTACAGAGCATACAATTTTCATGCATCCCCACCATGCAGTCTTAACATTCTGGTTCCTATGCAGTGTGCCTCAATCCCAAAGAGGAGGTGGTCAGCGAAGACCACCTCAAGGCAATGGCCGGGTTGGACGCAGTAGTCAAAACAGTGGTGGCCGTGGACAGGGGAAAGGCCGAGGGCAGGACCGGAATCGCACCGCCATTTCTGCTGCAGATCTTGATGCTGAGCTTGACAAGTACCATGCAGCGGCAGTGAAAGAGGAATGATGCTGTTGGCGTTCTATTTATTACACAGGTGGAAAGGCGCCGTGACAATGTGGCTTTTACTTTAGAAGCATGAAGTTTACTATCATAGACATAGTGTTTTATGCTATATTTCTTTTTTTTCGGCCCATGGTACAACCATTCAGGCGCCTCTGCACCAATATTCTAGTGTTTTATGTGTAGCATGAATTTGTGGTCCTACGTTGCACGATGTATCAATCATATTTGCAGCTTTGTGGACGATTGAGAACAATTGGAAACCAACATTGTCGTGTCTGCTCTGATCCTGGGTCTGTTCTGTTGTATTTTAAGTAGTTTTGGCTTGCCTACAACATTTCCAGAGTCCAAGAGTTGGTCTTGAATTGAGCCTGTGTTCTGTTCTGTTTTTTTTTACTAATGTGTCTTTAATCTTCCTGCTGTGTTCTGTTCTTTCAAATTGTAAGTTGTTTTTACTCTTATACATTATATGAATCCCAAAATACTTGTCCTTGTACGATTCAAAGAAAATATTTGATACTCACTTTCAAATACACCTTTCTCTTTATCTCAAGATACCTTTCTCTTTTCCCAATACATTATCTCTAACATCAAATGTTAAAAGAACAGAATGAGTAGACAGTTTATATCTACGTGCAAAGTAAAAGTTATGTGGAAAAGCTTGAAAATGATTTACAATTTGGATGGAAGAAGTACTTCACTCTGATTTTATGTGTTCAGTGCCTTTAGGGCTCCGTTAAGACTTGAGATTAGTCTTAATTTTTTGTATCATGTTTGTTACTCCACCCTGATGCTATGGTGTGATTTGCACCGGTTAAATTCCGTGCATAAGTTACATCTCTAAATTGGTAACTGAAATCAGTGACATGCATGTCTTTTAAACTGTGACTTGTGGGAAAATTAATTAGTCAACAACTGAATAATTAATTGGTGGAGATTTGGAACTGGTAGTTTCGCTACCATCGAATAATTAATCAAGCTCCAATATAAAGTGTTTTTTTAACGCAATAACCCAAAAAGTGCAAAGAAGTAAAAATAAAACCAAACAGTGTGCAAAAGCAATATAAAACTAAACCCACAATAGATAGATTGTTTAATTTCCACTCTGGATCTTGTCACTCAGGAAGTGACAATCTCAGCCACATGGGTAAATCGTTTGGATACAACTGAAATAGATTATCCTAATGACACCAACCAAAACACTCTAAGCCTAATCTCTGAAACCTGACCTTTCCAATAAATAAATGGTACCCTAAATCATGTGTTTATAAGGGAACACGTAGACCGGGCTCCTGACTTTGTGCCTCCCGTCGGACCAGACCACGGACGCCGAGGCACCGTAGCTGCCGTTCGCCGACGCCAGCATGCCGGAGACGCGCACCGTGAAGCTGAGCTTCTTCGTGTCCTTGCTGAAGGCGAGCTCGTCGGGCGTCACGGTGATGTCGACGCCGGGCACCGAGGTCACCGTCGCGCGGTACACCGAGTCTGCCGGACCCACGTTGGTCACCGTGCGCGGGAACTCGGCGGCGAACGGCAGCCCGTAGTTGAGCACGGGCACGGTCACCGACGGGTAGTTGAGGTCGCCGGCGGCGCCGTGGACGGACGGGTACTTGAGGCCGCCGACGTTGACATGGCCGCCCTTAGCCGAGGCGGCGGCGGACGGGCAGGCCTGCTTGGCGCTGCCGGTGATGGCGGCGAGCTGGGACGCGTTGTAGCCCTGCGAGCACAGGAGCGCCATGTAGTCCGCCTCCGAGGCGTCGTACACGAGCCCCGGGTAGCGCGCGCCCATCGGGTTCACCAGCCCGGCGCCGTACGCGAGCTCCGCCTCCGGCGAGGAGCTCGTCATCGGCGTCGCCGTTGTGACCAGCGCCGAGAGCACGGCGGCTTGCGACCACGACGGGTGGATCGACTTGACAAGCGCCGCCGCGCCCGTCACGTGCGGGCACGCCATGGACGTGCCCGAGATGATGTTGTACTTGGTCCGCCGCTTGTCCACCAAGTCCATGCCGGACACCGACGCCGCCCCCGACCACGCCGCCAGGATGGCCACCCCGGCGCGCTCACGTCCGGCTTCAGCAGGCCATGGGTGATCCTGTTAGGCCCCCGGGAGGAGAACATGGCCACGCTGGGCGACGACGCGTCCTTGATCGTCATGCTCGTCTTCACTATGCCCATAGGGTTCCTGCAAATCAAATCAAAAGCACGCCAAGGTCAGAACAGCACGAAATACCACTGGCATTGAGCCCCGTTGTGACGACATCAATGGAGATGGCTAGGCTAGGTACCTGCTGCTGGTATTGTAGTACTCGATGATGCGTTCGTAGTTCTCACGGTTAAGCAACATGGTCGGATGCGCATACGAGAAGGCGGTGCCGCCGCCGTCGCCCATGTCCAGCATGATGCTGTGCCTGATGGCGCCGTAAGCTCCGGTAGCGCGGAAGGCTTCTGAGTTCATCTCGTAGCCGCACAGGAGGACGGCGCCCTTATACCTCTTCCCTTTGAGCTGCTCCTCCAGGCACGAACCGAGGTCGACGAGCAGCGCCGGCTTGCCGAGGTGAGGGAAGAAGGCGTTGATGGACGAGTTGGCCACGACGCGCCTGCCGTCGCCGAGCACGAGCTCGCTGACGATCTTGCGGTCGTCGGTGACGGCCGCCGCGACGACCATCCACGGCGCGACGTTGCTGACGGTCCCGAGGTCGGGCCCGCTGTTCCCCGCGGCGACGGAGGTGACGACGCCCCGCCGCATGGCGTGGAACGCGGCGACGGCGATCGAGTCCTCGGCGTAGTCGAGCGGGTACGAGGCGCCCAGCGACGCCGAGATGACGTCCACGCCGTCCTCGATGGCGTCGTCGAACGCCGCCAGGATGTCGTCCGAGGAGCACCCGGCCTCCCCCAGCACACCTTGTAGATGGCCAGCCTCGCGCCGGGGGCGCCGCCGCGCGCCGTGCCGCCCGCGAGACCGCCGAGGCTCGCCCCCGGCACCGCGCGGCCCGCCGCCGTCGACGCCGTGTGCGTGCCGTGGCCGTCCGTGTCGCGCGGAGACAGCTTCGTCCTGCCGCCGAGGTACGCGCGCGCTCCGATGATTTTGCTGCATGCCGCCGCCGTCGCCGCAACATAGATACATCATGTAAGTAATGGATCGATCACACATGGCATCGGTGGTAATGCATATACGTACTTGTTGCAGGTGAAGTTGGAGCAGACGCCCTTCCACTTGGCCGGCGGCGGCGGGAGGCCCTCGTCGGAGAAGGAGTCGGACTCGGGCCACACGCCGGTGTCTATCATGCCGATGACGACGTCGGTCTCGAAGGGCAGCGCGTCCTTGTGCTTGGTTGGCAGCGGCAGGCCGAGGAAGTCCCATGACCTCGTCGTCTGAGGCCTGTACACCACCTTCTCGTGGATGGACAGAACGGCTTCGTTCTCTGATGTTCAAATCATATTCAGATCAAATCTCATTCCCACAACAAATTAAAAGCAGGAGCAAGTGGAACCCAAGATAAAAATGTAAGGTAGACAAGATTTGATTTGATTGGAACCACAAATTAAAATTCAGTCATGTATGTAGTACCAGCATAAAATGGATTGAATCTAATAGGTAAAGAAATGTGAAATTAATAAGAATGAATACACGGTAACATTATGAATGAAGGGTACGTATAGACAAGAATGCATGAAGAGTGACAGATTGAATCTAAAAACAGAGTAAATTCAGTGATACTAGTATTTATAGATTCAATCTAATCTAAAGGTATAAAAACATATTTTAAATAAGTGTTTTGATCTACAAGAACGAATACACCCATACCGGCGAGCCTGTTCCTCTCATCCGTGGTGAGCCTGGCTGCGAAGCCGTGCAGTCCTCTCGAGTAGTGGTATACCACACGCTCTGGAGCGCTGGAGCTGATAGATGATCGATGATCATACACAATTAGACACGCATCACGACATATATTAATTCAATTCACAAGTCAATCTAGTACGCATACAGGTCAATAGAAGTCAATCATCAAAGTACATACAAGAAATGAACCTACAAACGAAGGAACGTACCTGCCATCTAACACAGTGCCGAGAAGGTCGTGATGGTACGCCGCGATCGCCTTGCTGGTGTCGTGCTCCGACGACGACGGCTCTGCCGCCACCGCCACGGGGAGCCTCTCCGTGAACACGATGTAGACCTGCACGTACGATGTTAGATATTAGATCTCAGATACACACATCACCATTGATCACAAAGATCACTGAAATGTAGCAGATTAATAATCAGAAATATATGGTCGTTTAATTAACGTAGCTGACCTTGGCGTCACCGCCATCGTCGCTGCAGGTGGTGGCGGCCGTCGCCGGATCGATTTTCATTGCCCCGCCAGCAGCGGCGGCGGCGAGGGTTTGCACAGCGGCGGCATGGAAGAAGAAAAAACGCGCTGAGCGAAGCTAGGAGGAGGAGGAGCGAGCTGCAGCTGGTTGCTGCCGCCGCCATTTCGAAAAGACGGAGATGGAGATGGAATGAGGCTGAGGTGGTATGGCGGCATATTTATAGTGCAGATTGGCGGTAAATAATCCGTGTTTATCTCATCATTTTGTTTTAAATTCAGAAAGGTTGTTATTAATCTCTTTTTTTGTTATTGTTCATCAGTTAAATAGGAGTGGTTGCGAATTTCTCTGGACGCCGGCCGGCGAGATACGCGGACCTTGCTGTTGTCCTCCGCGTTTTCATCTCATCTCTGGCGCGAGGGGAAGAGATTTTTTTTTTTTTTTTTTTTTTTTTTTTTTTGAAATGCAGCCATCACCGGCAAGAGTGCAGAGGAGAGGACACCCACGCACGGCTCAAAGAATTTTTGTTCAAAGAGGTGGACACGGCTCGATCATCAATCAAACCAGAGGGCTTCAGCAGAGTGCATGCGCTATTGGGGTCATGTGACCATAGCTTACCCACCATGACCATGCCACCACTCCGACCATCGAGAAAGCGAGCGAGCCACCAACCACGGCACCGGTCGCCCGAGTCCACGACGACGACCAAAAAAAAAAAAAAAAAAGACTTCCTCCAAAACATCGATCTGATCCTTCAACCGCACTCTTGGTTGAACATTTTTCCTGGATTTAGAGAAAAATGGTTAAGAGTAGAGACTTTTTTTACCAAACATTTTTTTTAACAACACGACTTCACGTGTATTTCATTAAGAAGAAGCAATAAAAAAACAACAAACGTTATTCAAGCGAGATGCCAGGATAGTAGAGTTCCCCAACCCTTCCCCTGAAGCTATAACTGATTACATATAGAGTGTGCTACAAGCGAAATGCCAAGCATCAAGTGTTGCCATCCGTGTTATCAAGTGCACATTTTAATTACTTTTTTTCCACAACAGATACCCGAATTTCATTACTTTTGTAACGAAATTACAAAGAGTTCAGAAAAACAAAAACATGTTCACCACCCCTCCCCTAAATTCTCCCAGGTAATCTAGAGGAGGGGTAACCGAAACCTGGCAACCCAGAGGAGCGCCTACCCAGCGAACTAAAGTAATTGGAAACGTACAAGACATAAAAGCAAGTAAACCCAGCTAAATGCTATTACATCCAACTCTAACAGCAAAAGATTGAAGTTGCATTCTCCTAGACTTCAGATGTATCAGCTTCCATTCTTCAGGTGCTTGCATCGGTGTATGGAATGATTTGCTTGTCTTGTTCCTTCGCTGGTGCCTTGTGAAAAGAGATAGCCGCCATCTTGATAACTTCAGCGCCTGCTTCCACTTGGTTCCTGAGGTCCTCCTTAAGTAAACCTGACCAATATGTAATGAAGGAGCACATTAAAATTACAATCTCAGTAGGAGATTGCACACGTTTTTGTTCAAAACAGATAAGATTTCTTGTTCTCCAAATAGCCCAGCATACAACAGCTAGACCAAACATGTGCATATTTCTTTCTTGTGGCAGAATCTTTTGGATCCAAGGCCAAAATTGTTCAAAGTTAGCTGGTCTACAATTACTTCCAAAAGCAAAAGCTAACAAGCTCCACACATATTTTGCAGATGCACAGTGAAAGAATAAGTGATTAATAGACTCATTCTCTGGACAAAAGGCACAGAGAGGAGAACCCTTCCATTTTTTCTTTATTAAGTTGTCCTTTGTCAGGATAGCATCCTGATTGATGAACCACATGAAAATTTTATTTTTCAAGGGTATCTTAGCTTTCCAAATAAGTTTGTTATGAGCTCCATATTCATGCTTACTCAACACTTTATAAGTGGATTTAACAGAAAAATTTCCAGATTTCTCTAAGTTCCATTTAGCTCTATCTTTCTCCTCCCTTAAGGCACAACAGATTGTTATGTCCTGTAACCTTCTCAATTGATTCTGCATCTCCTCATACAACCATCTTCTAAATGTAAGTCTCCAGTTCTTCCTTTTGATTTCAGCTACCGAACAGGATTGCTCATTATTAATCAGAAATAATTCAGGAATTTTTCAGCTAGAGAAATTTGACCACACCACTTATCATGCCAAAAACTGGTAGATTTACCATCACCCACCATCATACTCCTCTCATTCACATAATAATGTTTTACCTTTAAAAGATCATTCCACACGGGGGAATTCTTTTGGATTGTATTTGAGCATTGTAACCATTCCCTTTTTTCATATACTTCTTGTTAATGATATCATTCCAAATACCTTCCCCATTCTCAACTTTCCACCACCATTTGCACAACAGGCTCATATTTAATCTTCTCCGATTTTTAATCCCTAAACCCCCTTTACTTTTTGGCTTTTGTGATGATGGACCATTTAACTAAGTGATACTTTCTCTTTAAACTCCCACCTTGCCAAAAGAATCTCCTTCTAGCTTTATCCATTTTATCCAGGACTGTCATAGGCAGCCATAACATGGACATAGCATAGATAGGCAAGTTATCCAGACATGAATTAATGAGAGTTAATCTTCCTCCAAAAGATAAAGAGCTGCCTTTCCAACCCTCAAGTCTTTTTTAAAACCTTCTCAGCTATTGGTAACCAATCTGCCACATGCATTCTGGATCCAGAAACTGGAACTCCCAGATATTTGATCACATTTTAATTACTTATATTAATAAGCAAAGAAAAGGGAAATATTTTTTTCATTGAAAAACGTAGGAGAGCTGCAGAAAAGGGAATTGTTGGGGGACGACGACGGCACAAACGGTACAGATCTAAAAGCAGGTGATCGGCTTTATAGGTGGTTGCCATCCGGTGTTTTTTTGCGTATATCGCTGTTCAGATCGGTTTTTAGGGTGTTTTTGCGTTTATCGCTGTTCCGTTCGTGCAAGGAGAACGGAACGGGAGGTTGTGCTTCACGTGTTTTTTTAGGTTGGCCTAGAATCCAACCAACCTATCATATAGCAAAGCCAAATTATTGCAGCTATATACCCCTCTCGCCCTTGAAAATATTGTAAAATATAAGATCACTTTCACCACTCAAGTCGATCCCAAACCTGACCATTTTGGCATTTTGCACCACTGGTAAGGGAGCATGGCATGGCAAATTAAAACAGATACCTGCTGTGTACATTCCAAAAAAAGTGAAACAAGAAACAAACCTGCTTTGTACATTTAAACAGCAGTTGTTTGCAAATCACAGTTAGCAAGCAGCTAACTTACCACATTTGCAGACACCAACATGTAAATAAACATATATATATTTATTAACATTTGTCATTACTACCAGCATATTGAACACTTGATTCGTTTCAACATACACACTGGCATGCTTTCATTGGCTAGGTATTCATTCACATTCACATTCGCAGGCAACAGTGCTAGAAGGCGCTACTCTTTTGCTAGTGTAGCACCTGCTACATTCTCCTCAGATTGTCCAGCCTTGCCTGCAAATCGGCGTCGATTCCACCGTCAAGCGTTCCCAGCACTTTCGGCCTGGGCAACCCTTCCCGCAGAAGCAGGTAGAGCAACAGCGGCCGACGGGCTCCAACAAGCTGTAAATACAAAAATATAGTTATAATACTAAGACTTATCACTCTGTAGTATTCTTCAATCAAACAACTATCCATGCAGGCTGAGAAGCATCAATCCCGGTCTAGCACTTGTCCATGGCGACACTTTCAAAAGACAGATTTAGCATTACATTACAAGAGCTATAACTTTCATGATTTCTAGATTAATCCAATGTTGGATGTAGTGAGTTTCTAAAGAAAATATATATGGTTGAGCAATGCTTAACATGGACATCATGCTACAGAGCTAAATGTATGGAAATCATAAATTTTTTGACAAAGGTGCCACACATAACATTTGTATAAAAACACAGTCAATAATGGGATGTTTATAAAACAAAGGTTCAATTGGCACTGGACAAATTTTTGAAAGCTAAAAAACAGCAACTATCAGACTAGGCAGTAGGTACAAAATAATGTTATGATAATCCTTTTTTATTTTCTTCTATGATAATACTTGGTAAGAGTAAATGAAATAATAGGAATTGGTACATGTGAAATTTTATTACGGTAATCACCTCTTGGTTGATATCAATGCCAATTTCATCCAGTACTTGATTCACAAGCTCCTCAGTTTCTTCTTCTTCCTCATCTCCTTCCAAAGCATCATCTATGGCATCTCCCATCACTTCGCTCACCATCTCCATCCTCTCATTCTGTCGCTCAAACTCTTGCATTATCCTCTGCAACCCTGGCAGATTTAGCTGCCTGTTCATCTGACCCATTGCCTTTGTAACACCCTTCATGGCATCACCCATAGCTTAAGGCCGATTTTAGTGTCTGCAACAGTTGCACATATCTGATGTTAAGGGGAAGGGAAAACAGAATGAATACAAAATTTAATTAATCATACGAAAATGGAAGCTGTTTTTTCCTACAGGCAAATAACAAAAAAAAACATTATAATGCTATACAAAAGCACATGGGATTTAAGACAGCAAAAACTAAGACCTTTTGCCTCTCTTGGTTTTGATGGCCAGTAGGCCACACAGATAAGCCAATAGACCAACATAAACTAGGGTAACCTAATGCAGCATGATAGCGATGTTTGACAAGGTGATTATAAGGTACCAACATAAAGAGAGGATAAGTGCTAACACATGGGTACCTGAACTCTTAGAGAAACTCCTTGGAGCTGAGATTTAAGTTGGTAGAACTTTGTTATCTGATGCCTGGTACGAATAAGGTCCTTGGCCATTACTTTGACAGCTCCCTATAACAGAAACAAAAAGTCAGAACACAAACACAACATGCAAAACGAATGAAATTCTAGCAATGAGCACAGAACTTCGGATTATGTTTATGCGTTGTAAATTGAAGATGCAAGACATTTACAGCAAGAGTTGCCAGGTTAATATTGCCATGCTATTGAAGTAAATAACTACTTGATATATTTTCAAATAGAAGTTTTAGACCCCTAAGCTGACCTTAAAAAGCTTATTAATGAGTCTAGCAAGCTTGGGAATGGAACAGACCTATGACAAGCGACACAGGTCTGTTAAGCAACCATGGTTCTGTTGCTCAAACTGACCTTAAAAGCTTGGGAATGGAGCTAAGAAACTATAACATGCCATAGTTGGTTGGTTTGTTAACCAACCAGCCAAAAGTCAAATTTTCCTGACTTCATCGTGGCAAAATGTGGCTATCAACCAAACTTACAGGTCTTCAGGTAAAGTGAAAATAGGTGGGCATATCTTGAAGTTCCTGGTTCCCACACACATGGTAACTGTTGTATACATATGATTAATCATGGTTGAAGGTTAATTCACATATAGGCTCTTCTCAAAGAAATTATTTGAAAAAAAATGATTACCAACAATTCCAAATATCAATCAAGCACGCTAAGTAACAGATACAGAATCAAAATATGTGACTTCCAACTGCCTGCCAAAATAAGCCAGAGTTCATACCATCTGGCCTTCTTTAGCTGTTTTCTTGATCTCAGTGATGAGCTTCTTCTCCTGGGCCTGCAATCCTTGTCTCTCCCGCTCAATCTCCCTGATGGATCGATCCAGCATACGCTTGTTTTCTCTTAACAGCTCTGATAATGAAGGAAATAACCATAAGCATAAGCAGCAAAACCATAAGTCATAATAAATAAGGTAGGAATGTAAGGCTGTCTCATCTTTATTGAATGAAGACATGAAAGATATTTTCCTCAAAAGGAAAAACATAAAAGATGTGGGACTTATCGTCCCTCAATTAAAAACCACTCCAGTACTATATTACAAGCCTGATTTTATTCGAGAATCGAAAGGTGTCGAAAGCTTGAACAGATCTAATAAACCAATAAAGTACAGTAGCTGGCAGCCCAACTCCAGTAAATTAGAAATCTTGCTGAAATACCGAGCTCGTGCCACTCACTCTCCGATTACACGCTCCCACCCAAGTGTGACAAGAAATCCTCCCCGCAGTTCCGCAGAGCACAAGCCATCGTCGGTTCCTATGAACAGGTCTCTAAGGAGCACCTCATCATAAGCTACGCGACTAGAGCAATCAATCGGACCAGATTTCAAAGCGAATCTTTGAGGAGGACTGGAAAGAAGGAAGGAAGGTCTTACCGGCGGGCGTCTTCCGCTTCCCGAACAGGAAACTCATCTTGGATCCTCGGTTCGTGGGGCAATCTCGATTGGGGGTGATTGGAGAGCAAGTCCCCTCCTCGGAAACTTGGATTGCGTCAGTCCTAGGCTCTCTCTTCGTTCGTCTCTCGATCGGGGACGCTAGTGGATGGTTTGATTGATGATTGGATCGTCGGCCGCACCCGCTCTTCTCCTCCCCGCTTTTCTTTCGGTCGCCGCCGCTGCCACCACCGCAAAGGTGGAGTTCGTGATTCTGATGCCAAACTGAAAAAGAAAAAAAAAAAATCAAAAAGAAGGGAAAAAAAAGCTAAAAAAAAATTGGTTTTGGGCCTCTGGAGACGATGCAGCCCACTAGCCCAATTTAGGCTTGGCTATGGACCAGATGTTTTTTTTGTGTGTGTGAAAACATGAGCGAAATGGTTCGGTACGACATTGGAATTCAGTTTTTTTTTAAGACCACGCCGTTGCATGTATTTCATTAAGCCAGAATGAATTTAGATTTTTTTTTTTGAGAGAGAATTATTTCCTTAGCCTAAGAAAAACCTCCCCCTTATTTATTGGCTCCTTCATTGATCTTTTTGGCTCAAAAGCTATGTTTTAGTCCATTACATTACATGGCCTTTCAGTTAGTTTTGGACTCCACCTTGTTAAACAAGGACAAAATGACAATTTGTACGTGCGTTTATATTTTAAAACAGAGGGAGTCAGTAAGAGCACAAACATCACTTATTTGTGAACATCGGCGAGTAGGTTCCACCACCAGGTACCCAACCAACTGATCTATCTATGATTACTTTGCTATTTGGAGCGAATACTTGTTTGACCTAGAGCATTTTTTTTTTTTTTTTTTGAGGGGAAGCTAGAACATACCTAATTTGCCATAGGCTGTGAACTGGGCTACGGTCTATCAGTACGCAAGGCATCAGCAGAGCCGAGCAAGGCCAGCCCATAGCACCGTCCGTGGTGGATCCACCAGACAATGGCCAAGTAGAGCAACTGTAGAAGCACAGCTACCTCTACAATGGCCTGTGGTTACTGTACGTCTGTTGGAGTAGTTTCGGGCGGGCACTGCTTGCTGTTGAGCAGCCAAGGGTAGACGGCAACAGCACAGGGTAGGCCTGCTAATGGGCGGGGTTGAACGGGTATTTTGGGACATGTTTTAATACGGGTACTATTAGGGCGGGTGGAAACGGGTGACACCGCTAAACGGGTTGGGGCGGGTTGGGTTGACGACACAAACGGGTTGGGACCGGTTGGGGCTCTATGGTCATAGATCGGCGCAAAAGTCATATATCATCTTCCGTCCGTGACTTCGGGTTGGGGCGGGTTGGCGCATTGAGCCGACGGGGTGGGGCGGGCGGGCGGTGGTAGTTAGGGTTTTTAAAATATGGGTTGGGGCGGGTTTAAACCCGTTAGCGGGCCTAGCACAGGGGACCTAGCAGGCAAGGCTCGACCTCCTCTGTTCAGTTCTATCACGAACGTGCTGCTAGTATGTACTCCCTCTCGTCCTACTGGAGTTCGGCCGTTTTCGACTTTTAAACTTCATGTTTGACCATCCGCCTTATTCAAAAAAAAAAAATTTATGCAAATTGTAAAATAAATTAATCAATATTCAAGTATATTCATTGATAAAATTAGTCGTAACAAAATAAATTATATTTGTGCAAAAAATTTTAAATAAGATGAAGATTGAATAAGATTTCGACGAAACCAGGGGTGACAAACTCAAATGGTGGGACGGAGGGAAGACTACTGTTCTCCAAAAGGAGCTGCAACACACCGATAGGATAGAGGAGTACTACGTAGTACACACACAAGGACAAGGACAAGGCGATGGATTTCCAACCGGACTGCGATTTGCGATCCTATCAAAATGGAATCCTCATCTTTCCTCTCCTAGGGTGGGGGTCTAGCGGCGAGCCATCTCATCTCATCTAGGGATATGGATGGGATGCATCCTTCCATTTCACCCAGCTACCGTCAGTCTACAGCCTAGCTAGATCGCCGCTCCTGATTTTGCCTAACCCGAATATATATAGCCCAATCCATATCCCTACACCCCGCAACGCCCAATTTAGTCTTGGGTCAAGAGCTGGCTGAAGTTTGGAGCCACGTCCCATGTTTATTCTTTAGCACGGAGACCCTGTTTGGTACAAATAGTACATGACTTTTTAATCCTAAGGACTTTTTTTAAAAAAAAAAATACTCCATGAAGGTCTTCTAGAAACTTTTAACTTAAAGTAGTAAAAGGTCTCACTCTATTTGGTTTGCTACCGACTTTTTAAAGTTCAAACACAAAAAGTTTCTGAAACCAAACATCCCCTGGGTTGCCAAGCTTCTGGGGTGGCTAACTACCACATTGCGCCATGGATGGAAAACAAACAAACGCATGATACTGTCCCTTAATCGTTGTAGCTGTGATTTTATTTTTTTTTCTAAGATTTTGTTTGGTTCCCCGGATTTTAGAGAAATTAGAAACTAATACCGGAATACCAAGCTCTTTTTAGATATTGGGTTCAATTCACGAGATTTAAACTTGTCCTAGATAGAATTTTGTTGTCCACTCGAATGCAGCACCGACGTGCCTAAATGCACAGGAGGGTTTAACCTAGACCTAGCGTAGCTCAACTAGCTATGTTGTGTTATCCGTACAGGAACAAGTTAATCCATGAAACCATGCGACCACACAATCATCTTCCCTATCACTAGTACGTCTCTTCGATAGTTCGATAAGCATAGGCAGCGACCCTCATGCCGTAGGTGTAACTGCGAGAGGAACCGCGTGCGGATCCAACGGTTACCCACTGCAGGCCTTAAAGCCCCTACTTGAGTCCATCGCTCATTTGTGGATGCACGTAAGATGGCAAGGGGCTAGAGGAATGGATGGAAGATATGCGCCTACTAGGTTAATGATGAAGCCTCTCCTTTAGTATAGTTGAGTTTGCATCCTCCTGTGGGGGCAAATGGAAGATATGCACCTACACAACGGCTTCAAGTAGGAGAGGAGAGGGATATACTCCCTCCGTCCCGTAAATAACTCATCATATTGACTTTAAAAATATCATGTTTGACCGCCGTCTTATTCAAAAAAATTTTATATAAACATCATCCATTTTGATATGACTTATTTTATCATTAGATATACTTTAATAATGATTTATTTAATTTATAAATTGTATAAAGAATTTGAATAAGACGAAGCGGTAAAAATGATGTCTCAAAAGCTAGAAAGATAAGTTATTTGTGGACGGAGGGAGTAGTTTTGTTAAATAAGGACACAAATGTAGTCATGTCGCCGCTTGTCTAGCTAAAACATGACAATGTTTAAGTAGGATAATGGGACACAAAGGTTGTGGCAAAGTCGAGGTTGGCACAAAGACCAGCATGGCTTTCACCAGCACACACCGACCCACCGCCACAAAAGGCCAGAGTCTACAAAGTGTAGCCCATATCACATCGTCGTTCCGCCAAACATTAGGTACATAGGATCCAAAACTCAAAGATGATAGAAGGGACATCCCCTATAAGACATCATCATTGTACGACGAGGCTCTAAGAACCTATTACTAGCCATGTTGTGCGCACCCGGCTCACTAGATTATGCTTGCCGCCACGGACCACGGTATAGGGACATGCCTTGTTGTCGGGGAACGAACATGCAGTAGAAGGTGCTAGCAATCACATGTATTGTGGAGGCCAACAAGGCCACCACAACCACGACCGAGGCATTGCATGGAGATAGAGAGAAGCACTGTCACTAGATAGATTGACAAGAAGATAAGAACTACATTGTACATTGTCGAATCCAAACGAAACCTAATTAGTGCACAAGGCATCCACATAGATCGACCGAATACTATTTTGACCTGTTACCGTAGCAAAGAGAGGATGGGCCGGATAGGTAGAAAAGAAGGTTAGGGCGAGGGAGGATCGCTCGACCATTGTCGTCCTTGCAGCTCTGATGGCTGCAAGACGACGCATGCGACATTGACAAGTAGATGTGGACTTAACCGCATCATACCATCCTAACTTCTTAGCCAAACATTTTTTAACCTTTGACTGTTAATATGATAATAGCTAAAATTCCATATGACCTGACAACAGAAACAAAAATTGTCTTTTATTAGTACAAAATATTTGCACTACAGATATTAGTGCACATTAATATTGGAGCGCACACATTTTACATCGAATGAAGTGTATGGACCGGATGATTTGGTAGAAGGGTAAAAGCTCACCTACTTTCCTAGACCATAAGCATCATCATCAACAACGATTGCAGGAATGGCCGAGTAATATGCCAAAGCCACGGACTGGACCATTCAGGGATGAAAGAAAGAGAGGAATCGAGGAAAGGCAAGCGAGCATCAAGAGCCTGGACCACCACTTGGCTACACAACTCAGTATTACGGTACTACCTCTATCGAAAAGGAAAAAAAAAAACAGTTGTACATTTTGATTTGATTTCCAAGAAGTTAAATAATATTTGACTAGACTTATATATAGTATATATATTAAATTAACTGATTTATTAGAAAAATGAGATGTGCACCCACAGAAAAACTTAAGGCTTGTTTGGTTCGCACCGCACATTGCCACGCCTGCGCCCGTGGCGACCACATTATGTGGCGCTCGCCACGCAACGCCGCAGCTTTACACGAGCAGGTGCGAGTATACGACAAACATGGCGAGCGGCGGCACAACCCAAACCGCGGCCAGCATACCACCGCGGCCAGCATACCATGGCAGGCACGAGTGTGGCGTGATTTCTAGGGGCGCGGAACCAAACATGCCCTTTACGCTGGTGGAGGATGCATGAGTACCCATAACCCATCCGATGAATGAGCATGGACAGAAGTTGGCATCCAGCCCTTTAGGCCTTCTCCAATGCTCCGATCTGGCGTGCTGCCCCATGTCCACGGTGGCCACAAATCTCCATGTCACGCGAAACCATAGCTCCGCAGTGTGCCAGAGCTTCTTGCAGAAGCGGTGACGGCTCCGTCTGACAAAAAGTGGAAGCAACAACCATAAATGCGTTGGGGCTTGAGATTGCTACTCCCAGCTGTGTTTTCTCTCTGCGCATGCACCCTGTAAAGCCTGCAATCTGAACAGTGATATGATAGTGAAAAAACCTGCTCGTACAGCCTGCGTTGGACAGCAACGCTGCTTCGTCTCCGTGGAAGACTGATTTTTTTTTTAGGCATATGCTGATGTACGCCTCCGTTGTGGCTGCCCTTACGCTGCCTCTGCTGCCACTTGCCAGCCAAAGCCGCCACGAGAAACAAACAAACACTGGCCAAGAATCCAACCACCATCGCGCCAAAACAGCGGACCAATAAACAAGGAACCAACCAGTAGCCTGGCGGCGACGACGAGCTTTTACACAGACGACAGGCAAGGCAACAGTAGTTGTACTGGGCCTATCGTATTCGTATCGTATCGGCATCAACGTGCACCGCTCCCGAAACGGCATCAGAAGCACAGAGACAGAGAGATCGCCAGAAAGAGCAACCAATCAAAACCCCCGCTTGGCTCAGAAACTGCAGGCCAAAGCCCCGCCCCAGCCGGCAGCCAGCCAGGAAGGTGACAGCGACATGGCAACGCCGTGTACTATGGGACCTGGGGGGTGGGCATCGATCAGTCAGAAGCTAGCTGTGCCAGAAGTAACAGTGGCCAGGCCACTGCGACTGCGAGCTGAGCTGAGAGAGCAATGGCAATGGCGGACAGGCAAAGGAATAGTCGCTGGGTAGCGAGGGAAAGGCATTGGCTTGGCTGTGGCCCCACCACTTCTGGTCACACCATCTTCTCAACAAAAAGAAGAAGAAGAAGAAGACGACGACACTTCTCACGGCATCGCGTTGGCTGGGTCTGGCTGCTCACTCGCCAGAGCATTATATCATCATCGTAAGTGGTGTACAAATATACGAGTACAAAAGAAATCCATGGTTTATTGCACAAGTTTTCGCTACACGCTCATAATCCATCAGTTGGCTACTTTGTCCATTATCGAAACGAAACAAATACTACTCCAGAACGAATCATGAGCGCTAGAGTTTCGACGATAAATAAATAAATTCATATTGGATACTAGAGTATGTGGGGAGTGAGTGAGACAGCACACAGAGCAGCAAGATCGCCGCTGCATCCATCCACTGTCTCTCACCAAACCATAAAACTCCCCCCACACCAAGTGGCGGCGACTGTTACCCACCCACACCCACCGCCGCCACCACCGGCGGCGGTAGCGGCGCATGGGCATCGACAGCCAGCCACCGATTCGATCACCGGCCAGCTCAGCTCAGACGCCGTCTCCACTCTCCAACTCAACAGAAGGAGGACTGGGGAGTCTGTCTGTCTGTCAGGCAGTTGGGGGAACCGGAGCTGCTGGTAGCCGGAGAGCAACTGCCGGGGGCCACCGGACGTCGGCGGCAGCGGCACACTGCCGGCCGCGTCCACGCCGGTGGCGGTAGAGAATCCTGATGATGCTGCAGTAGCAGGGAGAAATGGGGCAGGGGAGCCCTGCATTTGCCATGCCCAACCGGGGAACGCCGGCTCTGCCCGTTTCTCCTCCATAGCCATAGGAGGCGCCTCCTCCTGCAGTTGCCATACACGAGATGCGTGTCAGCCGTGAATCTTTGCTTGGCTCAAAGCAAGGCTGGGCGCGGCAGCTATGTAGGCAGAGCATTCATGTAACCTATAGCATCTTCAGGACTAAAGATGCAGAAAATGTTTTGACAGGAAAACAGAGATTCATTTGATTGAACTGAACAGGCAGACAGTACGTATCCACAACTACTCATATACCGACAATAGTAGCTCACAAGCAAAACAGTATCCAGAACTATAACGTGACTATTTCAGACTTTTGGAGGAACAAATATGTAGTACTAGTACCTCTGTTCCAAAAAAAAAAAACATGCAAGTGTGGAAAACATGTCAGTTAAAGTTTGTCAACTTTGACTAGATTTCTAGAAAATACATGCAACATTTATATCTCCAAATAAATTTGTTAAAAAGCTAGACTTAAAGATTTTTCTGATGATACTAATTACTTAGTATAAATGTTTATATATTTTAATATATAATTATTATCGAAGTTTACAAATGTTGACTTCTTTGCATGTTTTCCTCGAACATATATTGTAGTGTCTAGTAGGAGAAAAAAAGGAAACAACATTATAAACATATATATTGAGCTATGTTACGAATATCAAAGGTTGCACATGGAAAAATATAAGCAAAGTTCTAGTAGTACACAAATTTAGCAATATTCTTGTGTGTGCTTGAAAATTGTCCATTCGAAAGTCAGTGGTAATTATAATGATACTTTGTGATGACAGAACACAAACACATGGATGTAAGAGTTACCCTGAGGTTCACAAAGAAGCCTGGACAAGGAGATCCATACAAATGTGGATGCTGGGGTTGCATCGGTGTGCTGTGAGGATGCACAGGCCACTGAGGGCTTATTGGCTACAAATGCAAAACAATAAAGGTGCAGTGAGTTACTGATTCAATACCAGATTTATGCATTCATACCTCAGATAGCAGTAGCACAATTGGAATCAAATAAACTGAGGTTGACGACATGGAAAGCTTTACAACTTGGAATTATCTGTCTTTGGCGTTATGCACGTAATAAACATACCAAATTGCTAGTCAAGTTGCAGGTTTTCTTAACAATTTTTTTGTGATTTTTATGAACAGGGCAAAACAGAGAACACATATTCTTCGATTTCTGAGTTGAGGTCAAGAATTGTAGGTCCGCAGAAAGCTTATGTTTAGCAAGTATTAAGCAGGGTTACCAAAATGGCCAAATGTGTACAACAGTTCACATGTAACAATATTGAAAACTTATGCTTTGAGGTACTAAAAATGTTTAGCTATATGATACTCATTTAACTGGTACTAACAATTGAGACATTGACAAGAATCGCATATGTGTAGCATAAAACTGTAATGTATTTACCTCAGAAACGACGGAGCTCGAAGCAGGAGAATTACAACTTAATGCAAAACCAGTCAGGGTACCATCACTCTTGAGATCATGCACATTAGGTTGTGAAATCCTCAAATTCAGATCAAGGACGTCCCCATCAACCACTGCTAAGAAAAAATTATTCCCAGTAAGATTTGTAGAGGATCATCTAGTGAACACAAGACTAAACTAAATACAGTATTCCAATAGTACCATCTTTCTCAATTGCCGGTGGAAGTGGGACATCTCCATCATAGGAACTAGAATCAAAGTTAGTAACAGCATCCGGTCCATTGAAGCGAATGGCTGCCCTGTCATACGCTCTACAGAATCAACAAATAGATCAAGTGTGAGGGCATAAGTGCTTGGCATCCATAAATATACAAAAAAATATATAAAAAAGTGTGCATCACTACTAACTGAACCTTGCTGCTTCGAGTTCACTGTCAAACAGCCCAAGGTAGATGTACCTACACAATAATATCATCTCTTACTCTCATAAATTACTAAATTTATAAAGTGATACTCGGTGCTATATTAGCTATACTGATACTGCACTTGGATTGCAGTTTTCAATAACTGGATTACCATAATAATCATTATTAGAGAAATGTGGCCTTTAACATAACCTAGCGTTAGTGTTGACAGGAGGATGCTATGCTAAAGAAACCATTATTTTAGTGTCAACAGTTAGGATGAAAGCTAAAGAAAGCATAAACATGCTCCTTACAATACGTTACTGTACCACTCAGATTTGCCATTTTTTGATCCTACAGCAGTCAGCAGCTACAACCATGGAGTACCTACGTTCCATCTCAATAGTAACTGTCCAATTCTGTTCAAGCAGTTCATCCGAACAGAGTTTTTGTTCACCTCATGGAAAAAAATGCCTGAGCTACTCCATAAACTACACCAAAGCTAGGTGTGCCTATGTAGGTATCAAGATTACTTACTTCTTTCCCAGAAGCTGACCCATCCTTGCTTCCCACCGACCACACTTGTGTAGCGTCACACCACGGTATTTTGAGCTCCCCCTGGCAACCCCAGTGCTTTGACGTCGGAGTATGTGAACAAACTCCTCCTTGGTCCAATTCCTCATCTAAGAGTGCACAAACTAACCAATCATCAGGATGGATCAATCACAACAGCTAATAAGCCCTCAAAACAGAGAAACCAGCATCACACATCATACCTGCTTCAAATCATCCTCATAGTCCTTCAACTGGAAGTTGATGTCCGCGTCAAGGCCTCTGAACTTGATCGCGGCGCGATCGTAGGCACTGCACAATGCAATTCAACAATCGCAGCATGTCGACAAGCAAAATTAATTTGCACTGACAGTCAAATTATATTTGAATGCATCAGTGCTAAGTTGAAACCTTGCTGCGGCGTGTGCAGTATCAAATCCACCTGTAAGGAAAAACAACAGAATCAAGCCAAGCAGCACACTAACAGTTGGCAGAGTAGGTTGAGCAGGGGAAGGTAAGCTAGAATTTGAGCTCACCCAGGTAGACCTGCTTCCCGCAGTCCCTGCGCAATTGGACGATACAAACGAGTGGTTACTGATAAGTGAGTGCAAGCGCCAATGAGGAAGAGAACGGATTAGGTTGCTGAGTGCTGAGAGATGGTGATTGGCTGAGAGACTCGGCTCGAGAGATTGCTCACCAGATGTGTGACTCCCAGCGGCCGGTCCGCCTGTAGAAGGTGACGCCCCTGTACTGCGAGCTCCGGGACCTGGGCCCGCGCCGGCTCTTCCTCCCGGCGGCAGGAGACGCAGCCGCGGGCGACGAAGGCGCAGCAGGCTGTGGCAGCGCCGGCGCCGGCGCCGGAGGTCCGAGATCCGGTGCGCGGCGCGGCCATGCCCCGGCCACCTCCGGCGGCGGCGGCGACCCGTTGGCGGCAGCAGCGGCGTCTGGGTACGAGTACGACTGCAAGGGGAAGAGCTGGCGCGTCACGACGGGCGTCGGCGAGGGCGAGGGCGAGCAACCCTCCTGCTCGTCGGGTGTCCCTGTCCCTGTCCCTCCGAGTAGGTCGAACCGGAACAAGCCCCCGCCCATGACGACGCCGCTGGAGCTGGAGGTGGCCGAGAAAGCCGAGCCGGCCGTCGGCGACTCGGCATTGAGATCCAGCACCATGGACTCCAGCTCGGGCCCGGCGGCGCCAGGCGATCGAGCTCGCGACCTGCCTGCCGGCCCGGCCTCCTCCTCTAGCAGTCTCAGCAGCTGCTGCGTCGGGGCTTGCGGGAGCGGCAGACGGCGGTGGTGGCCATGGAGGAGGACAGGAGACGGAGACAAAGGGAACGGCGCGATGGGACGTGAGGGGGCGAATGGTATCGCAGGCGAAGCCATTTTTGTGCAGAGAGCTCCTTTTAAGCTGCTCGAGACCCACGCCTTCCTTCCTTCCTTCAGTCAGCCGGAGAAGAAATGCTACGCACACGCGCACGCTGGCCTTTTTTTTTTCACTGTACCTAATCATACGGCAATTTTTCGTAGACTTGTGAATAATCTGTCATTTTCCCAAACTTGAACAAACATTTTCCATCATTTTATACTTACCTATATATGAATAATGAAACGTTGAAACCACATTCGTGAGCTAAAGTGATACTGCCACGATCTATCGCCGCAAAACAAAAACCACCTAAGTCTCCATGAGACCCCCTGGTTCTCCATGAGACCCCGTTGGTTATGTATGAAACATGTTTCATGGTTTTAGGGACACATTATGTAATTAGAGGTTCAAAGTAACGAGCAGAGAGCTCGGGTTGTAAGGTCGAGCTACCGTTAGTGTTTCGTCGTGAGTCTTTTTTTCAACATTCGAACCGGAAGGCGAGGAACGGAGAGCTCGTTTAATTTGACTAGCACCCAAAAAAAAAAAAGAAAAATACCCGTGGTTTGCCGGGACGAGCAATCGATGGGAAGTCAGCGCACATTAATCGATCCGCCGCCGCCAAGCCTCCCTTCGGCGCCCCCACCAACCGATGGCGATTGTAGCCGCAACGCTTACATAATCCGGCGGCCGCCGATCCCGCCGACGAGCGGAGGTGGCCCGCCGCGCGACGACCGAGTGGAGCTGCAGGGATTCGCTAAGCGACCGCGAGGGGAGAAGAGCTCAACCGGAAAGGGTTTTTCTTAGATGGGCTATTTAGGCTTTGGGCTATTTGGGCTTTTGAATTGGGCTGGTGCGGGATGTAATTTATTTTATCAAAAAAGATGTACTAGTAATTTTGATGCGGGCAAGGACAATTGCGACAGGAATCATTTAAATCATACTTGTCTGCTCAAAAAAAAAAATCATACTTGTTGCTCAAAAAGAAATTAAATCATACTTCGACCTCCAGCAAGAGTATCATTGGCATTAGAACAAAAAGAGTATCATTGGCACTCTCTGAGAAATTAAACATTTTAAATTTAATAAGTAAATATTTATGAGATATTATTAATATTTATAGTATATAATAATAAAGCTGATTTGAAAAGGCTAATTACTACCTAGCTAAACTCTGGTGCATCAAACAAGAGAGATAAGATGTAAGCTATTTTTAGCTATATAAGTCTTCAACTAGTTGTTAGCCACCAATTGCTAGCTAACCATAACTAATTTGAGCTATTGTTTTATCACAACTAGTAATTAGTCATGTGTGTATACATAGGCCCTAAGTCTCATTAGATTAATCAATGAATGTCTTCTTAATAAGCTTGTTTGGAGATACAGATGTAAGCTAATATTTTCTATAAGACTGGTCAAATCTGAGAAAGCTTGACATGTACAAGACCATATGATCGGGTACGTGCTAAGAAATTTAATAAAATATATTTATTTTATATTTGATATATACTTTTAGAAAACACGAAAGGCATCGAGACACCTTTGGTTCCCAACTTTTCATTAATGGCTCGGGTAGGATTTATAATCATATGATTTAAGTTCATAAAAGTTTAAGTTTATCCATTTGTTTGAATGCATGAGTGTCTTGAATTGTGCAAGTATGTAAAAGCATTTCCTTTTTATCTTTTTAGTGAGCAAATACCAAAATGCAACCCAATATAAAATCCTTTGGTTGCATCTGTGTCGTGCTCTCCTCCCCGGCTCCCCGCTGCTAGAGATGGCAATGGGTATAGTATATGATGCCTGAGTACGTGCTTGACCGATTCTTGGGTCATATATGCGGAATAGGATTGATAAACAAAGAAATATAATATATAATATAATAAAGCGAGCTATAAAAAAAATGCGAACTCAAAATTCATGAGAAAACATGCTGCAATTCCCCACAGGGATCGATCAGAGTTGTTGCTTTGTTGGATATCACGGGCTAAGTCTCGCCCTTCAACAGATATATAAGAACTACTGCATCTGATAATCTGATTACAAGATAAAATACTGGTGTGATTTTGCAAATAAGCCACAGCCATTCCAATCGTTTTTGTGCTCCAAAGCGAAGCACCGATGGGATCCCCTTTCTCCCCTTGGGGAATGCTAGCTAGCTGGCATCAACAGCACGTCCTGTAGTGTAGTGAGCGGTGAGGTCCGAGTCATGCAAGTGACACCCAACATCTATACGCAGCCAATTAACAAAAGCTTAGGTACGTGATGAGATTCCTAGCCCTTGCATTCTCCAACAGCTATTACCAAGCTCCCCATTTTTATTTATATTATTACACACGAAAGGATTGAAAGTTTGTGTGTAGTACTTGTCAATTTACAGGTCATGATCTTGCTTGATATCGATGTGATGGTTGGAGGATCTTTAGAAGGTTCGTTTTGCCGCCACTTGGGTCCGGTCATATACCGGCCCCTAAATGTTGGTTTGAAAATTTTATATATTAAAATATATAAATATTTATGCTAAGTAATTAGCATCATTCTTTTTCGCCTAGTTTTTTTAATAAATTTATTTGGAGATAAAAATATTGCATGTATTTTGTACAAGTCGAGTCAAACTTGATCAATTAGGGACGGAGGGAGTATGTTGGTTTGATTTTTTTTTTTTTTTTTTTTTCATACGGCTTCAACTTGATCAATGGTTTGGCCCTTTTCTTGTTTTGTGTTCCTTCTGCGTGTTTCTGTTTTGTTTTATACTTCAAGCTATATGACCATGTTGTTGCTGCTGCTGGGAGGATGGGCTTACTCCTAGGTGTGAAACTCATGTTCATCCTATGTTTTGTTTCACAAGTATAGCACCATTTGTTTTCTTTTTCTATAATAGATCTATACTTAATTGTAACTTGGGTTGGCTCTCTGTAAGTGGGTGCCTACTCGCTAGCAAGTTGGTATTGCATTTACCCTTCATCTTAATGAAAAAAAATGTGTGCCGAGGAATGCTTGTGGAAAAATCCAATAAGGATGTCATAAAACTATGTGTCCATCCATGAATAACATGGAGCTTAACAATGAGATGGACGTCAAATAATTATGTTTCTCTATAATGTAATAATGGGAAATGGTAACATCTCAAACATAGAGGATTGTGCATGAAAACTAAACTAGCATATGTAGTCCTTTGTCCTAAAATATAACGTATCGAAAACATTCAAAATTTGGCCCAAATTATTAGTTATTGTAGGTGGATTAACCCTTCCAAATTTGGGCCAATAGGAATGATTTTGCCTTGTATTCTGGTTGAATTTGGTGTCAAAGTTAAGATCAAGGTTGAGATTCTCATTTAGAGAGTTGGGCTTTAGCTACATCTGAGGCAACCTCTTGAAAACTGTGGGCCTTGAGTTTCCTTTCTGTCCATGTTAATGCTACATGTCATGGTAAGATTTA
This sequence comes from Hyparrhenia diplandra, assembly GCA_015847255.1. Classification (NCBI taxonomy): domain Eukaryota; kingdom Viridiplantae; phylum Streptophyta; class Magnoliopsida; order Poales; family Poaceae; genus Hyparrhenia; species Hyparrhenia diplandra. Next base: position 306,912 of record JADLZK010008791.1, on the reverse strand, counting down.
GTTGAAGTTGGATGCACAGGAGTTCTATAGACAATAGGAATGCATTTGCAAAATACGAGCACTGAAAGCCAACTGATTTCCTTGCATGAACTATTGTTTGGATGGAATGAAAAAATACTGGAGGGAGATGGTAAAGAAATCTCTCCCACTCTTAATACGTTCAAATCTTGGCTTCAATTGGTGTTGAAGGTGTTGTTGCCCCTTTTAAGTAAAAATACAAAATGTCTCTAAGCTTCTAAAAAGTTTTGAGAAAATTCTAAAGATAGTTTGGGATACGATGAATCTAAATAAAATATGTTTAACTTGTGAAAAGATATCTATGAGATTCCAAAAAAATAGAGATATAGCTCTAGTAAAATGGAAAAGTACCTAGAAAAATTGTCAAAACAATAATTGATATGTGACTGTGTTTTGAAAACTTTCCATAACTTAAGCAATTTTATAGATGATCCAATGAGTATGAAATTTTTACTACATTTCAAACATACAATAATTAGTCCACCATAAAATTTTACCGCAATTGGATCATAGAAACCGCAACTATGAACTATAATTATAGAAGAACCTATATCTGAAAATACACCAAAAGCTATATTAAAGCATACCATATTATATATTCATATAGATCTACTCATGTGAAGTCTAACAAAATTGGATTTTTCATTTTATAATTTTTCCCTTATTTACTATGGGTTTTCAAAGATTCGCTCATATAATATATAAAATAAAAAAGGAAAAAAAAAAAACCGTCCTTTAAAACCACTTATAACCGGTCAGATATATAAAACGAACGGTTTTAAATGTTTAAGGAGTGGTTTAACTTATTTTGAATTTTATAGAGACAAAAAAAAAAAAAAGAGACTTCCATAAAAAAATTGAGAGAGCTAACAAGGAACCAGCCCAAGTCTAAAGGCCCAGAAAGCAGTGTTCTCTCGGCTTCTCTCGTCTCCACTCGCGACGAGACCCACCGAGCAGCTCCGCTAGCGTCGCAGCGCGACTGCCACCTCCGCCCCTCCAGAGACCGCCGGTGACTAGATTCTGCAATAGCCAGCGGCGGATGGAGGGGCAGTGAAGGCAGGCCTGGTGGCGGCGGGTCGAGTCCTGAGCGCCTGACTCCCCATCTATTGCTCCTTCCGCAACCCACGGGTATTTCTTTCAGTTTTGTCCTATAGTTTTATCCACTAAATTTCATCCGACCTCGCTGAAGTTAAGAGCTGTGTATGTGCATTCGGGGCGGACCAATGGATGAATGGTGAATATTAAATGGTTTTTAGGATTTCCATTTGACGAATGTAGTTTCATCGCATCTATGATATTCTAGGGTTAAGATTTGGGGATAAATTGGGATACTCTGTAGCTAGTTAGTTACAATTGGGCGGTTGTTTCTAGTTAACTGGGTGTTACTAATGTGAAGTTAAACAACCTCAGAACTGACTGTAAAGTAAGCATGGATAATATTGTTCCTGTAAATCAGAGAGGTATACAAAGTCGTGCTTCAGTAGCCATTTCATAGTGACTATGTCTTTACAACTTTTCTAGTTTTAAACCACTGTAGGATTCTTCCATTTGTATTTAACCTAGATTTTCATACTGTACTATCTTTTGCAAACTTTGCAGTGTACAATTAGGGTAAAGTGGTGCACCTTGGGCTATTCCTGCTCTAGCTTCACCCCTGCATCAGGATTGAAAGTTCAAGATCCTGTCGATGCAGTGACAAACTGAGAACAATCATGTGCTTGTGGCTGTGGTGAGAGTTCAGATGATGCACCCAGAGCCAACAATGGAGCGTGTAGGTGTCCCAGCCTGTGCTGTGGACCGCTCAGTGCCCTGCCGGATGAGCTCCTCCATGTCATCCTGTCCTTCCTCCCGGCACCGCTGGTTGTGCAGACGAAGCTTGCTGTCACAGCGATGGAGGCACCTCTGGGCGGTTCAACCCTCTCATCAAGCTCGACCAACAAGACTTTGGAATCTCTACAATAACCATGGGCAGGATCACGGAGGACAAGTGGACAAAGTTTGAGGACTTTGCCACCAACCTGCTGCTGTTCCATGATAATACGCCAGCCTTGGGTGAATTCTGCTTGCGTTGCCAAGTCCATAATTGGCATCATGTGGATCGATGGGTTCGCCATGGCATTGAGTACCGTCCTTCTGTGCTCCAGATTGAACTAGTAGACCATTCTCCTTGGTTGATGCTTCCTCCCATGGTGGAATCAAGTTTACGTTGTCTTAAAACGCCAAGCGCCTACAAATCTTATTTTGAATAGCCTTTTCACTGGCTCTCTCGTTCTGCATGCCCTGTCTTGGAAGAAATGAGTCTCACTTCGTGTGATTTTTGTGACATTTGTCCTCAAGGGATTATATCACCCAAGCTGGATAAGTTAGCAATGGACCTTTGTTCCAATAATACACATTATCCTTTTTGTGATCACGGCTCCTAGCCTTACCTACCTCTATCTCATATTTGGTGACTTTCTAGCTGGTATTCAGTTATGCAAAATGAATTCCCTTGTCAAAGCAGTGATTGATGTCTCAGAAGATGAAATATCTGAGGAGACCCAGCACGAGCTTCTTGGTAGCCTGTGCAATGTGACAAGTTTAAAGTTGATTGGTTTTGAAGCAGAGGTATGCCTTCTTTACAAGCTTCCCTTTGTTCTCCTTTTTGCATTCCTTATGCCTGAAAGATGACCATTTGAACAAGAATATTACACATATGTGATCACTGCTGCTGTCTGCTCTTATATGAGATTGCCATTTGCTTCTGGCAGATAAATCCTGATAAATTTCCAATATTTCATATTCTTCGAACCTTGGACCTTCGTTACTGTTTTCGTAAGGGATATGACCTGAACAGCGACAAATTGGAGGCTTTAGGGAGCTTTCTTCAGAATGCACCTTGTTTGGAGAAGCTTAGTTTGCAGTATTGCATGGTAAGTTCTTATGTCTTGCATATTGTCATTGTCTCAGATCATTCACATGGGTATCTTACATGAGTCTTTTTATTTCTACCAACAGTTCTACTCATTTTCTGATTCGAGTGGGAGATAGAAAGGAAAAAACATCACCCTACCCCCGCCATGATGGAAAGATTCTCCATTGTCAAAAAGCTGAAGTTGATAGAAGTCATCTATGATCATGACCACGATCACCAACTAATTGAGCTAGTGTGGAGTCTTGGAAGGAGCTTACCACATGCCAATATCAAACTTAACAAAATCGACAGGTTATCTCCGTAGTCCATTTCTCTTGCAGTGTTCCATGAGGCCATGAAGTCTGTGAAATGTCTATCTCTACTACTCTAGCATATGGAGTGGATGTGTATGTGAACACGTCTGGGCGTGCATGGGGTGTATGGCCCATTTTATATCATTTGGGGAACATAAGTCATTTGACCTCATCTACTACATTATATATGCAATGCAAGTGTTCGAAACTTTTATCTGGTTCCGGTTGGACATGGTTCCACCTGTATGCTGCTTTTGTAGAATTCGAACCCCAAAAGGTCTGACTTGTGTAGTTATTTTTTGTTCATTGTATAATCTATATAGGTCAGCTTCCACAACCTATTGGAATTCAAAATCACTGGGACATAAAGACATCTGTTTGGTACAGTAGCAATGGAGGTAAAATGGAATCAGAAAGCACACTGATTTCTTGCATCAATTTTTGTTTGCATGGAATGGGGAAAAAGTAGAGGGACAGGAAATCTCCCCGTGCCGTTAACTGTTATACTATCTCGTTAAGTCCTTAGAGGGTTGATAACTTTTTATAAAAACATATTTCTTACGGCCACGAGTGGGCACAATAATTGCCAGAATAACAAGGGGAAATTTCATTTAACCATTTAAAACTATCGCTGTAGTTTGATTTTTGCTCAAACTCTAAAACCGAACACCATATCCTTTGAACTCTTAAAATGGTTCAGATTACTTTCTGTGTTGGTTTGAATTGGTTTTGAAGGGGTTGTTGTCCATTAAAATCATATAAAATGTCTCAAAGCCTCTAAAATATCCATTAAAATTAGGGTTTGTCTACCCCACACTCGGGTGTTACGACACCTGATTTACTGTTCATCTTCCACCTTGGTTCTTCACCCTCGCCGCCGCATTGCCGTGGACGCTGTAGGGCTTTGCCAGAGTGGCTGCATTCTTCACCTCCCCCATCTCGCTGAGCTCCGCCATCACTACACCACAACACCCCACTTACCGTTGGATGGCCGTGGACGCCGTAGGGCTTTGCCGCAGTGGCTGCATTCTTCACCTCCCCCATCTCGCTGAGCTCCGCCATATGGCCATGCTTGTTGGCGACGCCCCTCTGCCGCTGTTAGGGCCCTAAGGCCATCTGCCGCTATCCTCACCGGAGAAGATGAACAAGGACCGTTGACAACACCACCCGACGACTCCAAAAATCAGGTGTGCAGAGACACAGAGAAACACTTGAGTGAGCCATAGATTTATCGTAAAATTAACTCTTAAAATCCAATAAATACTTGATAAGTGTTTTAAAACCATAGGAAGTGTCTCTAAGATTCTAAAAGTTTTGAGAAAAATTCTAGAGATGGATTGGCATACAACGATTCCAAATAAAAATATTTATAACCTATGAAAAAGATCTTTCTGAGCTTCCAAAAATTAGATATAGCTCTAGTAAAGTGGGAAAGTAGCAATTTCTCAAAACAATCTGTCACAAGATCGCTTTCCCTGGTCAACGCTGAGGGGAAGACGGCGGGCGTGACGTGGCGTGAGATCGTGCTCGACGACGGCACGAGGGCGGCGGTGCGTGGCAGCCCACGGGCGGCGATGGCGCAGATGGCGGCGCCGGCCTCGGCGGCGTCGGTAGGGGCGGCGGTAGCTTGAGAGCAGGGAGCTGTAGGGATTAACCCTAAATTGTTCTTGATTAATTTCCTCAAAATAGTTGCCCCTCATATTTTTATGAGGGGTTTACAATTGCTAACGGGCCATGCCCATTAGTCTTTCAAGCTCGCATTAATTTAACTAATAAAAATACCAATAAAAGCTATTTAATAATTAAATATTCAGCCACTACGCTTTTATTGCGACGAATCGCTGATTCGAGTGTGACATCTCTCCCCGCCGGAGATTCAAATCGCACTCGAAATGGAAATCCGGATAAATTTGATTGAATAACTCGCATCTTCCCATGAGGCGCCGGGTTGATCTGTTCTTCCACTTGATGAGTACTTGAAGAAGACCCTATCGCGACTCGGTTTTAAGCATAATTTCGTTCGGGGTTGGTATACCATCATGAATGCGGGTAGTTCTAGTATTTCAAGGTATTTCCCCTCGATGTGGTTTGAGCATGCCGACATGAAAGGCATTATGTATGCGGTTCCAAACCCGGAAGGTTCAACTCATATGTAATCGGGTGATAACCTTTAGTGATGCCGAATGGTTCAAAATATTTGGGAGAAAGCTTGCCTTTGTACGCTGGTGTTATGGTTGCAAAGCAGAGAGCGAGATAATAATTTGAGCTAGACATAATCACCAACTTGAAATTGTCTATCCAGATGCTTCGCATCAAAGTGTTTGCGGTAGTAATCTTGTGCCACCGCAAATTAACCTTGGTTTGATCGAGGAAGGCGCTATGCTGAGATAATATAGCATCAACAGATGGAAGTGTTGTCTCACCCGGTTGTAGCCTTTGATGGTAGGGGTCACACCATACACCAAATTGAATGGTGTTGTTCGTAGAATGATGATATGAAGTGTTGTAGCAATATTCTGCATATGGTAGCCATCTAACCCAATCTTTGGGTTTGTCACCGTAAGACAAATGTAAGTACATCGTAATAATTTTGTTGACTACCTTCTTGGCCATCCGCTTGAGAATGATAAGTCGATGTTGGTTGAAGAATGATATTTGATAGTCTCAAGAGTTCCCGCCGTGAATCGACTTGTGAAAACCACATCCCCGCCACTCACAATCGATCCGGGTATACCATGGAGTTGCACAATTTCGAGAAGAAGCTTTGGGCCACCGGGTTGCCGTGTATGGGTGTGAAAGGGGTATAAAGTGGGCATACTTTGATAGACGGTTAACCATTGTTAGAACGACAGACTTTGTTCCCACCTTTGGAAGTGCCTCAATGAAGTCAATAGAGATGTCCTCCCAAATCTGTTTCGAATAGGTAATGGTTGAAGAAGTCCCTACTGATGTAGATGTTCTTTTTTGTTGCGCTGGCGCACTTCAAACATTCGCTGACAAACTCTTTAATAATTCGGTGATCATGTTTAACAAAGAAGGTCCGACGGAATCTGTGGTGGTGTCTTTTCTATCCCCTCGTGAGCTTTGAATCATGGATGGCATGTAGAATGGTTTGGAGGTGTTTGGATGATTGTGAAATCCATACCTTTTTGTTGAACGTAATCAATCCATTGTGTACTTCTCAAAGTGGATCTTTATCATTAATGATGGAATCAATCAGGTTGATTGCTTCGTCATCAATGCAATTTCCTCACGTAATTGATCAAATAATTCAAATTGAATTTCGAGATAGCCATAAGAGAAGATTCCTCTCAGATTTTGTCGAGATAGTGCATCGGCCACCACATTAGCTTTACCAGTTTGTATTCCACCGCAAAATCATAACCCAAAGAATTTGCTAACCCATTGATGTTGAGGAATAGTGGATAAACGATGATCTAGAATGTATTTCAAACTGTAATGATCCGACCTTATAAGAAAGGGACGGCCCCATAGATAAGGTCTCCAATGTTTTTACCGCCGTGATCAATCCTATGAGTTCACGCTCATAAGCGGGCAATTTCTTATATTTGTCGCATCCATCCTTCTGCTGAAGTAGGCATACCTGCCCGTAAGCATCACATTCCACCACAAACAGTTTGTTGAAGTCCGGAAGTTGGAGGACCGGTGTTGAAGAAAATGTTCTCTTGAGATGTTCAAAGGTCGATGTTGCTAACGATGTCCAAATGAAAGAATCCTTTTTAAGAAGGTCCGTGAGAGGTCGGGCAATGGTGCCATAATTCATTATGAATTTTCTATAGTATCCTGCTAGTCCCAAGAATCCTCCTGAGTTCCCCGAGTTGACTTCGGTGGGGCCATGTTGTGATCGATTCTATCTTTGCAGATCCACAAACTACCCAAAGATCCGAAATAATGTGTCCCGGATATCCAAGTTGTGATTGTCCAAATAGGCATTTTGACCTTTTTAAGAAGATATTGTGTGATGATAATACCTTGAATACCTCTTCCACATGGGATAAGTGTTCGCACCAAATCTTATCAAGATCAAGATGTCATCGAAGAAAACCGTAACAAATTTGCGGAGATATGGTCCCAAAATGTCATTCATCAAAGCTTGAAAGGTAGATGGTGCGTTGCATAAACCAAATGGCATAACCAAAAATTCGAAGTGTCCATGATGTGTTCTTAAAGCTGTTTTCTCGATATCCGGGCGATGCATGCGCATTCAAATGACGACGAGCCAAAGACTGTAAGGCAAAGTTGAAATCTCATGTTTGGTTTTGGAAATTGATGACACACTTGTGGACTAATCCTTTGCTCTAAGTGATGACTATGAGATAGGATTAGGTTGATGACAAGGAGCATGATGATCATGAACATGGACGGTGATGATGGACATGATGGATCGTCAAGCTTGGTGATCGGCTTGAGAGAAACCCCGAGATCAAGGCAAATGTATCTTGATAGGGTTTTACCTTTCTAAGCGATCAAGACACGATAGAGCGTGTGATCATATTATAGGATAGATAGCCGACTATCAAGAGGGAATGCCGCGACAATCCTTTGGTGAAGTGCTTCTAGGTCCAATTGACTTGCATATTGCATTTAGGACATGAGAGCACTAACTTCGATCTTGCCTAACTTATCGACGCATAACATTGGTGATAACGTGGTCATCTTGGACGTGTTGGCAACCCATGGCAAGAGGCGAAGCAAGTTTGAAGCAAAGAGCAAAGAAAAGATGAAGAAGCCGCCGTCCTGTATGCGACCGGACGCGATTTAGGGGCCGGACGCGACCGACCGGTGGCTCCGGTGGTGCGTCCCCATCAAAATAACAGAGAGCATGTTTTCCAAATGGGCGTGATTTCGACCGACGCCGACCGAACCAGGACCGAAGCGGCGACCGGACGCATGGAGGAAGCCGTCGGTAACCGTGGGCCCGGTGCTTGTCGGTAGTGACCGGAAGCACCGACCGACGCTTGACCGACCCGCCGGTGGTTCCGGTGGGTGCGTCCGGCCACCCCCAGAGAGCAAATTTTTTAGAGCAACGGCTCTATTTCGAGGGGAGCTCTATATATACTTGGATGGCCGGTTCATGGAGCCCTCTCTTGAACATTTGAACACTCTAACTTGCTAGTGAGCTTGTGAGACTCCTCTCCACTCATCTCCATCCATAACTCGAATTCTTGGTGAGATTGAGAGTGATAGAAGTGCATTGCATTGGTGGTTGCATCTAGAGGCACTTCATCCTTGGAGAAGCCGCGGGATTCTTGTTTTCTTGAATTTGCCCTGTTCCCTAGCGGCTTGGAGCAAGAGGCGGTGTTGAGCTCAAGTGGAGCTTGTTTGAGGCCACACCTGGTGATTGTGAGGGGGTCGCTCCTTACCCCCGCTGGACATTCGCGAAAAGGAGCACTAGTGGATTGCTCGTGGCTTTGTTGGACCCTCTCTTGTGATCGTTTGCTTGAGCTCCCATAGGGATTTGGCACCGCCATTAAGCTTAGCATACGCCAAGTGAGTGTGTCGCCACAACGGGACTTAGCGTCTTAAGCAAGCACGTGAACCTCGGTGAAAAATCATCGTGTCACTTGTTCTTGCTCGTTGGAGATTTCTTGGTGATCACGGTGATTGGCTACAACCTCGACACTACACCGGTGGTATTGTATTCTAGCACCTCTTTGCATTACTTAGTAGCATATCTTGTTAGGGTGCTTAGTTGGTAGCTTGTGTAGCTTGCTTAGTCTTGTTTAGCTCCTAGTGGTTTTCTAGTTAGAATTGCTTGCTCACCTAGGAGTAAATTAGCGACATAGCTTTTGTGTGGATTAGAGACAATAGAATTGAATTGTGGCTTGCTTAGCTAGTTGAAGCATTGCTTATTTGCTACGCCATCTTTTTGTCTAATCCGGGTGCTTAGTGTTGTTGCAAGAATTTTTAATAGGCTATTCACCCTCCTTCTAGCCATTAGGACCTTTCAAGTGGTATCAGAGCCGAGGCACCGTATTTGTGAGGCTTAACATCCTACGGTGACAAAATGGTAATGACTTTTCATGTCAACAACACCAAGAAGGCGCCACCTTTCGATGGCACCAATTTTGTCTATTGGAAGGTGAAGATGACCGCACACCTCAAGTCAATCAATAGAGAAGTGTGGGTCGTGACCGAGAACAAGTTTGAGGTGGCAAAGCCAAATGAGCCAACCGCGGCCGAAGAGAAGAAGCTATATGCAAATGATGTGGCCGTGAGTGCTTTTCATGAGGCATTCAACGATAGAGTGTTTGAGCAAGTCAAGTCACTCACCATAGCTCATGACATTTGGAAGAAGCTAGAAGAGTGCTATGAGGGCACCAAGGCGTCAAGCAAGCTAAGGCATACATAAAGCTTGAGAAATTCAATAGCTTCAAGATGGAGGAAGATGAGACCGTGCCGGAGATGTTTCACCGCATGCAAGTGTTGGTGAATGATCTCAATGCTCTAGGAGAAGAGATCAAGGACAAGACCTTCAACATGAAGTTCTTGAGGTGTTTGCCCGAAAGGTTTGGGATGTTCATCACCGTGCTAGTAAGGTCAAACTTGAAGAATTTGACTCCCAACCAATTGCTTGATGAGGTGATGACCGATGATTCATATAGAGATGACAAGAAGAAGCAAGAACTCATCAACAAGGCAAACAAGAAGATCAAGGAAGAAGAGAAGAAAGAGGACAAGAAGAGCTTGGCACTCAAGGCAAGCTCATCATCAAAGGGCAAGAAGAAGAAGAAAGAATCAAGTGATGAAGAGGATGACACCTCTACAAGTGTAAGTGAAGTGGATGAGCAAATGGCTCTCTTTGTGAGGAGATTGGAAAAGTTTGTGAAGAAGAACTACATCTCCAAGAACAAGAAGAAGCAATCATCCAAGAAGAAGACCAAGGATGGCAAGAATGAATGCAACATGACATGCTTTCGTTACCATGATGATTGTCACTTGATTGCCGAGTGCCCAAATGATAGTGATGATGAGAAGGGCATCAAGAAAGCAAGAAAGAAGAATGATGCTAAGAATGAGAAGGAGAAGAAGCCCAAGAAGAAGAATGAGTCACATGTGGCTATGTGGGATAGTGATGGCTCATCCTCTTCAAGTGATGAAGAAGAGGAGAAGAAGAACAAGAAGAAGGGACAAGCTCACCTTGCTATGCATGACAAGATCTCCCTCTTCGACACTCCTTCCTCATGCTTCATGGCTAAGGCCACCAAGGTACAATCTATCACTAGTGATGATGATGATAGTGATAGTGATAGTGATGATGAGGAGCAAATACTCACTAGGGAAGAATTGCAAAGCATGATTGATGATTGCATTGTTATGTTCAAGCAAAGTAGAAAGGAATGCAAGGGCTTGCATAAGGAAACAAAGAGCCTTAAGCAAGAACTTTATGAGCTTCGGATATCTTATGAGAGTCTAGAGGTAGACCATAAGAAGCTTGAGAAATCTCATTCTAAGTTAGAGAAAGCTCATTCCTCTCTATTAGAAGAGCACAAGTTGTGCCTAGTTGTTGAAAATGTTGATACATCCAATGCAAGCATCATGTGTGACATTCTTGATGATGGATCAACCCCCAAATGTGAGACCTCCACTAGCTCTATCACTAGCATATCCATCTCTAGTGAAGATAATGACAACCCTATGCTTATTCATGAGAATGCTTGTTTAAAGAGGGAAGTAAAGGAGCTCAATCACACCTTGGCTAAGGCTTATGGTAGTGAGGACCGCTTGCTTATGTGCTTGGGTAGCCAAAGGGTATCCTTATACAAGGAGGGCTTAGGCTATATCCCCAAGAAAGGCAAGGCCGCCTATGTGACTCACAAAACTCGTTTTGTGAAGAGCAATGGTAGCTATTGCAAAGCTTGCAAGCAAGTTGGTCATGTGGAGCAAAAGTGCATGAACAAGAGGACCAATGTCTCTTCTATCAAGCTTGATAATTCATATATGCTTGTGAAGAAGAACAATGGTATTCGTGCTAGGTACATTGGTACACCATGGATGGGCTCAAAGAAGAAAGCCATTTGGGTACCAAAGGCTTTGGTGACTAACCTTGAAGGACCCAAGCAACATTGGGCACCTAAGAAGAATTGATCTTATTTTGTAGGTCAATTACCGTGTTTTGAGGAGAGCATTGGATAATGGATAGTGGGTGCACTCAACACATGACCGGGGGATTCTCATATGTTCAAGTCTATTAGCATCAAGGGCATTGATGAATATGAGTCAATCACATTTGGCAAATGACAAGAAAGGCAATGTGTTGGGGCTAGGCAAGATTGCTATCACTCAAGAGAAAAGCTTGTCAAAGGTGTTGCTAGTTGATCATCTTGATTACAACCTCTTGTCGGTTTCTCAACTTTGTGATCATGGCTACAAATGTATATTCACAAGCCAAGAAGTTGAAGTGGTTAGTGGCGATGGTGCAAACATGATCTTCAAGGGATTTAGATATGGTGATCCCTACCTTGTTGACTTCAACTCAAAAGAAGCCAAGTTGACAACATGTTACTTTTAAAGGCTAGCAAAGGGTGGTTGTGGCATAGAAGGCTTGGTCATGTTGGGATGAAGCAATTGAACAAGTTGATGAAGCATGACTTGGTTAGAGGCTTGAATGATGTGAAGTTTGAGAAGGACAAACCTTGTGGAGCATGTCAAGCCGGCAAGCAACATGGCAATGCACATCCAACCAAGAGCACAACGAGCACTAGCAAGGCATTTGAGTTGCTACACATGGACTTGTTTGGACCAACATTATACTCTAGCATTGGTGGCAACAAGTATGGTTTTGTCATAGTTGATGACTACACTAGATACACATGGGTGTTCTTTTTGCATGACAAGAATGATGTGTTTGAGCTTTTCAAGACATTTGTCAAGAGGGTTCAAAATGAATTTGAGACATCCATCAAGAAGATTAGGAGTGACAATAGAAGTGAATTCAAGAACACAAGAATTGAAGAGTTGTGTGATGAGCTAGAATTGACATCAATTCTCACCAACCTACACTCCTCAATCCAATGGTGTAGTTGAGAGGAAGAATAGAACATTGATTGAAATGGCAAGATCAATGCTTAGTGAGTACAATGTTAGCCATTCCTTTTGGGCGAAGCAATCAACACGGCTTGCTATTGTAGCAACCGCCTCTATTGCCATGGGATGCTTGACAAGACACCTTATGAGTTGCTCAATGGAAGGAAGTCCAACATTGGTTACTTTAGAGTCTTTGGATGCAAATGCTATATTCTCAAGAAAGGCACAAGATTGGGCAAGTTTGACAAGAAGTGTGATGAAGGTTTTCTTGTTGGATATTCAACCACAAGCAAAACATATAGAGTTTGGAACTTGGGTAGTGGCAAACTTGAAGAAGTCCATGATGTGGAATTTGATGAAACCCAAGGCTCTCAAAATGAAGTTGAAAATCATAATGATGTGAGTGGTTCCAACTTAGAGAATACAATGAGGAACATGGATATTGGTGACATTCGGCCAAGATAAGTTGATGATGATGATGACACTCCATTGCCCACCACTACCATTGAGATTGATGCAAATGAAGCAAGCTCTAGTGGCACTCAAGGTGAAGATCAAGAGCAACAAGAGCAACAAGCTAGTCCATCCACTCATCCTAGTCATCAAGTGCAAGTGATGCAACCATCCAACATAGCAAGAGATCATCCAATTGATCAAATTGTCGGTGACATCAATAGTGGAGTGGTTACTAGAAGAAGATTGGCATCCTTTTATGCTCACCATGCCTATGTAGCACAAGAAGAACCGGAGAACATTGAAAATGCACTCAAGAAGGAAGATTGGATCAATGCCATGCATGAAGAGTTGAACAACTTCAAGAGGAATGATGTATGGGGATTGGTGGAAAGACCAAAGGACTACAATGTGATAGGAACCAAGTGGGTCTTCAAGAACAAGCAAGATCAAGATGGAATTGTGGTTAGAAACAAGGCAAGGCTAGTAGCTCAAGGGTACACTCAAGTAGAGGGTCTTGACTTTGGAGAGACCTATGCACCTGGTTGCTAGACTTGAAGCAATTAGAATCTTGCTTGCTTATGCATGTGCTCATGACATCAAGCTCTATCAAATAGATGTGAAAAGTGCATTCTTGAATGGCTTCATCAATGAGTTGGTGTATGTGGAACAACCCCCGGACTTTGAAGATGAAAAGTATCCCAACCATGTTTATAAGTTGAAGAAGGCTTTGTATGGCTTGAAGCAAGCACCTAGAGCATGGTATGAGAGGTTGAGAGATTTTCTCCTCTCTAAAGGGTTCAAGATGGGAAAGGTGGACACCACTCTCTTTACCAAGAAGATTGGTAAAGACTTGTTTATGTTGCAAATATATGTTGATGACATTATCTTTGGGTCAACCAATCAAGAATTTTGTGAAGAGTTTGCAAAGATGATGGCCAATGAGTTTGAGATGTCAATGCTTGAGAGCTCACATTCTTTCTTGGTCTCCAAATCAAGCAATTGAAGAATGGAACATTCATTAGTTAAGACAAGTACATCAAGGATATGATCAAGAAGTTTGATCTTCAAGATGCCAAGTCAATGTCCACACCTATGGCAACCAATGGAAGCCTAGACCCCGATCCTAGTGGCAACATGGTTGAACAAAAGAAATATCGGTCCATGATTGGTAGTTTGCTCTATGCAACCGCATCAAGACCGGACATTGCATTTAGTGTGGGCATGTGTGCTAGATATCAATCCGATCCAAGAGAAAGTCACCTCAAGGCAACAAAGAGAATTGTGAGGTACTTGAAGGGCACACAAGATGTTGGACTATGGTATCCAAAGGGATCCAAGTTTGATTTGATTGGATATTCGGATTCCGACTATGGAGGGTGCAAGATCAATAGAATGAGTACAAGTAGCACATGTCAATTCCTTGGAAGGTCACTAGTATCATGGTCTTCAAAGAAGCAAAATAGTGTTACTCTTTCAACCGCCGAAGCCGAATACATTAGTGCGGGAAGTTGTTTCACTCAATTGCTTTGGATGAGGTCAACATTGAAGGATTTTGGATTCAAATTTAACAAAGTTCCATTGTATTGTGACAATGAAAGTGCAAGGAAGATGACTCAAAATCCGGTTCAACATCCAAGAACAAAGCACATTGATATAAGGCACCACTTCATAAGAGATCATCAACAAAAGGGTGACATTTGTATCATGGGCATTGGCAATCAAGATCAACTAGCCGACATATTCACCAAGCCACTTGATGAGAAGAGGTTTTGCATGCTAAAGGGAGAATTGAACATCATTGACTTCTCCAACTTGAGTTGATGCACCCTACTTATGTGACATGCCTCTCCTTCGACAAACCCAAGGTAAAAGTTGTTTGTCATGGCATTCATGTGTTGCTAAGGACTTGTTAGTGCATCTAGACATCGTGCATGCTTAATAGGCTCATTCATGGAAAATAAAAGGATTTCAATGTATGTGTGGCACCACTATTGCTTTGAATGGTTTTATGAACTAGTTGTGGCATATGACATGTTTATGTGCTTGCAATCCTAGTGTCAACTCTAGAAAATGCGCTATTGATGTGTATTCTAACATGGTGCAAGATAACCCTTATGTATATGAGGTGTGAAAAAAGCTTATCCTTGGTTCAAACTTGAATACATGGAAAGGCAAGTGCTCTAGATGAGACCACATGTGATACTTTGATTGACTTGATTTCTCTCATTTACGCCTTTTTTGGTGATTGTTGACAAAGGGGAGAAATAAGTCACAAAGATGTTGGAAAGGATCACACAAATAGGGGAGCAAGCTCATAGACTATTTGTGCATTTGTATGTGCATGATCATAATGAAATGTTGCATTGGCAATCTAAATTTAATATACATGATTGCTTGGTGTATGCTTGTTTTTAAAAATTGTTTGGTGTATTGACCAACTAACATGCATAGGATGTATCTAGACAAAGCTCACATTTTAGCCTATAATGTTGATCTCATGGGGTATGTTGAGTTTTGATGATTGTCTACTTACATTGATGCTAAGGACTCCGATGGTTTCACGCTTCAAAGGTCCAATTTCTAGAACCTTAGCATCTCTTTTGGTATTAGTATCTCTCCCCAAGTTTTCTATCCATACATATGTGCCAACTTGATCCAAACACATGGAAGCACATATGTAGGGAGAGCTACTACTACCAAAACCGAACCTTAAAATGTTTGTCCAATCCTTGATTCATGATCAAAATGCTATGGGCAAGCAATTCAAGTTCAATTGAATTTTATTTCAAATCTTTGTGAGTTTGGTTGTCATCAATTACCAAAAAGGGGGAGATTGAAATCTCATGTTTGGTTTTGGAAATTGATGACACACTTGTGGACTAATCCTTTGCTCTAAGTGATGACTATGAGATAGGATTAGGTTGATGACAAGGAGCATGATGATCATGAACATGGACGGTGATGATGGACATGATGGATCGTCAAGCTTCGGTGATCGGGCTTGAGAGGAACCCGAGATCAAGGCAAAGGTATCTTGATAGGGTTTTACCTTTCGGTGATCAAGACACGATAGAGCGCGTGTGATCACATTATAGGATAGATAGCCGATTATCAAGAGGGAATGCCGCGACAATCCTTTGGTGAAGTGCTTCTAGGTCCAATTGACTTGCATATTGCATTTAGGACATGAGAGCACTAACCGATCTTGCCTAACTTATCGACGTGCTAACATTGGTGATAACGTGGGTCATCTTGGACGTGTTGGCAACCCATGGCAAGAGGCGAAGCAAGTTTGAAGCAAAGAGCAAAGAAAAGATGAAGAAGCCGCTTTCCCAGGCGACCGGACGATGAGGAAGCGGCCGGACGACGACGGCCGGTGGCTCCGGGCCGGTGCGTCCGATCAAAATAACGAGAGCATGTTTTCCAAATCTCGGGCGTGATTTCGACCGGGCGCCGACCGGAACCGGGACCGAAGCGGCGGCCGGACGCATGGAGGAAGCCGTCACCGTGGGCCCGGTGCTTGTCGGTAGTGACCGGAAGCACCGACCGACGCTTGAGCGGACCCGCCGGTGGTTCCGTGGGTGCGTCCGGTCACCCCCGCTAGAGAGCAAATTTTTAGAGCAAATGTTCTCTATTTCGAGGGAGCTCTATATATACTTGGATAGCCGGTTCATGGAGCCCTCTCTTGAACATTTGAACACTCTAACTTGCTAGTGAGCTTGTGAGACTCCTCTCCACTCATCTCTCCATCCATAACTCGAATTCTTGGTGAGATTGAGAGTGATAGAAGTGCATTGCATTGGTGGTTGCATCTAGAGGCACTTCATCCTTGGAGAAGCCGCTGGATTCTTGTTTTCTTGGGAATTTGCCCAGTTCCCTAGCGGCTTGGAGCAAGAGGCGGTGTTGAGCTCAAGTGGAGCTTGTTTGAGGCCACACCGGTGGTGATTGTGAGGGGTCGTTCCTTACCCCGCGGAGATTCGCGAAAGGAGCACTAGTGGATTGCTCGTGGCTTGTTGGACCCTCTCTTGTGATCGTTTGCTTGAGCTCCCATAGGGGATTTGACACCGCCATTAAGCAGCATACGCCAAGTGAGTGTGTCGCCACAACGGAGACTTAGCTGCGCCGACAAGCACGTGAACCTCGGTGAAAAATCATCGTGTCACTTGTTCTTACTCGTTGGAGATTTCTTGGTGATCACGGTGATTGGCTACAACCTCGACACTACACCGGTGGTATTGTATTCTAGCACCTCTTTGCATTACTTAGTAGCATATCTTGTTAGGGTGCTTAGTTGGTAGCTTGTGTAGCTTGCTTAGTCTTGTTTAGCTCCTAGTGGTTTTCTAGTTAGAATTGTTTGCCCACCTAGGAGTAAATTAGCGACATAGCTTTTGTGTGGATTAGAGACAATAGAATTGAATTGTGGCTTGCTTAGCTAGTTGAAGTATTGCTTATTTGCTACGCCATCTTTTGTCTAACCCGGGTGCTTAGTGTTGTTGCAAGAATTTTTAATAGGCTATTCACCCCCCCTCTAGCCATTAGGACCTTTCACGGGTTGGGCTCTAGCCCCACCTACCGATCAAAATTACACGAGCCCTACCTAAGCCCCACCTAAATTTTTATTCATAATTACGTAGATTAGGAGGGCTAATATGTATTTGAGATTGATCAGCCCGTCCTAATTTTTTTTCCTGGCTTCGTCACCAGGTGCGTACCTAATGATAGCCCGAACGAAGATCAAGTTTGTTTGAAGAATTTTGCTCCTTGTAGTTCATCCAATAATTCAAAGAATGACGGGTGTTGGAAACTTATCTTTAAGAGTGTTGTCATTGAGTGCTCTCGTAGTCAACACGAGAATCGTCATGTTTTGTCCTGCTTCTTAACCAAAGAGGGGACGGGAGAAGAGAATGGTGAAGAGTCAGAACGAATAATACCTTGTGAGAGCAATCGCATTGCATTGACGTTCTAGCTCATTTTTTGAATTTGAGGGTAATGGTATGGCCGGACAACCGTCGGTTGAGTGGGATCCTTCAGATGAATGCATGGTGGTAGCGTCGTTTAGGAGGGAGACCGGAGGGTTCTCTCGAATAATTCCTGAAATTTGTGCAATAGGGGCTCCATTGGGGTGTCCGCAGAGAGGATATGAATACCGTGAAAAATCCGCTTTTTGGATAGACCGTGCGGATGATCGGTTTTCCAAGACGCCGCGAACTTCATGACCAGTCTATTAAAATTCCGCACAATATTTCCCAGAGAGCTGAGCTAATCAACACCGAGGACAACATCATAGCCACCCAACTTAATGCTGTAAAAATTTGCCTTGAAATTTTCATTATCAATAGCGAACTCTATATTTTCATACCTGCCCGCGTTTGAGATATGATCTCCATTGGCTACTGCAACTCGTAGAGATGAATTGGCTGGAGAGCTTGGTAGGTTCAGTCGGGTTGCTAGATCAGAGTCCACAAAATTATGCGTTGAACAAAAATCCAATAAAGCCAATAAATTGGTACCATTCATAGTGATCTTTAATTGCATGGTGGGGCATGCAAGAATTCCCGTTAATCCATGAACCGATATCTGAACCTCTTTACTGCGACGGTTATGTACCTTTGAGTGTTGTCGACGCGTCGATAAATAGAAGCGTCCGCTAGTGTCATAGCCGTCTCCGCATCAAGTGGATGGTGCGGTTGGACCTCTATCTGAAGTAATGGTGCTAGTCCGACAATGTAGAGCATAACCTGCTGCTGAGGTGAGAGTTGTTGTACCTTATTCAATGTGTCCGTGAATTTATTAGTGTAGACATCTAAATCTCCCAGTTGGCGTGTGTCAGTAGCAGGGGGTATCTCTGTTGGAGTCAATGCAGTAGCTCTTGGAGCATGCAAGAGCCAAGAATCTCATTACGTACCTAAGCTTTTTGTTAATTGGCCCGTGATATCTATCCAACAAAGAAACAACTCTGAGATTTCCTGTGGGGAATTGTGTGTTTTCGCATGAATTTTGAGTGCACTTTCTTTTTATAGCTCGCTTTATTATATTTCTCTGTTTATCAACTGGTTATGGTTGGCTACCTAGTTGGCTAACAACTAGTTGAATACTTATATAGCTAAAAGATAAAAAGAGTCATTCTCGCTTCTCGAGAAATAATCCGGCAATTATATATTAAAATATATAAATATTAATGCTAAGTAATTAGTATCATCCGAAAGATCTTTAAGTCCAGTTTTTTAATAAATTTATTTATAAATATAAATATTGTACGTATTGTGTATAAATCAAGTCAAACTTTATGGTGCGAACACCGAAGTGACTATTTTTATGGGACGGATGGAGTATCTCTTTGTTTGATGCACCAGAGTTTAGCTAGGTAGTAATTAGTCGTTTCAAATAAGGTTGATTATATACTATAAATATTGATAATATCTCGTAAATATTTATTTATTAAATTTGGAAATGTTTGATTCCTCATAGAGTGCCAACGATACTCTTGCCGGAGGGCGAAGTATGATTTGATACCGAATGATAATGAATTAGGGTTTCACCCAAAATAAGGGATCTTGTTATATAGCCCCTGAGGATGCACCGTGGCCCTCGGATCAAACCCGACCTTGATGAATAGCTTGGATTGCTCCTCAATGGCGGTGGTGAACCGACATAAGAAGGCGAAGGGCTGACAGTGGGCCCCAGCGCGGCCGCCACGACCCTATGCCGTGGGTCCCGCCTTCGGGGCCTGTCTTCTCCGGGTCTTCTAGATTGTTCTTTCTTGGTAGCCAAGTTGAGTTGCTTCACGGATAAGTCTTTGCATCGTATGGCTTGCAAACTCTGGCCTTTTCCTATTTAATACCTGAAAATATATAAATCACCAAAACTCGTGGAATTCTGTCAGTACAACCCCTAACCTATGTTGATATTTATTTTATGCCCTTATTTCATGTTTAGTTGACTATTAATATTATGCAATATCAGGTGTCAACACTAGCCGCCGATGAGAACCCATTAGTGCCCCGGTTGCCAACGAGCACTCACAAGCATCCCCTGACGCCAAGGTAGGGAAGGAGCGCAACACAACCTTAGTGGAAGAAGGCGCTGCATTCTTCCCCTCGCTGCTCGGGCTTCACTCCATCATCCATGTCCGACTAGACGTCCATGACAGTGGTGGCGAAGTTGGGTGGTTAGCAACCACATGGTCCGCATGCCGCGGATGGCGGTGGTAGTAGGCGGGCCGTGAACCGGGCGTGCTAGCGCCGCGACAACGTGGACTTGTTGGGCTCGAAAGTGACCCAACGCCCTTGTGGTCGCCGGTGGTGGACGCAGCCAACGCCCACGGTGTCCGATGAGGCGTGCGTGCCCGGCCGGACATGTCCATCCACGATCACCGACCATCAGCCCCCTAGCGGGCCGAGGAACGCCCCACGGCCGGATTCGACCGCGCGGCCAACCTCTCAAGCACTTGGATCCGGCCGAAGTTGAGGGATAAGAGGAAGTGGATGGAGGAGAGAGGGGGAGGGGACAGGGGTGCGCACGGCAACCGTTTTTTTCGGCCCGCCACGGGCCATCGTCGCTAGAGGGCGGTGATGACCGCCAAAGGGGAGGCGGGGAGTGCTGGGGGAGGGGGTGCTACTGGTATGGTGCCAGTCGCCTGTTGGGAGCTCTCGGGAGTCATGTGGAAGGGAACCTTTTTTGTTGAGTGCCCTCTCGAGTACGCCTAATTCTCATGTTTGATTCCAATTCAAACAAGTATTGATATTTTGCAAATAAGTCATATATTTTTAAATAGACACAATCAAATACTATAAAAAATCCTACACTCATTCGAATAAGATTCGTGTCCATTTTAGCTAAATACATTTAGATGTCAATCTTAATTGCAATTGGTGAGGATCCCCAGTCCGATATTTGCTTCGTAACTTGGTTTACCTCCTCGGAGCAGTCCGTGGACGATGAAACCCACAATAAGGAGTCACGTACCACTATCAAGCAGTGATACAACTTCTAAATTCACCGCCGTCTCCATGATGTGCCTTACATACGCCATGAACTTTTCTTCAACTTGAAAGCCTTCCACGGTAAGACTTTTCAGATTATAGTGCTTGAAGCCACTACATGCCTCCCATTTTAATGAAGCATTTGCTTTCTGGTAGATTTCCTGGGCCATGACGTCGCACTCCCTGTACTCATCATTTTCAATTGTGGGACAGGCATGGTCCCACACCTGCAATGGAGATGAAGTTATTGTGGGACAGGCATGGTCCTTGCTCCGCTGCTAACCGCGGTCCAGTAGATAGCTCGCTTCCGAGTCGCACAATAGTTATTGCCTAAGTACAACCTTCCTTGCTGCCCGTTTAAAGCTTTCGGGATTTGTGTTAGGTAAGTCAGCCACCGAACTCGATGGCATCTCGCTAAAGAAACAAAGTGGATTGTAACAAAAACTCTAATTTTTCTTAACGCAAAGACGTCCACAATGTACGCTTTTCGAAAAAAAAAAAAAAAATGGAGATGAAGTTCACATAAGCTAGAAATAGTGGAGACTTGAGAGAAATTCATATAATATATATAGGGGAGGAATTCATATACCCTTACTTTGCGTCAATAAATAAATAGTGTATATATGTACTAATAAAAAAGAAGAAGATCCGTTGAAAGGTAATAAGGTACACATACCTGTATCTCTAGTTCCTTTAAGAGGGGATGTCCAAGTCAGGTCACACTCTTCATGAATGGGTAGAAGCTAACCATCTGAAGATTTCGCAACGCAGGTGCTAATCGTTTTGAACTTTCAGGCTGAATCCAAATCTAAACCAGATGCCACACATAAAAGTGAAAATCACCAACAAAAGCAACAAAGTTTTTTGAACAAAAGCAACAAAGTACTCCGTATACATCTGACTTTTTTAAAAAAAAAAAAGAAAGAAAAGAAAACAAGTGCAGTTTTTATCATTCCGTACCCGTTCGCATTGGAAATCCAAATCCAATTCACCTATAACCACATTGCCAAGGAACTCACTTAGCTTGAAACTTTTGTGCCAAATCATGGCTCCATTACTCAGGATTAGTGTCCAGAGATGTGGAACATAGTCGAAGGACAACAGATCTTGCGAAGGAAGCCAATCCTTCCACAGAAAACGTGGAGTCTTGGAAGCCACTTTTTATAATGGATATATTTCAAAAAAGGTAGAATCAGACCAAGGTAGCCAGTGTTTTTCGGTAAGACAAAAGTCATTACAACTGATTCAAACAAGTTAGGTTCGCTTTGCTCAAAAGCATGAGACTTCTCACATATGGTAGCCTGTGAGGGAAACTTCAGCCCTCATTTTTAACTTGGTATTACAATAACGAGTGGTTGCCACGGTAAGCAGTTCAGTTGTCTCAACTAACATTGGACATCTTCAGAAATAGCTGTGACAAGCCACGGTGTATGCACAAGTAGAGTTACAACAGCGTCAACGAACAACACAGCTCCTGTACCCTTCCCAGGCGTAATGATCGAGCCTCCCAACCTTGGGACTATACTCATCAAGTTACAACAACAGCAGCAGGAAACAACAACCAACACTCCCTGATGCACCCTTCTCCAAACGTATATAGGACGAGAGGCTCCTCATTGTTGGAGCTGAATCGGTGAAGTGCTTTTGGTATTACTGCTCTTTGGAGATGGCAAGACCTCCCCATTACTAGTGTAGAAATTGACTATCTTCTGATCCAGTTTATAATAATGTTCCATCTTAACCAGAGGTTTCACATCCAGATCAACGAAATATGCCTGCAAAAGGAATGTGCAGTTTAAAAATCATTTATTCTGGAAAAAAATAAGCAAAGAAATAAATTCACAAGCAAACAAAGTTGTGAACTAGAAGATAAAGTTACAATGACACAAGATTTCACAGTAGTATACCTTGTACTCATAGGTTCGCCTTCACTGATTCAAGAAACACTGAATCATACTCAGAATCTGTACTTCCATTCTCTCTTGGCCGAAAAGCTGATCATCAGGCTACAGTCCTTTGCGGTAGCAGAAATGAGGAAGTCCCTAACAATCTTCAGGCTCTTGTCCAACGGAAGAGAATGCAAGAGAGTGTACTTCACGCAATAGCTCTACATCGGTTAGGTTTTTTGCAGACTAAACAAGGCTGAGAAATTATGTTGTAGTACAGATGAATTGCCCCTTCAATGTCATGATCATCCAGCTTTTGAGTGGTCAACAGTTTGCCTAATACCCCAGATTTGAAAATTGTCTCTGACAGGAGCTCGGTGAAGTCGGGGAGTTCTAGGCCACTAACCTTGCTGAGATCTTCAAGACACTTAACAATGTCAGCAGGATGAACACTATCTGAACCACCTCCCATGCCACCAAAAGCTAAAGATCCATTGACAAAAATCCTGAAGTTGTTCAGGAGTTGAGAAAAAATGACTTGATGGCCATGCATATTCTTTCTTTTGACTCGAAGAAAATAGATCAAGGGATTGTATTCACTAGTCTTCGATATCCGAAATGTGTGCAAGAATGTATTGGGAATAAACCCTGATGTCAAAAAGCAAGAGACGGTATAGTATTACAAGAGTGCCATAAATAGCAAGCCTTAAGGTATTGTGAAAAAGTTGGATCATCGATGGTTTTTTTAGAGCGCAAAATAGAGTGGAATTCTATCTTGGATAGTTGGATCAAGCATTCCAATCTACGTACCTCACCCGATGAAATTTGAGGTGCTGATGCATCTTATATCTTGTTACTTGTTTCTTGATAGAATTATCTTCGATATATATTCGATGATGGTAGAAACCCACATTTGGCCTGCAAGGTAAAGCAATCCGAAAAGAAGTCAAATGGCGAAGGTGAAATATACATCAGAAATGAAACAAGAACAACAACATAGCCTTTTGTCCCAAGCTAATTGGGGTAGGCTAGAGATGAAACCCATAGAAACCAAGTATAAAAGAAACACAAAAAATAGGGCACAAGACGTAAGGTAGAGATACATCGAAAATGAAAAATAAGAATAAAAGAGGAAGCTTGCAAAGTACCTTTATCTCCACAGCTATGCAGCTGCTACCCTTAGGTTTACCCGAGATTAAGATAGATTTAGTAAGCAAACATAAATTCAATCTAATATAGAGTTACGGAAATATCTAAAGGACTAAGCGAAAACTATCGGACTACAATGATTTCAGGTTACGGCTTCAGGTTCAGCTGCATTTAAAGACACCAACCATGTTCTAGCGATTTAACCAAGAACTTAAATTAAGAATCAATGAGAAAACAAGCCAGTGGGCTGTTGTAAGTGACAGTTGCAAATTTAAACCTATAAGAACTGCAAAAGCGAAGATCTTTATAGACAAAGAAGCCGACTGTTAGCCTAATGCAAATATAAACAAGTTAGGCAACAGCCTTGCTGCAAATGTTCCATCAAAATATCAGTGCATAAGAAATGAATAGAGCTCTGGACCTTACTTAATCAATCATATTTTTTTAACCTTAATTAACAAGATTCAGATTATGGTAAGAGGAGGGATGGAGATTGTATCAATATATGCAAGTGTGTACCAGAAAATAACGAGTGGTCTGGTATTAGAAGAGCGGCATCAGCAGTGTTATCAATTGAGCTTGCATTTACTCTCCAAGCAGGACGGCTGCTAAGAACATTCTTTTCAACAAGCTCCAGAAAATCCCTAGAAACACGCATACCACGAACCTGCATCATGGAAAGATAACATGATTTCTTTGTCTAGTCATGCAGATCCAAAGAGTAGCGCCTACTGGAATTAGCAACAAACGATGAAATAAAGCATATTCATGTCAAAATTCAATAGTATGCACATTGATGGCATGTTATTTCAATTTCAGTAGGGTGATGGTGATTATAAGGAAATTATCACAAATCTCCAATTTCTACTACAAGTGAACAATACCCCCAATTGTCTAGGCTTGACGATATGTTACCAATCAAAATAACAATAACAGGACATAAATGAAGTGAATCAGAACCATACCCCACCATCGACATGATTGGCACCCAGATGTTGGCTCATAACATGCACTGCATAGGCTTGAGCCAAGCAATCTTGTTTGACAGACTCAACCAACTCTGGGATATGGCCCCAAAGGAGTTGCTCATGACTTGAGAAGACCATACAACTTGGTGCCGGCTGCGACTTGTCTTTTAGAACCTTCTTGACCCGCAGTACCTTGCCAAGCTGAAAACAGGTGAAAGTAGTAACGCCAATATCATCACAGTGAAACAATGCTTCCTCCAAACATATCCATCATAGTATTCAGGAAAAACACATGCATTGTCACAAAATGCACAATCATGGAAAAGCAACATATGCTTAATTTTCAAGCTATCACGTGTTTGCCTTGATCCATGTTTCATCACTTGCTAGACAGTAAGACAGGGTACTGGATCTGCGGCTGGAATGGCCCCTTCGTGAATCACACATAGAGGCCCTAAACTCACAGCAAGCCAAGTGGTCGATGCGGTCACACTAAGAAATAAGAAGCTACTCAGCGCATACCATGGAAGGGGAGGAGCCGGTGTAGCTGAGGATGAGATTCGCGGCGCCTTCCCCCTTGTAAACCCAGTCCTTGGCATCCACGGCTTGCAGAACCTCATCCATCTCCATCGAGAATCTGCACCTGTCACACACAGAGGCAAACAAACTAAACAGAAATGGTGACTCCCGAAGTCAAACTACAGAGGAGCAAGCGATCTACATATGCGGTCTAGCTCTGCAGAAAAGCCCCAAACCGCTTGGCGAGACTGGTACGCCAAAATCGAGAGTTAGGAAGCGAGCGAAATCGAGCGAGAAGCAGCAAACAAGCATGACCCTAGGCGGAGCGGCGTTTCGTCGAGCAGATGGCGCACACATCTGGGAGCAGCGGCGAGGGAGGTAGGGAGGAGCGGGCGTGCGTGAGCGTGACGCTTACCAATGGAAGGAGGTAGGCAGGGCTCCGCCGATTCCTGCCCC
Organism: Hyparrhenia diplandra; assembly: GCA_015847255.1. Classification (NCBI taxonomy): domain Eukaryota; kingdom Viridiplantae; phylum Streptophyta; class Magnoliopsida; order Poales; family Poaceae; genus Hyparrhenia; species Hyparrhenia diplandra. Next base: position 281,223 of record JADLZK010008791.1, on the reverse strand, counting down.
CACCCGTCCGGCGATCATCGGAGGAGGCTGGACAAGGCGGAGATAGCCCTGAAATGCATTGCCACTCGCGTGAGCGCGCGTCCAGCTTATTCCAAAGGTCTGATTGGCTGCTTTTGTTGTGGGCCTCACGTGCATGCGGACCTTTTCAGTCAATGGGCCACACCTGCATGCGTTTAGCCGGCTCAAAGCACTCGGCTCGTTTCCCTTGGCTGGACTGTCGACGGCATGTTCGGCTCTCTCGAACTCCAATATTTCGCGTCCCCATCTCCCGTATGCCCTCTCCTGTTGCGCCGCCGCCGCCCTTCTGAACGCTGCCACCGCCCCCATCGAACCACGCTAATCTGCGACGAGCATGCACTGCACTGGGAACCCTATCTCGTCCTTCTCCCTCTCTCTAGCGCCGCTCCTCCCACACTCGCTGAACTCCTCTCCGGCGCCATTCCTCTCTCTCTCCAACTCCAATCATATCTAGGTCTTCAGATCCGTGATTTGTTATTCACGAAGGTACCTTATTTGATCTAATGAACTGATTTTCTCATATGCCTATTCGATTCAATAGCATAGTTTTCTGTAGGTTTCGATTTACTTCTTTTCCTCTATAGGTTTCTGATTTTTTTTTTTAATCTACTCTACATATTTAGCTGTTAGATATTACGGGCTAATTTAGTTCACTTCCCGCTTCTTCATCACAGTTGCAATGTTTTTTTTTTTTTGTCTCACCATGCTCCAACCGATTGGTCAATTTCAGTTTAGGTGATGCAGAGTTGGATGCTTGCCCACCGATTGGTGTCACCATGGTTCACTTCCCGCTTCTTCATCATACCTGTTGATGATTGCCCACGCAGTATACCTCGGCCCAATCTTGTGAGCTAACAGTTGGCTGACTCATGTGAGTAGTTAGTTAACTATTTTGGGTTTCGGCAGCAGTAGCTGAAAGAGGATACATGCTGAAAGAGTTGGATAGGACATGTCAATTTCATTAGATTTGCTCATGTATATGCTCAAGAGACAACAGAGCAATTAATTGTAGTACAATGTTTATAGCCTTGGTTGTTCTAGTATAATTCTTGTTCGCAGACAAAACTTGCATGCATTGAGTTTTTAACTTTTAACTACCATAGTACCATATCTTCAGTTAAGTAGGTGAGTTCTCAAATTACACAATTGTCAGCTTCAGATGGATGCCAAAAGCAGCGATGTGCTTTTATTTTGCACACTTGCCCTGTCTTGAGGTTATTATTTATCAAATTCACCTTTTGTAGAAAAGCATGCTCAGTGATTAGCTGCACAGATATGCTTAGTAATTTACTTTGCATTCTAATCTTTGTACATGCAGTTCTGCTATGAATAAAAGGTAGGAATGAAGTATGCTTTCACGAAATAAGAATTTAATATTGCAGTTTTGCTCAGTTTCCTGGAACGCTCCACTGTGCGGTGGTCATTTATTGGAGGGGTATTTTAATAAAATGATGCACTACATACTGCACTTAAATGTTTTTCCCTATAATAAATTTCCTTCTCGTTTAATTTGCTGCCAGCAACATGTTTACATTAATATGTAGTAGATTGAAATAGTGTCTACCTACTAAAGATATGAGCTATCATATTTCAATGTTTCTGCTTGGCTATTTCAATAGGTTGGATTAGTCATAGATAGTAATTCAGCATAACGAAGGACTCCAGTGGTTTTTACTAAATTATTAACAATCAATGTATGTTCAAGGTTCCTGAATAAACTAGCCGGGACTACAGTTCAAGTTTTTCAGAGATTGTGATTGTTGTAGAGACAATGGTTTGACTGTGTTAATTTCTGAGGCCACTCTCTTGGCAGTAGAATTTTATTTTTTGTACTATTTGTATAGAATACATATATTAATCTGCAGTTATTTTATTGATGATATTTTTTTACTCTCTAGAAATAATACGACATTGCACTGGAAGGACCAAGATGCAGCCTACAGAGTTGAAAGGTATGTACTGCTTCCATGATATTTTACCTATGCAGTTTATAGCAACTGAAGCCATCAGTTAGACTATTGTTGGGCAGCATAAGCAACAATTTGGCACTGCATGAACAGACTTGCCGGTTAACGAGCTTGTGTACATTAGCTTTTATTAGAAATGAAGCCACAATTCACTTGTATAAAAATTTCTGCCCTGATGGTACAATGCTCAGCTCTGAAGTTTGATTAACAGTGTGACAACTAAAGACTGATTTTTTTATTAACTAGTGCAGCAGCAGCTCGTGCTTTTTTGCTGGTAGTTTTCTCACTTCAATTCACCAACCACAGCTGCAGGAGTAGACAGGCAACAACTTTTTCAGTGGCGACAAAAAGCTTTAGCAATAGTATTCTGGTCTGTTCTTTTAAGTTCAGGTTTTAGTAACCAGTGCAGCAGCACAACTCAGTTTTATTACGAGTTCTAATGTTGTCTACGTTAAGGGAGTAAGTGTTGCTTAAAAGTTAAAATGTTAGAGCTACACATGAATGATTGTTACATATATATATCTTGATCTGGGCTCACTAAATATTTCAAGGCTGCCATTTATTTATGAGTGACTCAGTTGCTCTAGTTTCTTTGATGGTTTATGTGACAAGAAAGAACAAAAGTATTTGTTTGTTGTAAGCTGCAAGAAATTTTCTAAACTTAAACTGAAGCCTATCTATTACTTTGGAACTTGCTGTGAACTGTAGCTTGTATGCGCATAGATCATTTCTCTTGGCTGATAACAGAGCACAAAAATAATGGAATAATAAGGTGATTATATATTAATTGCAGCTGACAGTTCAGTTTGGAATTTCGTGTAATATTTCATTTAGCAATACTTCTTGCAAGGTTCTGAATTGTGTCCATTTGCCTGCAGCTACAAGAAACATATAGTAGACGACATGTCACAACAAATAAGCTTGGTCTTTGTCTCCGTGGGTGCCCGGTGGGAAGCTTGTTGATGTATGGGTTATGCATGTATAATCGTTTTGGATTGTTGTGCCGTGCTATAATAATAGTAATGTAATTGTTTAGTTGGCCTTGACTGTTGATGACATGGATGTGTGATACAACATGCAAGTGGGTTTGCCCACTATCGGAGTTACAAAATTGTTTTATAAAATTGCGCTATGTGATATAACATGCAAATGGGCTGCCAATAAATGACCACGCCATTTAAGCATCAATGATGATGTGGATGTTCAATCTGTCGGAGAGGAAAAAGGGCAACATGCGGCTAGGAACATGTAATTTATTGTAGGACACAAAAATTAATTATTTTAGGATAGAAGTATTTACATTTTGTAGATACCTAGTCAAAGTTAAAGATTGTTTGACTCATCTAAATGCGAGATGAATACTTATTTTGGTAGGAGTGTAAGACTGCAAGATAGAGGCTATACTCATAAAGAATAATAAGTAAGTACATATGCTCTGAACTGACAGAACTAGCATTTATACTAATAAATGCTAATAAAATCTAAAACAAAATAATAATCAGTGTGATTCTGTATTTTTTGGATACAGTTTTTGATATAATCAATTCATACTCCATGCATTCCAAATTAGAAGTTATTCTATATATTTAGATATAGCTTTTGACTGCATATGTACATATAATATTTAGGTACATAATGAAAATTAGGTACTTTGAAAATTCTGAAACGACTTATATTTGGAGCGAAAGAGAGTATCTAATAATCAGGTTTATAGAAGACACATAGGAATGGTAATATCATATTGAAAATGTTCTGGATGATGTACATCCGTATCTCCTAAGTTTATATTTTTCTAAATGTTTGTTTATATTATTTTTGAGATGCAATCAAATATGAATTGTGTATTTTTTAAATATAATTAGTCATTACTTTAAACAGTTTCAATTGGTATACATTGGTGATACTCAAATCCATATATAGTTAGCTATTAGATAGTTTTACCTAGTACTCCATTTTAGAATAAGTACATGTACCTGTTCTAGAATAAGTACATTTGTAGCATTCAATATTGTCTCAAAATAAGAGTATTTTTTAGATTATGGGCTACCTAAATGTTACTAATTTTAGAACTTATTTGGAGACCCTCAAAAGTTATTAGATAGTTTTACCTAGTACTCCATGCAGTTACAACTATAACACTACTATAGTCTATAGAACTACTATGGCGGAGCCACATGGAGCACTCAAAGTGTAGCTCCTATAGCTTGAGAGTTTTTTTTAATCATGAGCCAGAGTTGTTTTACTCCTAGCTACAGTGTCTCTAAACTTAGGAACCAGAACCCTGGGAACGGCAACAAACAAGGTCTTACTATTTTTTTTGGTGTAATCATTATATGTTTGAAACTTGTGTTTGAAAAACAAGACCTATATTTTTCCAAGTGTAATCATTATCTGTCTAGAGAACCACCAACATGAAACTGGTGTTTGAAAATCCATTTTCCGGTGACCACATTCGCGTTGGCAGGACGAGGGACAAGATCCCAAAGTGTGGTTTCAAAGAGAGCGGCATGTTTTTCTTCCATAGCACAATGCCAATGGGGATTGGTAAGAGCATCCCGACATGAGCGTGGCAATAGGGACAGAGCTTTTAGCATGCACACCCGAGACGAGGTTGCTGGTACCCAGATTTCCCATGGGTCGCCATGCCATGGGTGTCGGTGACCGGTGGGATGGAAACAACACCTGCCGAGCGAAGGACCGCGCTTGACGAAGCGTGGTGGAGATGAGATGATGTTGGGAGCATCAGGAGCCCCAAGGGAGGGTCTTGGACGGCGAGGAGCTGGGTGAGTGAGATGCGCGGGTGTAGAACATTGGCGACAAAGCGGTTTGGTGAGCCGCAAGGGCGTCGGTAGAGGGCAAACAGCGTGGGCGCTTATGCAGGCGGCGCCGTGGGCGCGGCACAGCCTGTACCGGGGCTCCTGGGGTGTTTGGTGCCTGTACAGCCTTCACAGGGGGCGTTGTGGGTGCCTGCACAGGCTGAACAACTTGCCAGTCTATACAGGGCACGGGTGGAGTCGTGGGTGCTGGCACAGCCTGCTTTCGGCTGTACAGGGGCGTGGAGGGAGTCGTGGGCGTTGGCACGGCGGGGTGGCCTGGGCCGCGATGAAGCCTGTGGAGACCGTCTAGGCCTTGCCCGGCGGGCGGTAGAAAACCAGTAGTCCCATGTGTACCTGCTGGTAGAGAGGAGAGGGCTGACGAAGGGAGAAAACGTTGTTTCATCGAAGAAACATGGCGAAATGAGGACCTGATTTGGGGCAAGGTTGTTTCAGGAACGGTTGCTCGATCCCAAGCCAGGCCGCCCGATCCAGTGATGTTGTCACGTTCTTTGGACGATGTCAGGAGGTTGGCGGAGATGGTGTGAGCCATGAGGCGACCACGCAGTCCATGCACGACCAGGCGGGATCGGCGAGGCAAGCAGCGTCACTAAGGGCGTGGTCCTTCAGAGCGGCGGCCCGAGGATGAAAAGAACATAATTAAGCGCCACTTGGAGTAGTTGGAGGATTACAAATCCAGAACGATGGGAATCAAGTTCTTGATGTTCTGGTTTAACAGCGTTTTGGCTGTGCAGATGTGCAACGACCGCATCTTCAGAGTAGGTGGAGTGGTATCCTCGTGCAGAGTGTCGTCATCTTCTAGAGCAGGTTTGGATGGAGGCGGACACAAGGGGCGGCCCTGGCATTCCTTGTCGAGCAGCGGCGTGCTCATGGGCGTGCTCCTGGCGGCGGCAGGCTGAGGAGGTCAGCCTCCTCCTAGAAGCTGCTATGGATACTCGGCATTGGAGGCGCGCATGGAGAGGCCTCCTCTTCCAGCGACTTAGCAGCGGTGAGGGCCTCTCGTCACAGGATTGAGCAGTGGTGGAGGCTACTGAAGGGCGTCCGGAGGGAGGGTCGTCCAGAACCAAAGGGGCCATAGCAACCAGCAACGCTAAGGGAGGCGCGGCGTCGGGAGGACGGGGCGCGAGGCGCCAGGAGGCGGAAGCAGAGGATTGGGCGGGAGGGAGGGGCCCAAGGAGAATTAAGTTGATACCACGATAGAATGCCAACAAGCAAAGTATTGTACTTAGTGATGAGTTTACATGAGGAGTACATTTATATAGAAATTTAGGATGGCCCAAAGGTCAGGCCGAAAGGCTAGTCCAGCCTGGAAAGAGGCAGCGGAGATCTAGGGAGTAAAGGCTAATACTAGGGAGTTAATACTCTAACGTGCTAGAACAAATATGAGGTGAAAGTTGTTCAGAAACGATTTGACCTTAAAAGGGGACTGAACTACAATCTTAAAATTAAAGCTAGTCCCAAACAGACGCGGAATTGTAATTTGCTAGCATCACTACCGCTACCCTGTTACTGTGTTTCTACTGCAGCACGTCGCTCGGTTGCCGCTGCTGTTGCTCTGCTCTGAAACAACAAATCATATACACTACTGGAAGGCACGTGAGGGGGTAAGGAGAATATAGATGTTACACAGTAGACATATGTTTTAACTTATGAATTGAAAAAAAAAAAGCACAAACAATGTGCAAATTTACGGACATACAGAAGCAGCATATTGCTCTCACAACTTAACGAAAATATGATGAAATATTTTTTTATCCAAGACAAAGACACCACCAAGATGGAGGCCTCCAACCTAGGATTAACCAGCAGCAGCATATAGACAGGTGATCACATGCTCATAATTCCCATCCTCTTCCACATGGTATTTGCTTAACTTGAAGCTTTAGCTGTCGTATGAGTCCTGTGCAAAAGTGATACACTGCCAACATTGCATGAGTATAAACGAGGCAACAGTAGTAGTAAGTAGACACATTGATCAAAATCTACTTTCTGAATGATGTATACGCAACAATGCAGTATGAATCATAGCCCCCCTAACCAAGCAGGATAGATTAAGTCCATGTCAAACCAGAAAAAATCACTTTAGTTAGAAGTAGATACACAGATCCTATGCATGTGTATGACAAGTTATTAATTTAAAGAATTCTGAAAATAATAAACCATATAAAGTGCTTCCTTTTCTGCCATAAACCTCTATATCTAACCACTATGCACACCTACCTGAGATTAAAAGGGAGGTGTGAGGCTCAGAACCTCGCTGCTACTATAGATTTATCTTAGGCATGTTTTCATCTAAAAATGCATTGCTCTGATTGGTCCAGATTTTTTTTGGGGGTAAATACAATAGCCTAACATGTAGGGGGAAAAGTACATGTGTTTTGGTTTTGGCAATTGGGTTTGGCAATGCTTGATAGATTTTTTCGTCTATCAACAAGCGAGTATCAACATATAGAGAAAACAGCAGCGAACACACTATAGATGAGAGGAAGCACAATAAAATCGATCAACAACAGACCACCAAATGGACAGATGTAGCAGCAACTGGTTCGAGGCTTTTAAAGCAGTAGAACGGTTGTAGATGACCTTTTGTTTTTGAGCTAAGGGTTGTAAAGTAAAAATCGATTAAAAGGCGTGGCATTGGCTTTACCTGTTGGGCAATAGCTTTGGGTTTCAAATAATCTCCCATGGTGCATCTGTATGTTGCCTGATCTTTATTTAGCTAGAATGGGAGGGGCCGCCGCCACACACATGTAAGGCTGTAACTGACTGCTGCTCAGTGTACCAAAACATTAGTTCGATAAAAGCTTTAGCTATAGCTAGAATAAAATAGCTGTATGAATGCATGTGAATGAAATAAGACATCATGAAGGTTCATTTAGCACAACTGACATTAGATCAAAATAAAAAAAGATCATACAGAGGCTGCGCTGCATCTATCTGTGTTAGCTTTATGAGTGTTTTGTCTGAATGGCTAAAAACTATAAACAAAAAAAAAAGGCTAGACAATCATATGGTGCTCAGTATTCTGCGGCTTGCCAAAAGTGCTCTACAAATGTTAGAACTATTTAAAATCATTTAAGTATAGTAAGTATGGCCATATATTCTGAAAGAATGATCTTGCTTAAGACCCAACGAAATAAAGGACTACTATTCACAGTTATGAAGCTCTTAACCTATCAGAAAGCCTTATCTCTGTCACAAGACAAGACAGGTATAATATGAAATATCATATATATATTGACTGAAATAAAAAAGCACATTCTTCTTATTTTTTTGCAAAAAAATAGGATAAAAAGAAAAACATTGTTGGCTGTTTACTTTACATCAACATCAATCCACCAGGCACCTGATTACTCAGGTGGTGCCTACTAACCAGTGCATCAGCGTATACATTTCATCAAACATCTTGAAGAACTCGTCAAATATTCAGGCAAAGCAGGCACCACTAATTAATCAACACAGTACTTGGACATATTAAATTTTGTAGCTTTGTTTAGGTTTTGAACCATAACTTGTCTGTGACGCTTTATTGAAATGAACAAATTATGAACTGGGAACCACAGAAAGATACATCTTACAAAAAATATTTCTCCCTACACATAAAAGCAGAATACATAGTTAATCTAATTATCTAAGATTAAATTAACAACTGTAACATGTTAGGTAAAACAAAAAAAATGTGTATCTAATCTAATAGGAGACAATAGCATTAAATTAGATCAGGAAGACATGAAGTGACTAACCAATTTTGGAGGCCTTGGGGCCGCATAAGCATCCACAGAAATTCAGATCAGGATAATCAAATTAAGACCAGTAAAGAGCAACAACTATGTAAGCAATCCGATGTCACACACACCATAGGAACATGCTGCACGTCACACCAGCCCCAACCACATTTCAGAACATGCTGCCGCTTCCACCAGCCGCAACCACAATCCATGACCAGATCAACCTCTGCTTATAGTTGCAGATGGATGAAAAAAACATTATTAACACTAATCTGTCAATGCCCAAGTACTACTAAATGAAATATTCACCATAAAGAAAACTCGTGAAAAAAGTATCTGAATCTGAATGGAACAAAATCAGCAGGTACATAAATATTACAGATCCAGTCAGACCAAAATGGATTTGATGTGAGAAAAAAAGAAAGGAAGAACAATTTTAAATGGACTGAATCTGAACATATAAGGATGCATTTAAAAATAGCTGTATGAGAATCTAGAGGAATTTGAATGGAACAAAAATGAACAGGTACATAAATGTGCAGATCAATTGGTGAGATCCAGTAAGAGAAAAAAAATGGATTGGATTGAGAAAAAAAACTAAATAAAACAACCATTCTAAATAGACTGAATCTGAAGATATAAGGATGCATTTTTAAACAAAACACGTATCAAACACATGCAGATGCAACATATGTGAGCAGGCACTGAACATTTTTTTCCATCCTCTCCAAATCTTTTGGATTTGTACCAGGAATATTTTCTAACAAATTTGTTTTTAAAGTATACATTTTGTAACACAGATAAATCACAGTATCGTTCAAATAAATATGTTAAGTGTATGTCTATAGCAGCAGTGATACCCCTATAACCATTGAAATATCCGACAGCTTTGCAGGATTAAAAAGAATCCAACTATTAGACTATAGTTTTGTACCAAAAAAAAAAAAAAGCATCTTTGAACTACAGGCTTTGGAAAAAACATTTTCGTCCCAGAACTAAAAATTGCATAATAATAACCATAATGGATGATTTGGCCCAGGAAAAAACTGCAGGAGATGCGTGATGGCTGTGCCTGCAAAACGACCGCTGGATCTGGTAGCATTAGGCGGGATCCATGGTTCGTGTTAGGGAGGACGAGAGGATCGGATAAAAATGGGATGGCTAGACTGGAAGCAAACTACAAACGGGAGGAGGAAAAGAGATGGGCGAATACCATAATGATGATGGCGATGGCCACCAGGAGGGATGAGAGGACGTGTTGGCCGAAAAAAGATGCGTGCATACGGCTGTGCAGTGCTCATGGGGAAGTCCACGGAGCGAAAGCAAGGTGGGGAGGGGCAGTAGCGGAGGAGATTCCCCGAAGGCGAGGAGGACGCCGTGGAGGGAGGGAGTGGACTCCACGCGGGCGGAAACACGCTCGCATGCGGCTCCACCTTCGCGCCGCCTGTATTAACATGCGGCGCGCCGCCGCCAAAGATCGAGATGAGTGGGGTCTATTTTGGTATTTACGTATATGGACAAAATGAAACACGCATTTGTGGATATATTGGAACGATAGTTTTTTTTTACATGAATTTTGGAGGTTTTTTGTTCCTCCAAAAAGGAATCACATGAGAGCCTTTGGAACAAAGGACAAAGTGTTTCACATTCAAATTCTCGCGCAAATCTAGAGAGCGTGTCGTGTAATAACTAATAATCCATACAGGAGCAAATTGAGGACGCCACCCAATTTTCACCCGGATTCTAATTGGTGAGTTCAATTAGCCACAAAGCTCACAAAACACATGAGATCGAGTGGAAACACACCGTGACGACATCGATAAGATAATATTGTGCCTTTCCATAGCATCCATCAATGCACCATGCCTACAGGAAGCATTATTTATATATTCCGTACAAAGTTAAATATATTGCAGATGATGAATTAACTAAGGAGCATTGAACAATGCAACTCACATGTAGTTTAACTTATCAAATTCGTTGTTTTCCAATGCTTCTCCCATCATGCTTTCCAATATTCAATGTTCTTCAAAGCTCATGCAGGCTAAAGAAGCCAGGAAGAACACTACTGATGGCATGGACTATACACACCATTAATATATGCATTTTATATACAAAATAAAAGAAGATAGGAATGGGAATAAACCTAAGTCAATATGAAAAAGCAAACAACCCGAGAGCTTCATGCACATGCATAGCAACAAGCCATTAGTCCAAGCACGCACAAATAAAAGGGTAAGGCCATCATACAGGATAGTCATGCTCGATTCTGAGGGGCGGAGGCGCAGAGCTATATTCAACGTGGCGGGTGCGGTTACAATCAAGCATTTTTTTCTGACCTCGACCTGAGCTCGCCCCCGACCCCCGACCTCCACGCCGCGTGAGGGCCACCCCCAGCCACGCCGCGCGCTCCACTGCAGCCGCCGCGCGAGATCCGGGGCCGCGCACTCCACTGCAGCCGCCGCGCGAGGGCCGCGAGAGCTCTGCCTGCGCCCGACCTACACCTCCCCGCCACCGGCCCCGCTCGGCCCCTCCACAGGAGCTGCTCGGCCCTGCCGCCGGACCTGCTCGGCCCCGCCGCCGGAGCTGCGCGACCCACGCCGGACCTGCTCAGCGCGCCCGGCCCCCGCCGCCAGACCTGCCTCGCCGCGACCGCCGGTGCCAAAGGGCATGAAGGGAAGGGAAGAGAAGGGGTGGGAGTACCTGATGGGGTGCTAGCGCCGCGGCGGTGGATGCAGCGGCCCACCAGTCGGCAGTCGTCTGAGAGCGAGAGGGGCGAGAGAGACTGCACGTGGACTCGTGGAGGGATGCAGCGCAGCGGACGGGGAAGGGGAGAGGGCGTCGTCAACGATTCCACACGGTCTTGTCAAAAAAAAAAAAAAACACGGTGGGTCCCGCAGTGGAGCCTTCAGCCACGTGTGCCGCATGCGGCCTGTGTTCTTTCCCCTAGCTCAAAAAGCGACGACGCGTGTAGTAGCATAGCAATGACGAGGACAGCAGCCAGCAGCCGTGCTGCCATATCCTGGAACGGAGTTTATCTTTTTTTCTTTTTTTATTTTATTTTCTTCTTTGTTTCTATTTATTCCGAGTACCGCTCTTCTCCTTCGAGCAAGCAGATCCTGTCCACTCTAGAGCAACTCCAATGGGTGCAGACCTAACGATCTCTACACATACTTTGGTCACTCGGTGTGCATTTCATATACGCCTCGCCGTCCTTCTTTCCAACCGACGCATGGCGCGGTTGGTCGTCCCCGCCCGGCGACACATCGCCTTTACCGGCGAGTTCGTCTTTCGTCTCTCGCCACTTACTCTGTTGTATTTCGGTTGGTGGTAATTGTATCTGACCTTCATTGAAGGTCTATATTGTAAAATGCTCGCCGCCACGAACCGATGGATCGGCGTTAGTGACACGCCGGCCTTGTGAAAACGTGGCGGCGGTGTCTTTGAATTTGGCGCAATCGGGGTTCTTTGGACGTCTTGCAATCATGATTCTTTGGAGAAGCGGCACCCGGGGTTTCGGGGCGGCGGTAAAATCGTGATTGGCGTCGCCCGTTGGAGGAGGAAGAAGAGGAAGAGGGGCGGCGGGCTTGGGGCGCGGGCGGGGCGGCGCGATCAAGGTGGCACGGTGAAGGCGGTGGCGGTGATGCACTCGCACCGCACGAGAGGAGGAGGAGATCGAGCTGGAGAGCTTTGGTGTTACCTTTTAATTTTCGATTAAGATCCAAACGATTACATGCCTCTTGTATTTATAGTCAAGGAGACTTGCTTGCTAAGAAATATCTAGGAGGTTTTAATATAGATTGAAATACTTTTTACAAGCAATCTTATTTCTTTCCCTAAATATTTATTTTCTAAATATCTATTACTTAATGAGGAAGCAAACGACGTGATGGCGGTGAGCGGCGGCGGTGGCGGCGGGCGGCCGATGGCGCGCCTTCCCGCTCCTAGGGCGGGCGGCCCCCTCAGGGTTGTGGGCCGCCTTTTGGACCCCTCCGTTTTGGTACATGACATCTCCCCACAAGTTCGACGAGGCGGCGCGTCCACGCGTCCGCCCAATCCACCTACTTGGGGCGAAGGCTTATGCGTCTTTGGGAAGACGTGTCGTTGAGTTCATAGCTTTGTTGGAGTTGGCTGTAACACCCCTGGTGTTACTGTGTGCTAATTAGCACTTAAAATAAATAATAATCATGCATTCTCATTATGATTAAGGCATAAAATGCATTTCATGTTTAAATATTTATAGCATGTTGTATGCCATGCTTTACTTTTCTTTGAATGATTTGTTTGAGTTATGTTTAGTATTTAATTAGTTGCCTAGGTTTCAAAAAAGAAGTGTGATTTTAAAAAATCAAATTCGAAAATGATTTATTTAAACCCTAGATTTCTAACCCTCTTTTTTACCCCCTTTTTCTCTAGTTTCCAAATTATGCAAAAATTTGATAAAAGTTCCAAAATTCAGTTTGAAGATCTTGTCTTGATGTACAAAAGTGGTGTTGGAAGTTTTTGAAGTTTTTGTATAAAATTTAGAGCAATTTCGAAAATGCCAAAATTAGGTTTTGTCCCCTTTTGATTTCAAAATCATATTTCAAAATCTATGCATATTTTGGGAAAACTCTTTTTATGAAAAAAGGCTCGGTTTGAAAAGTTAAGCATTCCATAGATTTGAAGATTTTCAAGTAGTTAGAAAAAAAAAAAGTAAATTCATATATTTGTTTCTCGGTTTTTGTCCCCTTTTCAAAATTTGTTTAAAACTCATGTTTCCACTCAAAATCTGAAAATCTTTCTTTTGAGAAAATTGTGGAGCATCAAATTTTGATCATTCTATACATTGGGAGTTTTTCAAGTTGTTATGTAAATTTTGGAGTAATTTGCAAATTTCTGAAAGATCGCGGCCGCTACAGTACTGCTGACGTCATCTCTTCCCCCGCTCCCTCTGTTCCCGGCGTCGCCGTGGCCGCCGTCACGCAGCTTCGCGCGTTCGCGCGTGTGGACGCGTGGTCGACCTCGTGGCCGAGCTCGCGAAGGCTCTGGCCAAGTCCGAGTTTGCCTCTTCGCCTTTCAAAGCCGACGCCGGTCGCTCTCTCTCTTTTCCCCTTTCCGCATCGCCGCCGACGCTCTTGCACCGCCGTGCTGCACTGCCGCAACCGTGCTCCAATCCTCGCCATCGATCACGCCATCAAGTTCGCCTTGTCCTTGCGTACGTTTTGAGCCCCCTCGCGCCGTCTAGCCTTGCCGGAACCGTCGCGCGCTGCCTTCGTCATCGCTCGGGCCGCCGGTGTCGCGTGCTGCGCGGGCGAGCTGCTGCTCGCTGCAGCCGGCCTAGGGCCAGAGCTGAGCCCCGGGACGCGCGCGAGCGCGGGTCCTGTGCTTCTGCAGCGCCCTCCACCGCCGCCGGTCAAGCCGACCCAGCCGGCCGGGGCCGCCGTCGAGCTGGAGACCGACGTCTCGTTTCCCTTCGTGCTCGTCCAGAAGATAGAAGAAGAAGGACTCAGATTTAAATAGAAACTTTTCCAGGATTCCCAATGTAAATTTCTTTTACTCTTTTAAATAGTGTTTCGTATCTGTTTGTAATTTCATAAAAGTTTAAGGGCCTTTTTATAAAATTTCCAAGTCAAGGACTGGATAGGCCACAGTTGGGCCGGCCATTCACTGTTCATATGGGCCCAAGCCAGTTTCGGCCCAAAGGCCTTTCCTTTTAAATTTGTTTATCCAATTTCTTTTTATATGAATAGTATCTGATTTTTGTTATTTTCATATAAATTCCAATAGTGCTTCAAAAATTCTGAAACTTTTTTGTAACCTTCCTACAAGTATGTCTACCCATGAAAAAATTTGAAACTTTCATTTTGAGTAGTTCTTGCATGATTTAAAAATACAATCTTTAACTAAAAAATGCATATTCTATGATTTTTAGAAAATAAAATATTTGTTAAAAAATAATGAAATTTTATTTGGTGCTGTTTTATGCCATGATCTAGCTGTACAAAAAGTTTGATATTATTTTTGACAAAGTTTGATTTCTTGTTATTTTATGCTCTATTATTTCATGTGTTAAATAAATTATTTAGTGTCTAATAATTTAGGTTTTTGTGTGACTTTTGGGTTGTCTTGTGAATCTTGGATCATACCACAATCAAATGGTCCTTGAGAACTCCTTTATGAATGTTAGTAGTTCAACAAGTTGGTTTTGTTGGGTTGCAACTTTATCGTGAAAAGAAAGTTCTCTCGTTGTTTATTATTTCATACATCATCACGCATCATGTTTCATATGGCATCATATTGAGCATACATTATTAATTCACGTGTAGTAAATGAGAGTGATGTGGTTCGCAATGATCAAGCTTTGGAAAAGGTGTGTCTGCCCAAGGAGTGGGTGTCAAAGTATGACTTCGGGTGATCCGGCTCACGGAATCTAACTTTTCCTCGCAAACACGTGGCAAGCCCCTGAGCATAACCCACCTCTGTTTTTACAAATACTTTATTACACCTTAAGTCTTGTGAGATGTGCATTAAGTAAATAAGAGTTGATTGCAAACCGTTCTTTGCATGAGTACTTTGAATTTCGGTTATTCCGGATGTTATCCCACTAGTATGTGTAGGTCGATCTCTTATGCTTAGTAATGCTTAGATGTCGGTAGAAGTCGAATGATGGCTTCATCGTTCGCGAGATATAGGCTTTATCTTTGTTCCTCCCGGCTTTGGAAAAGAGAACACCACGATGGTGGTTCATGAGAATATAAATATGATAGTGTTGAATTTGATATCGACGGGGCGTAGGTGGAAAAAGCCGGGGACTTCCTAGCCGTGCTTGTCCCGTGTTGGTCGTTTAAGGACCGTCCGTTGTTTGGCTTGCAAGTTCGGGACTTTTGAACGCAGTTGCTTTGAGGCCTTCGCCGGGCGGGCACGCCCTCGACCGGCAAATACCCTGGTCGATTTAAACTAGTGCTGGCACATACTCCGAAAGCGGATCTCGGGAAACCAAATAGGAAACGCATAAACCGCGACCGGGAGTGAAGAGATAGCGGGAGTAGCGTGTACCCGCCGTACTTGAATGTTGGTATGGCGGTGGGGTACTTGTGCTCTCGGTGGCGTGGGGCCGCGGTTCCGTTTTTGGACAATCGAGAAATGGTTGATGTATGCATGCTCAAGTGCTACATATGTCGTGTGGAAAGAACTCCCCAGCTGGGTTATAATCGGTTCGAATCGTTCGTTGCTCCTCGGATATGGAGACCCGTTCTTACGCCGCCTTACATTGTAGTAATTGATGACACATGGTTACTCATGGATATGAATGGAAAAGAGATGGAGATAAGGTTATGAGATGTGATGCTTAATAAGTGCTTGATTTAGATCGGTGCAACCGGATACTAGTAACGACTTGATATGTCGCTAAAATATTGAGAGTAAGGATCTACTTGTAGTAAGCTTTTCTCGCAAACTCCTTTTTCTAGCTCTACTTCCCTTAAGCCAGCATATCCTTGGAGTCTTTTCTTTTTGTCGGGTAAGTCTTGGGAGTACATTGTGTACTCGGGGGTTTGTTAACCCTTGTTGCGTGTGTTGACTCGTTGTTAACCAAGGTTGTGTCGATGGGCTCGACATGATCCGGTGTCTTCTAGTTCTACCTAGCTTCCGCAAAATTAAGTTAAGTTTACTCAAAAGTAACTTGCTCATATTTTGTAAAATTAATGTGATTATTCTTCCGCTTTCTCGATCTATATTTTTGTAACAAATGTAGTAATGTTGTGCTACTCCTTTGTTGATCTGGTATGAGTGGTGTAATCGGGGTTTCCGATAACACCTGACAGGCTTCTTAAGTTATTGGGTGCATCTGCATAGCCGCCGAGGTCTTTGGGACAATGACAAAAAGGGTAGGCCCGGTAATTTAGGAGGTTCTGTCACATTGGCCTAACTTCTTGTTGAAGTTGTTCACGGCAGTAGGCATCGCGGTTGAAGATGAGGTCGAGACTTCGGGTTGCCGAGGTAGATGTTGTAGAAGACGAGTGCATGTGGCATGTACCTCATATCGGCGTCGATGGAGCCGGGCGAGTTCGAGCTTGTTGAAGACCTTGCAAGAGACGGGGGCCTTGAATTGGTGGTCGAGTTGGATCGATGTGCCCACCATGTAGGGCGCCTCCTTGTACATTGCAGCCCAAGGCTTGTTGGCGTATATCGTCCGGGGGCGTAGATGTCATCGAGGAACGAGGGAGCCAACTGGTTTGGCTCTGGAGTCGTCCCGGCTGCCATAGCCGAGTTGTCGATGGCGCGATGGTTGTTGGATGGCGCCGTGGTGTCTGGTAAGCCCATGTTCCTGACATAGGTGTCGGGACCATAGGTGTAGTCGATCATGCTGGCGTCCTTCCGCTGAGGTTCTTGCGAAGTAGATGGTAGTGTCGCCGTTGATGGGCGGCTTGAAGCCGCGAGGAAGACACCGTGTGGGGTGTCCCAAGACTCTCGTGTCGTCGGCTTGGCATGTAGATGACCCGGAGAAGGAGGGAGTGCCGCTCTTGTCGGGGAGTATAGCGGTGTACGTGTTACTCATTGCCGTGGTACCGATGGGGCGCCTTTTGTGCCGGGCTTGTGCTAGTGTCATCAGGAAGTCGACTATTGAGAGTGGGGTTGCCGCAAAGCACTTGCGGTGTCGAAGCTGTGATGAGATCCGGACTTTCGGCTTGTTGACGTTCTCCGCCGTGGTGGAAGTCCGAGGGGGCGTCCCCGGTATAGCGGTTCGTTGTCGTCGTCGATGATCGGCAAGTGGGCGTCGTCTTGTTGGCGATGCCTGGGAGAGCGTCGGTGTTCTCATCTGTGGCGTCGCCCATGGGGGCGGCGTCGTGGTTGCCCGGCTGTCGAGGTTGGCCGCTAAGGGATCGTCGTTGTTCGTGCCCTTGTTGTCGATGTCGGGGAGAAGTGCGCCATCGGGCGTTGGCGGCCTTGAGGGCGTCGTGGGCGTTCATGGCGCCCATGGTAGCATCGTCATCGTTGATGTTGTTGGCCGCTAGGGAGGTGTCGTTGTTCCTCTCCTTTGGCGGCGCCCGGGGGCGGCACGTCGTTGTCGTCGATGGTAGGCATGGCGTGTGTCGAGGGACGTGCGGGTCGGCGGTGGCGCCCTTTGGGAGGGGCGCCACTGCCGTTGGTGTCCATGGTGCCGTGTGTCGCCCAGATGCGTCGATGCCGGACAGCGTCGATGTCGGCGTCCGGTTGACGTCGTTGTCGTCACTTCTTTGGGTGAAGACGTTGGCACTCGGATGTTCCCCAATGCCAAGGATGATGTTGCTAGTGACCGAGGGGCTTATCTCGCGCCATGGTAGTAGCCATGAGGCGTTGGCCTAGTTGGGTAGGCTTTTCGTCGAAGCGGTACCGGTGGACATCGGTCATAGTCTCCCGGATCGATCGACCGACGGACCGCAGACGGGGCATCCTCGGGGTGGACGTGCTTTCGCGCTTTGCGGTGTCGATGAGCTTGGAGGTGGTGACGTATGTGGCGCGGTAGGGCGCGTTGTTATATCGAGGCCCCATGGCGGGACGTCATCGATGGCGATGGAGATGACGTTAGTCGATGCCGTGGGGAAATTTGTTGTCTTCGTGCCCATGGTAGCGGTGGCATCGAGGAGGATGTCGAGCTCGTCACTAGTCGGCGTGGCGCGCGATCGTCGTGGCTTTGGAGACGGGCGTTGTCGTTGTCCGTGGTAGCTTTGTCGCGACACCGCTATTTCTCGGCCAAATCTTGCCGACCTTCGTGAGTCGCCAATGATCACGTGGGCGCCGCCATGAACGCGATTGTCCATCGCGCCGCCATCTAATCTTGAAGACGATGGTGGTGGTCGGCAATCGGTGGTGAGAATCGCCCCGGTCTCCGGGATACCGGTTTCGCCACGAACGGATGGATCTCCGGCGTTGGTGACACGCCGGGCGGCGAATTTGACGGGGCGGTGGTGTTGAATTTGGCGGCAATCGGGGTTGCCGGACGTCTTTGGCAATCGTGATTGCCGGAGGGCGGCAATCGGGGTTGCCGGGCGGCGGTGACAATCGTGATTGGCGGGGCGCTGGCCGTAATCGCTGGGCCGTTGGAGGAGAGGAAGAAGAGGAGGAGGGGGCGCCGGCGGTGGCGGCCGCCGGGCGGCGACGGCGGTGTGGCAGCCGGGCGAAGCGGTGATGGCGGCAAGCCGCACCTGCGCGGGAGGGAGATCGAGAGTTGAGAGCTGGAGAGCTTTCGGGTGTTACCCTTTTAATTTTTTGATTAAGATCCAAACGATTACATGCCCCTTGTATTTATAGTCCGAGGGAGACTTGCTTGCTAAGAAATATCTAGAAGGTTTCCTTATAGATTGGAATACCTCTTTACAAGCAATCTTATTTCTTTCCCTAAATATTTATTTCCTAAATATCTATTACTTAATGAGGAAGCAAACGACGTGATGATGGCGGGCGGCGGGCGTCGCAAGAGCCGCGCGGCCTTCCCGCTCCTGGGCTGCCGGGCGGCCTCCAGGGGTTGTGGCGGGCCATTTGGGCCCCCTCCGTTTTGGTACATGACACTTGCTTAATCTATAAAGTTGTTAGTTGTCAAGAAAAAAAAAAAAAAACTGCACGGGCCTTCAGCCTTCTGACCGTTTTTCATAATTTCTTAGGAAATTTCTATTTTTGTATTTTTCTTTCTCTCCCATTTTATTATTTTTATTATATGTGTATATATTTATATATCTATAACCCTATAAAGACAAGACCCACTAGGGGAGTTCTCTGAACATGCAGATAGGACACATAGGCATCCATCGTGGCATCGATCTCCTTGCGCCACGTCATCGATAGGTCCCACAAGTTACTAAGCTTCAAAATAAGTGTTAAAGCCCAGCACCCATCGTTTCAACTATATCCATGCATGCATGTGTGGCTAATTAAGGCAAGCATGATTCAACTACCAGCCCATCAATTGCTATGTCAATTCATCTCCTCTCCCACGCATGCATGCAAAGCAGTAGCATTAACCATGCTACATCTATGTAAGCACAACAGCTCCATTCATCCTACGCCTCCTGCGCTGTCATTCCCGTCCGTCTGCATCCTCCTGCACCACGATTAATTCCACAGTCAATTCCTCTTCCATAGTTCCACTACGCACCATCAATTCCACTCCAAAACTGCCACAACAAATGCAATCAGAAGAACACGAATAGTCATCGCTGTTGTTTTTAAATAACTCTATTCACCTCGCTTCGCCTCGGCTGCAAGGCATGCCTCCGCAATTGTACACTCGCCCGTGCCGCCTCGAGTGCTCGCTCGCACCACAGCGCTAGCTGGCCACCATAGCGTTCGCCTGCGCCTCCGCGATAGCTCGCCAGCAGCCGTGAGTGCTCCCCCACGCCTCCGCAATGCGTTCTCACCTGTGCTGTGCTACGGAAGGTCCCCGGCCGCCATAGTGTTCACCTGTGCAGCCTTGCTGACATGCCACGCCACTGAATCAGGGAGGGGAGGAGAGAGTAGCGCCGATGGTGCAGGGACCTCCGTCCTTCGAGCGTTGCGGTGGCATGGTGGTCAGTGGGCAAGAGGAACCAGCGGCAGCGGCGGACGGGCATTAATCGAACGAGTCAGCACCAGGGTACACTGAGCTGGTATGGGGTCGGCTAGGCCCATGAGATTGATTTGTTTCCTGAGTTTGCTTGACTTCATATAATATACCAAGTAGTACGTGTATTTTCCTTTCAAAAAATAGTATGTGTATTTTTTTTTATCAAATGTATGATTTTTGATAGACTACTCACTGCGGTTTTTAGGTTTTGCTGAAGATGAATTATTGTTTACAAATATCATTACCGTATATATACATCTCCTATTTCTTATAAGTAAACATTTTAAACCATGTATTATATTACTCCGTCGTACCCGCGCAACGCGCGAAATCCATCTAGTTCTCTCTATGGTACAGTACCAATGCCGGCCTCGTGCTTGGCAGAGGCGTGGATGCTGCTGGAGCTACTGTTGTGCGCCGGAGGTGGACCGACGGCTGGGCAGCTCCGCCCTACGCTCGGCTGCCGTCGCTCAGCGCGTGTGCTCTGGCATCGCGCGAGCCCACGGCGACTGACTGCGAGGCTGCGGTGTGCCCCGCTGGGCCGCGTCACTGATTGGATGCAGTCCGTTCAAGGTTGCTTACTGATTGGATGCAGTCCGTTCAAGGTTGCTTGTCGACTGCCGATTGGATATGTCGTCCAGGTAGTCTACAAGACGTGCAGAATTTGTGCCGTAGAAAAGTGTCTGAATACTATTTGATTTGGGGTGTGTTTTGCGCCCAAAATTTCTGCATCCCATCACATCGAAGCATTAAATGCACCAAAAGACGTCCGTCCGCATTTTAAATGTAGGTAAAAAAATAAACTAATTACACGTTTAGATGTACATTCGCGAGACGATTCTTTTGAGCCTAATTACGTCATGGTAGGATAATATTTATCACTAACAAACGAAACGTGCCCACGGTGTGCGATGCGGCGACATGCATGTACCATCCGTCCAAAATTTTGGGTGCTAAACACACCCTTTGTGCATTTTGTCGTCCAATATCTCAAGGTGCGGTTCAGCGGCAGGGGTCGCACCTCGCGGTCGTCCGCCACGCGACAGGTCACTTGTCGGTGTGTCGGACGATGGCCGCCAGCGCGACGACGGGGCTCTGCCGTGAGGGGCGTTGTGGTGGCGGCGGGTTGACCCGTGCCAGCTACCATCGCGCCGGCCGCCGAGGACCTGGCGGGCCGACGCCCACTGCGCCGCCAGCCAGCCCGGCTGCCCCGCCACTCATCAAGAAAGCCACCCCTGCACCAGGGGCGTCCTCGGCCCGTGCGGGCTGTGCGACCGAACAGGGGCCCCCAAAACCATGGGCCTCAAGAAATTCTAAGTATTTTAAGTATATATATATATAATATTTTTGGCCTTTGTTTTAATTAGAAATCAGCCATATATCATATTTGGACCAAAAACGTGGCCTGCGGGAGAACAAGTCCACCATCATGTCTTGTTTGTGGAGTCGGATAGTGCCTGTGGTGCGTCCGGTGTTGCGGACTTGCGTCGATTCGAATTGTTCACCTGGAGGCTAAATGGACTTGCGTCGATTTGAATTTTGTGTATTGTCTCTGTACGCAATTTGATCTAGTGTGTAATTGTTCAATTTGCAAGTCATGTATTACGAGTGATATATTGATATTTGCCTTTATTTTCTTGTTTCGCACTAGATATTAGGCCTCCACGTACTTGGCGGCCGCCGGACTAAAGTAAAAGTCGCTTTACTCCCGGTCGTAGTGAGACCGGAGACTAAAGCTCTCCCAAAAAAATTTGAAAGGCTCGCTCCCGAAATTTTTTCTCTAGCGCCCTCCGTAAAATTTCAAGCTTTAGTCCCGGTCTTGGTATCACCCGGGGCTAAAGTTGGATAGATTTTAACTTCCCGCCACTTTTTTTCTATATATTTTTTTTAAATACTAAAGCCTTGTTAATTGCCCAATAAATTATATACTTGGCATAATTTTTTAAAAAAACAATTTTTATTTACTATTTCTTTACTGCACACATGAAAAAATATGTAACCTATTTTTTTAATTACCGGGAGAACTTCGTGCGGAAATTCAATTAAACTAGAAAAAGTACCAAACTAATTCAGAAAATTCTCAAACTTGGCGGTTCCTGCACACGGGGCATGTGAAAGCGTGGAAAAACTTTTGAGGCCAAAACCACACTTTGGAATACGCGTGGACCTCAGAATCATGGAGAACCTAAGTGCGAGAGACATGGTTGGTGAAATGTTGTGTATACCTCTGTGAAGGATGTGGGGTCTATCGGTGTTAAAATTGTTTGAATTTTTTTTTGTGCTCATATACACCCAAAATATGATCCCACACAAAATCTTAGGTTTTTCATGATTATTTGAATTACTTGCATTTTTCTCCTCGCCCGCATGCGAGAAAACCATGGCGAAGTTTCGTATGGAAAACAACAGGATTTTGCACCCACCTCCCCAAAACTTTGTCTCCTAGGGCACAAGAGACCTTATCACAAAGTTTGGCACCGTTTCCGATCTTTTTGGGGTGGACTCAGTTCAACTTATAATTACTAGGAGAACTCGCGCTAAATTGATTAAACCGAAAAATACCAAACCAATTCAAAAAGTCTCAAACTTAGCGGTTCCTACACACATGGCATGTGAAAGCGTGGGAACAAGTTTGAGGCCAAACCACACTGGAATACGCTGTGGACCTCGTAATCATGGAGAACCAAAGTGCGGAGACATGGTTGGTGAAAGGTTGCGTATACCCTCTGTGAAGGATGTTGGGTCTACCGTGTTAAAATTGCTTGAACTTTTTTTTTGTGCTCATATACACCCAAAACATGATCCCACGCAAAAATCTTAGGTTTTTTTCATGATTATTTGAATTACTGCAATTTTTCTCCATGCCGCGTGTGACTAACCATGACGAGTTTCATATGGAAAACAACGGGATTTTGCACCCACCTCCCCAAAACTTCGTCTCCTAGGGCACAAGAGACCTTCTCACAAAGTTTGACACCGTTTCAGATCTTTTTGGGGTGGACTCAGTTCAACTTATAATTATTGAGAGAACTCGCGTGGAAATTCGATTAAAGCGGAAAAAATACCAAACCAATTCAAAAAATTCTCAAACTTGGCGGTTCCTGCACACGGGGCATGTGAAAGCGTGGGAAAAAGTTTGAGATCAAAACCACATTGAATGTCATGGAATACACAAATGTGTTAATAAAACGAAAATGTATTTTGAATAAGAGAAAACCAAAACTACGAATTCAAGTTCTAAAACGTAATTCTATATTACGCTAACGATGTTGGTCATAATATAATAAAATCTTGGGGTCCTTTTGTGCAAAAGTGATGTTGCCTCAAAAAAAAAAGATTTAGTCCCTTGGATATTCCAACAGGGACTAAAGTCGCTCGGTTTGGGTGCAGGCTGGACCCAACCCAAAACCTTTCATCTCAGTCCTACTCTCAGACCGGGATTAAAAGCTTGAGAGTTCAAACCGGGACTAAATGTCTTATTTTAGTCCAGGTTGTTGGCTAGAACTAGGACTAAAGGTTTCCTCCAGATGAAAACTGCCTTGTACATCGTTCCTCTAAGAGTTTTACTCCCGGTTGGTAGTTCCAACCGGGACTAATAGAAACTTTAATCCCAGTTTAAAATAAGAAGCTCACCTGTAGTGTAAAACGCATCCGGGACAAAAACATCTTTGTAGTAGTGATTTTCCCGGGACGCGCCTGCTGCACGCCACTCACTGCAGGCCGCGTGGGTCTGTTGTGTCCCAAATCGACTCTGGTGGCGTCTTTTGTAGCTACCGACTGAAACCCTGCCCCTTGCTTTATAAAAAATATATTTCTGGTCGGCCGCAGCTCGGCAGAACCAACCATGCTTAGCACGACATTTGAACAGAGGTGATGTAGTTCAATTGCTTCTGTGCTCTTGTCCATACACATGATGAGTTAACCATAGTTTATTGCTTCTACGCAGATTTGTTCACTGCCGAGCATGCCGTTGTTGCAGGTTTGGATGGTGAATTATGTGATATGTGATAGTCGATGTGTAGGTTATTGCCTTACCCGTTCTAAAAATCCCAGCCTTGCATATTCTCAATATTTCACACATATGGCAATAACGAAGCGGCATGTAATTTTTGTTTTTTTTTTTCCTGTGTGAAGTGACCTGCAGCCCTCTTCATAGTATGAATTATTGGAACCCAAGCTCATATGTGAAATGAGTTATAGCATAAAAACTATGCGCTGTAGCAGTGAGATGTTGGCTTTCCACGGGTGACGTTGGGTAAGCTGGTCTCATTTGTTGCTCTTATATTCTACTGAATGTAGGCTTGTCCCATTTGTTGCTCTTGTGTTCCACCAAATGGAACACAGGAGAGAAAAATGTGAGACAAACCATGCACAACAATTGTTAGTTTGAGGAGTCCATAACTGTTTCAAGGTTAATTGAAAGTAGCTTCAAGGTTAGTTAATAATCTTATTTAATTGAGAGATATTTAATTGAAAGATTGTTAGAACTTCCCTACCTGAGACAACTCAAAGATTGATGCATAGGATTGTTTTACTGCTATTTGAAGTGATACTTATAATAGATTGTGTGACCATATATATTTGCGCTTCTGTTGAAGGTTGGTCCCCCCTTTACAACATAAGGGCAATGCAGATGAAACCATTGGGATTTCTGAAGGATCAAGTGAAGTGAACTATGAAACCATGGCTCACTTATTCCTTTCTTATATCAAGAGCAAAGGTGCCTTCTGGTTTGTTTTTTCTTCATGCTAATTTTTCCTCTTGTGTTTATTACCTGAATGTTCTTTTCCTAACTTTTGAGATATCTGTACATAATGAAGGTTGCATCTCTAGTGGTGTAAATCTCTATGCTAATTTCCCAATGTAGTTGCAAGTTAAGTGGCTTCTTATATGTTGGCATTCAATGAGCATATATTAGGTTGATTGCCTCCAAAGCCATGTAAAGAACTTCGATAACGCGTTCACTACTACTGATTTGATTAACCGTTGCGGTTATTTTGGATTAACCGTTGTGGTTATTGCAACCGCAAACCGAGCTAAGGTTACGGTTAATCAAGCGATTAACCGTTCGCGTTATTTTGACCGCAGCGGTTAATGCCATTAACCATTGCGGTTTTCTTAAAAATAACGGCAACGGTTAATGGAATAAAAATCGGATCGAGGCCCAAACGGGCCCAGATCCGTGCCGCCGACCCATTAGGGTCGTGGTTTGGGGCTCGCCGCCCGGCGCATCCCCGCCCGCCGCGGCGCATCCGCGTCGGGGGCCGAGCACCTCCCCGCCGGCGGTGGAGGAGCCGCTGCGAGGGCGGCCACCTCCCCGAAAGGCCCGGGAGGAGCCGCCCGTCCTCCGCCGCCCCCGGAAGATCCTTGCTGGCCGCCGGGGAAGATCCGCGCGAGCCGCTGGTGGCGTGGTGCATAGGGTCTGTGGTCTCCATTTCTGTGTTACTAGTTGATGATGCATAAGTTGATTCGCCCAGACCACTTTATGTTAGCAATCATGGTTTTCGGTCAACTTTGTATCATTTGGGGGACATATGTCATTTGACCCCATGTACTGTACTACATTATATATAATATGTAATATGTAATGTAAGTGTTTGAAATTTAATTTGGTTGCGGTTGGGCATGGTTCCACCTGTGTGGTGCTTTTGTAGAATTTGAACCCCCATGAAGTCGATTTTTTGTGTGTGTGTGTGTTTTTTTTTTTTTTTTTTTTTGGGGGGGTTCATTGTATAATGTTAACAGGTCAGCTTCCAGAACCTATAGGAACTCAAAATCACAGGGACGTAAAGACATCTGTTTGAAACAGTAGCAATGGAGGTAAAATGGAATCTGGAAACACGGGAGTTCTATAGACAATAGGAATGCATTTGCAAAATACGAGCACTGAAAGCCAACTGATTTCCTTGCATGAACTATTGTTTCGAGGGAATGAAAAAAAATACTAGAGGGAGATGGTAAAGAAATCTCTCCCACTCTTAATACGTTCAAATCTTGTTTCAACTGGTGTTGAAGGTGTTGTTGCCCCTTTAAGTAAAAATACAAAATGTCTCTAAGCTTCTAAAAGTTTTGAGAAAATTCTAAAGATAGTTTGGGATACGATGAATCTAAATAAAATATTTGTAACTTGTGAAAAGATATCTACGAGATTCCAAAAAATAGAGATATAGCTCTAGTAAAACGGAAAAAGTACACTAGAAAATTGTCAAAACAATAATTGATATGTGTGGGGGACCTAAATATTGGGCCCCGAGACATTCTCAAACTATGAGAATCTGCCCGCCTGCAAGGCCCCAAGAAAACCCTAGCCTGCTATCATCCCACGACGGAGGGACGGCCCGACGGACGATGGACGAGCCATTGGCCACGACGCTCACATGACGACACGAAATCGGCCACCCGACGGCCCCACAAGCGGCCCAAATGGAGTCATCACGACGCAAAGAGCTTATTGCGCTCACGAAGGACAAGGTCAAGGACCTCTACAAAACAACGAACCATGACGTTCCACGTCGGCGGCAGCTAAACCATGGCTCGGACTCGACCACGCATCTCCGTTTCGTCCGAGGGCTGGCCTAGCTCACCGGCCCCGGAGAAATCTCGCCGTCCGGGGTGGCCTAGCTCACCACCCTCGGGCGCAAAAACCCCGCCGCCCGAGGGAGACCAGCTCTCCATCCTCGGGTGAGGCAGCCCAACTCCCCGTCTAGGGTCGCCGACCCTCGGGCGTGGGAGGCTTCCGTCCGGAGGAAGGGGAAACCGCCGCATTCAATGCGATTGCACCCGCAGCGAGGCGCCCGTGCCATCGATTACACCCGATCATCGAATCGCCGAATCGTCTCCCCAATCCGGGATGGGACACAAAGCCGAACCCGATGGCGTGCTACGCCACCCGCCACGGAAACCGAGGATGACATTGTTCATTTCCCGAGCACCGTCAAAAACGCCACGTTGGGCGAGACCACCCGACACTTGACACGCATAGCCGCGACCTGCGGGGCCGCCCTCGCCATGCGGATTGTGAGGGACGCCTCACGGGACCCTGGGGCGCCGGAAGGGCGGCACGTCCACCATCGGATCCGGACGCGTGTCTTCGTCAAGCAACATCCAAGCCAGCCAACCCCTCGGCGGCAAGACATGCAACGGTGCAGCCTCGGAATTAGCCACCTAGGCGTCCACCAAATAAACATTATCTCTCTTTTCTCCTATAAAAGGGGGAGTAATGCCCCATGAGGGGATTCGATCTTTTCGACTCAACTCCGGTTCACACGGAGGAAACCGCTCGCCACCACCACCATAACCACGATCGTGGGGCTTGAGACCCGCGTCTCTCCCCGCGGCCGCTGTAAACCCCTACGCGGGCTCACCTTTGAGCGCGAGGTAACACGAAGCAGACACACCCCCCGCTGGGCGTAGGGCCCGTTGGCCTGAACCAGGATAAACCGGGCCGCCCGTCCGTGTCCATCTTACGCTCGCCATTGAGGGAGGGGCACGCCGCGGCATAAATTCTTTATTCTGCGGCACCGAGGCACCCACCGCCTCGAACGCCGGCGGTTGGCGCGCCGGTAGGGGGCGCCGTGGTGCACCTGCATCTCCATCCAACCCTCATGGCGTTTTAAGCCAGTTTCCACCACCCGCCCGAAGCACAAGCTCCCCGCCACAACGCCACATTCTTTGAACGCCGGCACTTGTGGCGCCGGCCACAACTCTGAGATGATCCTTCACCCGGCGTCGCGGCGAAGGGAGGGCGCCTCGCCACCGCGGCAAGCCCATCATCACGGCCGCCGCAAGGCGGGCAAAGCGGACCCATCGGCCCACAAGCGCGGCGCGTCAAGCAACGGATTACGAATCCGTCGACGTATCCCCGGCGCCGACTTCGCGAGAAGGGCTCCCGGAACCCTAGGCCCCGGAAATACCTTACCGCCACCCACTCGTGGCGAGGTACCCGAAACCCTAATCGTCCGAAAACGCCTCCGTTCCGGACATCTGGAGGGAGTCCCTGAATCGTCGCCGGCGTGAAACCTCGATGGAAGCCTTCGCCAGAGAGCACGAGCCGGACCACCCGCCGTTCCACGGGAGCGTTATCCCTTGGACATTCACTTCCCGGAGGAGCGCATCCTCCACGGGATCGACCGATCCCGTCCATACCACCCCTCCGGGTTCAATCGGGGCCGGGTCCCCGGCCGAGGGACTCGCTCTACCGTCGGAAAATCGAAACCTCCTCCAGGCGTTGGGCGCACGCGCACCGACGATGAAGACGAGTACTATGACCCCACGCGGGAATGCTTCAATGTCGAGATCCCGCCCACGGATGGCGGGTTCAAGCGTCTCCGGGATGAGACGACGCGGATATACCACACGACGAAGGCCCAGCCGGGCGGCTTCGCCCCGGTCCATCCGATGGCGGCGCCCGGCACCGCCTGCCGCCCAAAACGCCCGGCTGCGGATTTGCGAGGACGAATGGGCGGAATCGCCCGACCGGATCGGAGCAAAACATCCCCGCCGGAGCAAGCCTCGGCGCGAGCAAGCCCCGAGGGCACCTCAAGCTCACAATGGCGGCGGGCGCGGCGGACCGGCCGAGTGCCTCAATCCCCCAGCATAGCGGCCCCGTTCACGAGCCGGCCTCACGTGGCGGCGGCCGCCATGTTGGTACGAAATGCCCGAGCCCTCCACTACCGAGGGTAGGCGCGACCGAGAAGGCCTCCGTCAACTCCTTGACAGGGCGCGGTTAACAAAGTGCAGAGTTCCGCTTCGGGATCGGGCCGTGACGTCACGGCGGCGAGAGGAATGCGAAGGCGAAGTTGGCGGGGCTCGTCCCACCCGGATCGAGCGGGCCCCAAGGCCGGTCCGGGGCGCCGACGACAACCGTTGCAACCGCCCCGATCCGAACGCATAGAAGACCCGCACCGCGACCAACGGAGGCGCCCTCGACCTCGGGGGCCGAGATCGAGCGGCGGCCGGGCTCGCCACGAAGGTGGCTCGCCTCGGAGGGACAGCGAGGGCGGGGCGAAACGCACGCGGGTCGAGAGGACCGGGTACTCCCCGATCCGCCGGGCCTCGGGGCCTTCACCGGGGGACATCGGGGCGGCACCACTCCTGCGGCGTTTGGCCCCAGAGCCATCTCGAAAGTACACGGGAGAGACCCGATCCGAGGTATGGGTCGGACGACTATCGGGCGGCATGCCGGTTTGCGGGGGCACGATGACAAAGTGATAATCGAGAAATTTGCCCTGTACCTCTCAGTCTGCGGAGCTTGGCTGGAACACCTTCCACCCAACCTCATATCAAATCGGGCGGACTTGGTGAGAACCTTCCGCGAAACTTCCGGGCACATACCTACGCCGTAACTCGTGGGATCTCCGAAACTGCCCGACAAAAATCCGATGAATCCTGGCGACTACATCCGGCGCTTCCAAAAGGACCGAAGCTCCCTAATGTGACGGATTCGACGTCATCGGGGCCTTCTGGCCGGCACCACTTGCCGGTGACCTCGTGAAGAAGCCGGGCGCGAACTCCCACCGAGGCAAACGAGCCGATGGACATTGCCACCAAGTTCGCCAACGGTGAGGAGGTCGCCGGGCCCTGCTCAATCGGGGCTCGCGGCAGGGAAAGCGCAGGAAGAGGAGCCCGAGGGATCGCAACCCTGGAGGGCAAGAAGAAAAAGAAGAAAGATAAGGGCCGCAGGGGCAAGGGCCACGCCGCCCAAGCGGACGATGAAGACATGGTGGTCGCGGTCGATCGCAAGGGCCCCGACCCCCGTCACAAGAAACCTTCGATGACATGCTCAAGAAGCCATGCCGTAACCATAGCTACCCTGGCCAAGCATACCCTGGGGGAGTGCAAGAGGGTACGCCAACATTTCGCCAAGCTCAAGGCCATCCCCGAGGGTGAAGAAGAAGAGGCTCCCGAGGGTGGCGCCAAGGGGCAACGAGGAGTTCGAAGGTGAATAACCGCTTCATGATCTTCGGCAGCACAAAGAACATGTCCGTCGACGACAAGCAAGAAGGAGCGTCGGGAGGTCTATGCCACGGAGCCAAAGAACCCCGAAGCTGCGCAAGTGGCTCGGACCAGCCATCACCTTCGACCCGGTCGGATCACCCCAAACATCCCGAACCGGGGGCTTATCCACGGTGGTGGATCCCATCATCGCCAACACTCGGCTCACCAAAGTCCTTATGGATCTGAGGGAGCCTCAACCTCATCAACGAAGAAACCCTCGACCTCCCTCGAGGTAGACAAGTCCAAGATCCGCCCCGGAGGGCCGGCATTCAATGGCGCCGTCCCCGGCAAGCGGCTAAAGCCCCCGCGGCGATCGACTTACCGGTTTGCTTCGTGACCCCTCGAACTTCGTGCAAGAGACTCTCACATTTCAGATCCTTGGGGTCCGGTACTTACCACGCACTCCTCGCGGCCCCGTTACGCCAAGTTCATGGTCGTCTGAACTACACGCACCTCAAGCTCAAGATGCCGGGGGCGAAGGGTGTCATCGCGACCGCCCCTCACACCATCATGCATACGAGTGCGCGACGTGGAGAGCGTGGAGTATGCGAGGCACTCGCCATTGCCGAGGCACTCATCGCCGACGCGAAGAGAAGCTTTGACAAATCACGATCGAGCATGAGGCCAAAGCGCCGCCACCGAGCTTCGAGCCCTCCTCACCACCAAGAAGATCCCACTTTCGATCCCAAGAACCCAGGGAGAAGTCGCGACCATCACCGACTGATCCGGCCATAGGAAGCGCTCGTCGACTTCCTCCGCGCGAATGCCAAGGCGTTTGCGTGGGGACCCTGACATGCGGGCATACCGAGGGATGTCGCCGAAAGCACTCCCTAGACATCCGGCCGGGCTCAAAGCCGGTCATGCAACGCTTGCGCCGTTTTGATGACGCTGGCGGAAGATCATCGGTGAGGAGATCCACAAGCTACCGGAGGCCGGATTCATAAAAGAAGTATTCCACCCCGAGTGGTTAGCTAATCTCAGATTAGTAGAGAAAAATGAATGGAAATGGCGGATGTGTGGACTACACTAGTCTCAACAAAGCATGTCCGAAAGTTCCCTTTCCTTTACCTCGAATCGACCAAATTGTCGACTCCATTGCGGGATGTGAAACGTTGTCCTTTCTTGACGCGTATTCCGGTTATCACCGGATCAAAATGAAAGAGTCCGACCCATTTCGCGACCTCGTTCATAACACCCTTCGATGTATTGCTACCTCACCATGCCCTTCGGGCTGAGGAACGCTGGGGCAACATACCAGCGGTGCATGCAAATCATCTTCGGGAACTCATCGGAAGGATCGTGGAGGCCTGCGTCGGCGACATAGTGGTCAAATCAAAGAAAACGTGGGACCTCGTGGGCGACCTCGGGAAACCTTCGCGTGCCTAAACAAGAAGGGAGTCAAGCTCAACCCCAAAAATGCGTGATCGGGGTCCCCAGGGATCTTTGCTTGGGTTTTATCGTCTCTCAACGAGGCATCGAAGCAAACCCGACCAAGGTTGACGCAATCACCAAGATGGGTCCGATCCAAGATCTCAAGGGAGTACGAAGGTCATGGGCTGCCCGGGCTTCATTAAGCGAGTTCATCTCACGCCTCGGGGAGAAGGGCCTGCCCCTCTACCGCTCCTTCGCAAGTCCGAAGCGCTTTGCACGGACCCCGAGGCCGAAGAGGCCCTCGGCGACCTCAAGAAGCTCTAACAAACCCACCGGTCCTAGTACCGCCAAACCCGGAGAAACCCCGCTCTTATACGCCACGCCCACTACCCGTAGTCGGGCCGCGGTGGTCGTAGTCGAAAGTCCGGGAAGAGGACACACGTTGCCGGTTCAACGCCCCGCACTTCATCGAAGTCCTTTCCGACACCAAGACAAGGTATTCGCAGATGCGTAGCTATTATACGCCCATCGCATCGCACGGAAACTTCGCCACTACTTCCTTGCGCACCCATTCTGCCGTGGTATCCTCGTTCCCCTCGGAGATCCTCCAGAACAGAGAGGCCACGGGGAGAGTGGCGGGGTGGCGGTGGAGCTCATGGGCGAAACTATATCGTTCTCACCAAGCAGTGGCGCGATCAAGTCTCAAGTCCCGGGCGACTTTGGGCCGAGTGGGCCAGAACACGCCTACCCCGGCCCATCCAAGCCGAAAGTGCTGGACCATGTACTTTGATGGATCCATGATGAAGGCGGCGCGGGGCCGGTTTGCTCTTCATCTCACCCCTCGATTCACACGAGGTATGCCATCCGGCCGCATTTTCCCCGCCTCCAACAACGTGTCCGAGAATACGAGGCGCCGGTCAATCGGTCTGCGGATCGCGGCGGATCTCTAAATCCGGTTGGTTGGAAACTAGGGGATTCGCAGTTGGTCATCGACCAGAGTCATGAAGGCCTCGGCGTGCCACGACCAAGATGGAGGCGTATTGTCGGGAAGTGCGCAAATTGGAGGAAAAATTCCATGGGCTCGAACACAAGCATACGCCGAGACGCTACAACGAGGCCGCGGATGAATTGGCCAAGGTCGCAGCAACCCCGAGGTACCGTTCCCGAACGTCCTCACCCGAGACCTCGATAAACCCTCGGTCAAGTACACCCCCCGGAAGTACCCTCGGGGGGGCTCACGAGGGCGGCACGCGAGCCACACCCGGCTATGGCGGTCGACCCGATCCCCGACCGGAGAAAATCGGCCGATGGAGTACCTCACCCGAGGAGAGCTACCCGAGGATAAGACCGTGGCTCGCCCGGTTAGCCCGAAGGGCGAAATCCTTCAATCACACCGATTGGAGAAAGGGGAACTCTACAAGAGAGGAGCCTCGGAGTATACATGCGATGCATACCCCCTCGGTTTGAAGGCCAAGAAGCTCGAGGACACTCAGGGGGGAGTGGGCCATCACGCCGCCCGAGGACTTTAGTCGGTAAAGTCTTCGAGCAAGGCTTCTCTTGGCCCTCGGCGGTGCGAGGCAGACGCCGAACCAAGTCGTGCGTACACGCAAAGAATGCCAATTCTACGCGCGTAGGGCGCACCTCCCGGCTCAAGCAACGCAAACCATACCTCTTACGTGGCCATTTGCGGTGTGGGGACTCGACATGATTGGGCCCCCGAAAGGGCGCCCTGAGGACACACACGCGTCCTAGTCGCCATTGACAAGTTCTCCAAATGGATCGAAGCTCGACCCGTGGTGAACCCTCACACACCGGGGAAACGGCGAAATTCTTCACGGATATCATCTCCCGTTTGAGTCCCGAACTCCATCATCACGCATACAACGGAACCAACCGTGGGCAAGAAGTTCCTCGACTTTTTGCGGCGACTATGGCATCCGAGTGGATACCTCGGCCGTAGCACACCCGAAGACCAACGGTCAAGTGGAGCGTGCCAACGGCATGATCCCGCAAGGGCTCAAGCCGAGGATCTTCAATCGGCTAAACCAATACGGGAAAAGATGGTACCAAGAGCTGCCGTCGGTTCTATGGAGCCTTCGAACAACGAAAAAGCCGAGCCACGGGGGTTCACCCCATTCTTTCTAGTCTATGGGGCCGAGCGATCTTGCCCACGACATTGAACATGGGTCCCCAAGGCTGCGAGCCTACACCGAGCAAGGCAACCAGCAAAGGCGGGCAAGACTCCATCGACCAAGTTGATGAAGCCCGAGACGTTGCGCTCCCCGCACTCGGCAAGATACCAACAAGCTTTGCGCGCAAGTATCACGCCAAGCGGTGAAGCCTCGGGAGTTCCAAATCAACGACCCGTGCTCGGGCGAAGACAGACAACAAAGGGCGTCACAAACTCACGCCACCACAGGAAGGGCCTTATTTCGTCGCCAAATATTAAGGCCCGGGACCTACAACCTGAAAAACGAAGGGGCGAAGTCTACTCCAACGCTGGAACATAGAAACGACTACGTCGCTTCTACCCTTAAATTCGCACTAGAAGTCAAACATCGGTGTTTTTTTTCACTCAATAAAAAGATCTACATCTTTTTACTTAAAAAGTGCTTCTCGTGTAAACCTTAAGGAGTCTTAGCCTCGTCCGGCCACAAGACTAAAACTCCCTCGGGGGCTACATGGGGGACCCCCTGGGAGGACCCCCTCGGGAGATCCCTCCGTTCCTTATTTCAAAACTTTTTTTTAAAAAAAAAAAGTTTTCTTGCGCATTCTCTAAACAATCGTTTAAGTTGCGAAGGTCGCTCACGCACAAATCCAAAGCAAGGTAACCGAGGCAAACGGACCGCCCCTAGTGGCATCCGTATGGACTGCCCTGGCGTCCCACGGTTACCATTTCGCGACGGAGAAAGCAAAGCGACCCGGCCACACAATAAACGAACAAATTCGAGAAAACGCAACATAAACATAAATGCACCCGCCAAGGCCATAGACCTCGGGCGGCGCCATTGTTTATATACATCCATCTCACAAGCTCCAATTTTTCCATACAAGGAGAAGTCGGGGGGCGGGATGGGCTTCATCCACTTGCGCCTCACGGCGGCCGACGAGGAAGCTTCGACGCGAGCAACACCCTCGACAAGCGCTTCCCCGAGGAGGCGTCGGACCGCCGGCGCATCCTCCTGGATCAAGGCGTCCACCATCTCCGTGTCCGCCTCATAGGTTGACTCTATGGGGAGCGGGGGACACACTTCATCCTCGGCGGGGAGGCCAACCGGTCGTAGCGCCCGTCCACGGTCGCATAACGCGTCGAAGTCTTGGCGTCGCCAGCGTCCTCTCTACGGGATCAACTTTCTCCTCGTCGTCGGAACCAAGGAAGAAGCCTTTCGCAACGCCGTCCAAAGACATTGGACTCCATCGGGAAGTGAGAGCGGCGGCCATACATGTCCGCACGCCGGACCGGAAGGCGTTCGGAGTTCGGACTGAGGTAGCCACCCACGGCGCTCAGGGCGGGCTGCGTCTTTGAGGGGCCAACCTCCAAAGTTGTCCGCCCCAAAGCGGCCGGACGAAGTCCGACAAGGCCTCTTCCGGCTCCCGGTACGACTTACGCTCTGCTCCCCCCTGCGCCCCACAACGTGGCGGCGGTGTTCCGCGCCTCGGTCCCGGACCTTCTCCGCTTCAGAAATTGGTGCTCAAACCGAGTTAGCAAGACAAGACGATCAAGGCAAAGCTCACTAAGGAAGAGGGCGCACCTTGGCACTTCAAATACCCGGCCCGGCATCACGCCGGTGCTCATCCGCGAGCGACTTGCGGATCTCCTCCTTCTCCTTCCCGAGGGTCTCGCCCTCGGACACCAACTTCGCCGATGCGAGTGTTCAAGGCATCGCACATCTCCGCCGCCGTCGCCTCCTCCCCGGACCGGTCCCCGCTCGTCATGGGCCTCCTTCGGGACTGGAGGGGACTGGATCCGAGCCTCTTCAAAATCATGGCTCATCCGAGCCATGTCACCGCCACCTTGCCGGCCTCGGATCCGGCCTTGACAAACTCGGCCTCCGAGGTCCGCCGTTGGGACTCCCTCTCCTCGGCAAGGGCAGCAAGCCGGGAGGTCTCGCTCCGGGCCTCGATCAACTTTTACCCGAGTTTGACCAAGGGCGTTCCAGTTCGGAAACGTTACGCGAAGGAGCTCGGACTTTTCCCGGGCGGCGGCGAGAGAGTCGCAACGGCGACATTACCCATCAAGACACAAGCATAGAAGACAGCGGCGAGGGATAACCGTCAAGACACTTACCGCGTCGACCTCCGCAAGTCGGCGGTTATGACGTCCCCCGATCCTCGCCAAGCCCTCGGCCCCACCGACGGATCCGCTGCGTGGGTTCTCCACTCTAGGACCTCGGGCGGTCGTCGACCACCGCGGGCGGCCGGCCCCGGGCGTGCCACCCAGGGTCAAGGCGGACCGCCCCCGGGTTGGCTCGAAGGATACATCTCCCCCACTCCGGCAACTCCCGCAGCTCCGGAACCTGCACCGCCAGAAGTCCGAGGGCCCCTGGGCGACCACGAGGCACCGTCCCCGTCATGGCCGAAGATGACGTCGCTAAGGGCGCCCCGAACCCGACACGTGGAGTAAGCGGGAAGCTCGGGGGTTGTACGCCTCGTGAACCCCTGGATCGGCCGAAGGTCAGCACAAGCGGGGACTTGCGCGTCTCCGCCGCCATGAAGAGCTCCTCTTGCGAAACTCCCGGACTAAGGGGCCGACTCCTCGGGGTGGGCGGCGGCGCCACCCCCCTTCGAATGGCGCCGATGCGCTCCGGACCTAGCCGACGTCATGGGGCCCGCAGTAGGCCCTCCGTATCGACCACCATCTACCGAAAGTGGCCGACCCACCATAGCCACCGGGGGCCCGCACAACCTCGGGGTGGCCTCGCAGCCCGACGGGTCCGACCCCACTGGGCTCGGGGGGGACGCCACGGGAGGATTCGACGAGGGCGGCCGACGATATCTTGGCTTGACGACCCCCAAGATCGGGCCCTGACCCGCAAACGCTAGCCTTTCAAGGCCTTCTTGGGGTGCGAGCCAACGAGGCGCCCCCCTTTCTGAAGTCAAGAACGTGTCGGGACAAAGCAATCATATGCTAGAAGAAGGTCAAGATCGCGCGAAGGCGAAAAAGGAAACTCACGGGGCCGCCCGGATCGCCCTCGCGTTGACGAGGCTTCGGGATGGTCGCGACCTCGGCGTCGCACTCGACGGCTGCCGCCGCCGTCTCCCACGACGCTTCGTGCGCACGGGGGCTGGATCGGGACGGAGGGTCGCCGGCCGTCCCCAACCCGTGCCCGGCGCCGCGGGTACCCGCGACGAGAGGTGTCGACTCTTCTCCTCGGCCCACCCTGCGACGCCGAGGTGCCTCGTGGCCGACGCCCAATGGTCCCGAGGACTCGGCGGAAGAGCCCTCGGCAGGCGCACCGGCGTCATCCCCCCCCGACGCCTCGGGCTCGGGCTCGGGCTCGTAACGAGGCCCGACTTGGTCGGGAGCCCCATGGCTCGGTCTGTCCGAGCCGCCACGTCGTCATCCTGGACGAGTTCACGCAGAACCGATCCTCCGGATCCTCGTCCTCTTCGTGGTCGAGGTGTCGGGTGACTCGCCCGCCTCTCGCCGGCCCGACGCTTCTCGCGAGCCACGTTTCTCTTCTTCCTCTCCTCCTTCTTCAACGCCCGGCGCCAGCTTCGTTCGAGCACGGTTCGCCGCCTCCCGGCGTCGGCATCCAATGCCTGGCAAAGGAGGGGAGTCGCGGTAATCCAGACGGCCTGCCTAAGAAAGAGTGAGAACTGCCATGGCGACAATGCACCGATCGCAATGCAAGGACACCGAAGTCAAGAAGCACTTACCGGGGGAGATATACCCTTGTCGTGGCGCATGGGGATCTCGAGGGATACGTGTCGGGTGTTGGACCCCAACGCATCCCTCACCCTCTTGGCCGGGCCATCGGTGGAAAGCGAGAAGGCCCGACATCCGACGCACCAAGACCGGCGGCCTCGGGGTCATCGGCACATGAGCAAAGGGCGAGCCATCAAAGGCAACACCCGACGCCGATGGAAAGCGGCAACCACGGCGGCAGCAGATTCACGTCCCTTCCCTCGGGCCGCAGAATCGCCCGCCTTAGGCCCTCCAACCGATGATGATCCTCCGAGGGGGACCCGCCCACTTCTCGCGGGCGATGCTTGAGGACACGCCCTCGTACACGGGAAGCGCGTTCGTCGTTGCGGAGGTAGAACCACCGATCTTGCCACCCCCCTTGTTGGAGGAGGTGAGCTTGGAGATGATGTACCCATCATTTCGGTTCGGCCTCGTCAGCTCCGAGCGTACACTGGAGCGCCACGCCTCAACGCGGCGCCGCCCTCCGTGGTTGGCCCCGCGCGACCGAGGCGGCGGTAAGGTCCGCCTTGAAGAACCACAACCGTAGGTCCCAATGCGGCTCGATCCCCGTGAATCCCTCACAAAGGGTGACGAAGATGGCGACTCGGAGATCGAAGTTCGGGGCGATGAAGCTCGATTTTCATAGTAGTGGAGGATCGCCCGAATGAACCGCCTGCCCGGCATACCAAAGCCGCCGGTGAAGATCCATCAAGCTCACCACGTAGCCATCGGGAGGGTTAGGCTCCTCCTCCCAATCCGGAGCAATCCACTCCGGCCGCGCTTCATCGGTGCGGGACGAAGAAGCCCTTCATCGACGAGACGCTGGAGTTTCTCCTCCGTCGCTGTCGACCTCGCCACGGCCTCGGCATCAAGCACCTCCCCTCACGCCGTCACCGCTACCCGATCGCGCCATGGGTAAAAGGGAGGCGAAGGGTGGCAACCGCTAGCAACCCCGATCACACGAGCACGAGGCAAGTGAATCTCACCCTTAATCTCTCCCACACTATCTCTCTATCTCCCGATTTGCGGCAAAGAAGAAGGCAAGAAGGCGATGGCGAAGCGCAAAGGAGCAACTATTCGCCGCGCGGCGCACCCCCACATTTATAGGGAAGGGAAGGCAAACCGCCCGGCACAATCGAACCGACTCGGAATGGACGGCCCATGATGGAGCGAGGAACCGCTCATCCAACGGCCAAGCCGCGCGGTGGAACCGCCAGTGCATTAATGCACCTTGACGGAACCCTCGGTCTCCGCCCCCGACAAGAAGACGTAAGGCCGCGTCCCATCGGTACGCAACGCCGCGCCACCAGCGTGGTGACTAGGACGCCTCGTCTTCCAGTCGGGGGTAAACCGTCCGGCCACCCATATCCAGCGGCGCCCGACCCCGAGGCAAAGTCGATGCCCGTTGATGGTTCCCCCGCCCGGCGAAACCAAACGAGCCTCGGGCCGACACCCCCTACGTTCCCGAGGTTGCCAGCCGGGCCCACAGGTTTCTGCGATCGCCTCGGGATAACCCGAGCCGGGGACGGGAGGGAAATGCACAACCGGCTATACCCGGGCCCCCCAGGGCCTCTGGATTTCCCGAATGTGTTTAAGGCCCGCGGTCTTGCTTATAGAGATGTCCCATCCGTGGGAGGCCCACGTGCCCTCGGGGTTGGTCCGCCCAAACCCCGGGATCTGCTAAGCGGTCCGCAGTTTCTCATGGGGTGAATCTGGATCACATAGCCGACCCTTGCTCGGCAAGGGCACCCGGCACCCAGCTAAACAGACCCGCTACAACGCTCACCGGAGCACGACACATTCGGCTTACGGGGCATTGTGGCGTGTCTCCCCTCCTCCTCCCTTCGGGAGGGCGACAGAGGAGCGTATAATCAAAGTCGAGGAGGCCCGGGTCGACCTTGCGCACATAAGCGCGGGCCTCGGGCCGCCCACGCAAAAATGAAATGACTCGCACAAATAAAAAGCGCTATTTAAGAGTCAAGCTTTTGGTCTTGCCAGGCGTGCGAGATATAAAAGACCTCGAAGGAATCCGCCATTCCA
Organism: Hyparrhenia diplandra; assembly: GCA_015847255.1. Taxonomy (NCBI): domain Eukaryota; kingdom Viridiplantae; phylum Streptophyta; class Magnoliopsida; order Poales; family Poaceae; genus Hyparrhenia; species Hyparrhenia diplandra. The sequence goes on along the minus strand of JADLZK010008791.1, from coordinate 241,801 downwards.
TTCGAGGCCCTCTGGGGTTACACACCAACTGGTGCGCTCGCCAAGCACCCCTTGTAGACGAACCACCCCGAGAAACAACAAGGCGACGGAACGCGAACCCCCTGGGCAAGTCCACACTCGCCGGGGCTCGGGGGCTACTGTCGGGGACCTAAATATTGGGCCCCGAGACATTCTCCAAACTATGAGAATCTGCCCGGCCCCGCCAAGGCCCAAGAAACCTAGCCCGCTATCATCCCGCAAGATTTCCGGGGGCGGCCCGACGGACGATGGACCAAAGCCATTAGCCACGACGCTCACATGACGACGAAATCGGCCACCTGACGGCCCACAAAAGCGGCCCAAATGGAGTCATCACGACGCAAAGAGCTTATTACGCTCACGGCGACAAGGTCAAGGACCTCTACAAAACAACGAACCATGACGTTCCACGCCGACAAAGAAATAAACCATGGCTCGGACTCGACCACGCATCTCCGTTTCGTCCGAGGCCGCCCTAGCTCACCGACCCGGAGAAATCTCCGCCGTCCGAGGGTGGCCTAGCTCACCACCCTCGGGCGCAAAAACTCCGCCTCGCGAGGAGACCAGCTCTCCATCCCGGGTGAGGCGACCAACTAGCCCGTCTAGGTCGCCGACCCTCGGGCGTGGGAGGTTCCGTCCGGAGGAAGGGAAACCGCCGCATTCAATGCGACAGACGGCAGGCGAGGCACTGCCATCGATTACACCCGGGCCAAATCGACTCTGCGAATCGCTCCCCCATCCGACCGATGGGACACAAAGCCGAACCCGGTGACGTGCTACGCCACCCCAAGACGGAAACCGTGATGACACTTGTTCATTTCGAGCACCCGTCAAAACGCCACGTTGGGCCGACCCTCGGACACTTGACACGCATAGCCGACCTGCAGGACCGGCCCTCGCCATGCGGATTGTGAGGGACGCCTCACAGACTCCCCTCGGGGCCACGCCCCGAGGGCGCACGCCCACCATCTGATCCGGACGCGTGTCTTCGTCAAGCAACATCCAAGCCGCCCAACCCCCTCGGCAAATAAGACATGCAACCGGTGCGGCCTCGGAATTAGCCACCTAGGCGTCCACCAGTATAAACATTATCTCTCTCCTTCTCCTATAAAAGGGGGAGTAATGCCCCATGAGGGGGATTCGATCTTTTCGACTCAACTCCTGTTCACACGGAGGAAACCGCCGCCACCACCACCATAACCACGATCGTGGGGCTTGAGACCCGCGTCTCTCCCCTCGGCCGCCCAGAACCCCTACCGCAGCTCACCTTTGAGCCGAGGTAACACGAGCGGGACACACCCCCCCCCGGACGTAGGGCCCCGTTGGCTCGAACCAGATAAACCGCGCGTCCGTGTCCATCTTGCGCTACGCCATTGAGGGAGGGGGCATACGGTTTATAAATTCTTTATTGCCGCACCCGAGGCACCCAATCGCTCTCAACGCCGACAATATGTGAGTGCGTTTTGAAAACTTTCCATAACTTAAGCATAAGATGCAACTAGCATGAATGCATTCAAGATTAATGTATGTTGGTTGCGTCTCATAAATTTTATAGATGATCCAATGAGTATGAAATTTTACTACATTTCAAATATACAATAATTAGTCCAAAGATAAAATTTTACCACAATTAGATCATAGAAAACCGCAACTATGAACTATAATTACAGAAAAACCTATATCTAAAACTACACCAAAAAAAGTTATATTATATATTCATAGATCTACTCATGTGGAGTCCAACAAAATTAGATTTTTGATTTTTTCCATAATTTACTATGGGTTTTCAAAGATTCTGTCATATATATAATATAAAAAAAAAAAAAAAAAAACCGCCCTTTAAAACACGGTTTTAAATGTTTAGGAGTGGTTTAACTTATTTTAAATATTATAGAGACAAAAAAAAACAGACTTCCATAAAAAATTGAGAGAGCTAACTTTGCACGGGCGGAAAGTTTGGTAATATAGTATTTTATATGACCAGGAAAAAATACTATGTTATGCTCAAATGTGCTTTAAAGGAAATTTTATGAAATTGACTAAGGTTGTGTTGTAGTATGAGGCAATAAAAAAAGGGAAACAGAATATAAGGTACCTGTAGACATGTGGCCAGAAAACAATTAGCTCCCTAAGGACTTATTTGAATAATAATATGTTAGGAATATTACACTTTCGCATGTGAGGAACGCATTGGAAGATTGTGCATGCACGTGGACCCCGAGGCTTCAGGCCCCTTGTCCCTTGTCGTGCACAGTATAGCATGCTTTGACCAGCAGGGACAAAGAAATACTCCCTCCGTCCCAAAATAAACGACGTTTTGGGTTTTTACGCCACAAGTTTGGGACCGATTTGTAGAAAAATACGTAGAAGATTTAAATCTCTAAATAAATTTGTTAAAAAACTAGATCAAAAGATCTTTCCAATGATACTAATTATGTAATATAAATATTAATCCTATTTTAATATATAATTGCCGCAGATGTTTTACCGGGCAAAAACGCCGTTTATTTTTAGAACCAGAGGAGTAATCAAAAAAGTGGCTTGCGGCTCCCTGCAGGCGCGTGGATAGCACATGGGGGCGGCAGCCAGCCTGGGCCTGGCCTACCCTGCGTTCTTGGGTGTGTTTAGCACCCCAAATTCCTCCCAAATTCCACTACGCAAAAGAAGATTCCCCATCACATCCGCCGGCCAAGAACATGTATGAAAGTACGAAATATAGGTAAAAAATTAAACTAATTATACAGTTTAGATGTACATTGCGAGATCGATTCTTTTTGAGCCTGTTCACGCCATGGTAGGATAATATTTACCACTAACAAACAAACGCTAAACGTCTTCTGATTATGCGATGCGACATACATGTCACATCCATCCAAAATTTTGCAGACCAAATTTTGGGTGCTAAACACACCCCCTTATCCCTTCACACCTCCTCCCTTCTCCTTCTCCTTAATCTCTTCCTTATCTCTTCAGGAGACGGACAGAAAAGAAAAGGGAGCGGAGGGGGCTGTGCGGCGCCAGGCCAGGCCAGGCCGCGAGGTGGGGCTCATCCCGCCGGAGGCACGCGTCTGGGCCGAGCATGCGGCCACCTGGGGGTGCGGCTGCCCGAGGCAGGCTCGCAACCTCCTGCGGCGTATTGCCACTGCGTCCAGGGAGCGCGAACGGTGGTGCGGACACCGAGCCGGGGCGCGCGTCCTCTCAAGGCCGGGGGTGCGGCCACCTTCGCCGGCGCGGCGCGCGGCCATCGGCGCAAGGAAGGGATAAGGACGTTGCGTTGTGCTTTCGTTGGTTCCAGAACGTGCTAGTCAGGAAGGGATAAAGACGATGCGAGTAGTTTCCAGAACGCAGGTGCAATGGACGGCTTGATCTGTACGATGGAAAGGATCCAACGGTTGAGATCATGGTACTGTAGTTGTACAGTAGTAGATCTGTGAGGGGCGGAGCTACAGTAAAGATCACCAAGTTTAAAGAAGTTATATAGATATAGATAGATTAATTATCTCCTGCACCAGCCCAAGTCTTTAAAACTTTTATTTATTCGATAGATTTCTCTTACGAACGCTTAACGCTTTGTAAAACTACTCTTATACTACTCTTATACACAGCCTTATTTTTTTGCCCCACAACACAAGAACAACCTTATTTTCTTACCCTTTTCGCTGATGCGGCGTGCCAACTCACAGCGTGGACAGCAGGCTTGGAGGTTGAGACGCGAAATGACCATCCTGCCCTCCCTTCATTTCCCATTCCTTTCGTTGGTCCTAGCGAGCACGTTTGTGAGCTTCGGTCGGAAATTGATCCTGAGAACTACACGGACACGATCATCAGAGGCCTTGTCTTGCTGGACGCTGAGTATACTCCAATCTAGTGATTATATTTGTTGCACCAGAATGCTAATTGGCCCATAATAGCATGGTTGGTTGAGATCTCCATGATGACGCACATATTTGCAGCCTGCAGCAATATGGCAGCCAAACCGAGCGGCGAGGCACGAGAGTCCTCCCGGCCGCCGGTGCGCGCATGGCCCGCTGGCAGCGCCGCAAGTGCTCGTCGACCCACATCGCCCGTCGCACTCTTGCTATTGCCGCCGCTCATCGCGCCCTCGCCATATTGCAGCAGCTCACGAGCGCCGCCAACTTCGCGAAAACGTTTGTGCCACAACCCGTTCGTGTACGCCACTGCAGCAGCTCGAGAGGGTCGACAGTCATATGCTGCTCGTCGCGTTCTTGCGGGGCCGCCAACGACGAATGCACGGCCGCTGAGGGCAGGCTGGGAGCAAACAAACAAACAAGTATGAGAAACATTTATCTAAAAGTAGAAAAAAAAACTGAGAGCACCTTTGTAAAAAATAAAATAGCAATCCACCAAACGTGCTGGAAGGGAGGGTAGGATGGTCATTCTGTGTCTCAATCTAGTGCTCCAAGCTTGCTATCCACGCTGGCATGACGAGATGACACGCCACATCACAGCAAAAGACAAAACAACGTGCAACGAAAAAATTATCGTGTTATGGGGTAAAAAAATACTACCAATGCGTATAAGAGAAGCGTGATTTCGATGAGCGACGAGTGTCGGTAAGAGCGACAAAATAAATAAAAAAAGCCCCAAGCCTAAACGCCCAGAAAGCAGTGTTCTCTCATCTTCTCTCATCTCCACTCGCAACGAGACCCAGCAGTAGCTCCGCTCGCGTCGCAGCGCGACCGCCACCTCCGCCCCTCCAGAGACCGCCGGTCCCTAGATTCTGCAATAGCCAGCGGCGGATAGAGGGGCAGTGAAGGCAGGCCTGGTGGCGGCGGGTGGAGTCCGGAACGCCTGACTCCCCATCGATTGGTCCTTCCGCAACCCACGGGTATTTCTTTCAGTTTTCTTGTCCTATAGTTTTATCCATTAAATTTCCTCCGACCTCGCTGAAGTTAAGAGCTGTGTATGTGCATTCGGGGCGGACTAATGGATGAATGGTGAATATTAAATGGTTTTAGGGTTTCCATTTGACGAATCTAGTTTCATCTCATCTATGATATTCTAGGGTTAAGATTTGGGGATAAATTGGGATACTCTGTAGCTTAGTTAGTTACACTGGGACGGTTGTTTTTAGCTAACTGAGTGTTACAAATGTGAGTTTAAACAACCTCAGAACTGCTCCAGAACTGAATGTAAAGTAAGCATGGATAATATTGTTCCTGTAAATCAGAGGTATACAAAGCCGTGCTTCAGTATCCACTTCATAGTATGTCTTTACAACCTTTGTAGTTTTAAACCGCGGTAGGATTCTTCCATTCGTATTTAACCTATATTTTCATGGTGTACTTTCTTTACAAACTTTACAGTGTACAATTAGGGTAAAGTGGTGCACCTGGGCAATTCCTGCTAGCTTCGCCACTGCATCAGGATTGAAAGCTCAAGATCCTGTCGATGCAGTGACAAACTGAGAACAATCATGTGCTTGTGGCTGTGCTGAGAGTTCAGGTGATGCACCCAGAACCAACAATGGAGCGTGTAGGTGTCCCAGCCTGTGCTGTGGACCGGCTCAGTGCCCTGCCGGATGAGCTCCTCCATGTCATCCTGTCCTTCCTCCCGCACCGCTGGTTGTGCAGACGAGCTTGCTGTCACAGCGATGGAGGCGCCTCTGGCGCCTCCAACCCTCTCATCAAACTCGACCAACAAGACTTTGGAATCTCTTCAATGAGCAGTGGCAGCACCCTGGAGGACAGGTGGGCAAAGTTTGAGGACTTCGCCACCAACCTGCTGCTGTTCCATGATAATACCTCAGCATTGGGTGAATTCGCTTGCGCTGTCGATTCTATAATTGGCGCCATGTGGATCGATGGATTCGCCGTGGCATTGAGTACTGTCCTTCTGTGCTTCAGATTGAACGGGTAGATTATCTTCCTGGGTTCAGGCTTCCTCCCATGGTGGAATCAAGTTTCCATTGTCTCAAAAGGCTATGCCTTGCGAATATTATGTTGAATAGGCATTTCACTGGCTCTCTGTGTTCTTCATGCCCTGTCTTGAAGATATGAGTCTCACTTTGTGTGAGTTTTGTGACATTTGTCCTCAAGGCATTACATCACCCAAGCTGAATAAGTTAGCAATGGACTATTGTTCGAACAATACAGATTATCCTTTGGTGATCACGGCTCCTAGCCTTACCTATCTCTATCTCTCATTTGGATTCTTTCTAGATGGTATTCTGTTATGCAAAATGGATTCCCTTGTCAAAGCAGTGATTCATGTCTCAGAAAATGAAATATCTGAAGAGACCCAGCACAAGCTTCTTGGTAGCCTGTTCAATGTGACAAGTTTACAGTTGAATTGTTTTGAAGCAGATGTACGCCTTCTAGACGAGCTTTCCTTTGTTCTCGTTTGCATTCCTTATCCCTGAAAGATGGCCATGTCAACAAGAATATTACACATTTGTGATCACTGCTGCTGGCTGCACTTATATGAGATTTGCCATTTGCTTCTGTTGGATAAATTTTATACAGTCTTTGTTTCATCTTGTGGATAGTTACTCACATGTGTGGCTCAAAAAGAATAGATTATTATCTCATCGCTTTCTGCATATGGCTGATGCATCTACTTAATCCTTGTTTGATTTCTATCTTCATTTCAGGTGATGCTGAATAAGAATCTTGATAAATTTCCAATATTTCATAATCTGCAAACCTTGGACCTTGATTTCTGTTTTCTTAATGAATATGAACTGCCCTTAAAATTGGAGGCTTTAGGGAGCATTCTTCAGAAGGCACCTTGTTTGGAGAAGCTTAGTTTGAAGTACTGCATGGTAAGTTCTTATGTCTTTTGCATATTGTCATGTCTCTGATCATTCACATGGATATCTTACATGAATCTTTCCATTTCTACCAACAGTTCAACTCATTTTCTGATTCGGAGTGGGAGATAGAAAGGAAAAACATCACCCTACCTCGCCATGATGGAAAAATTCTCCATTGTCAAAAGCTGAAATTGATAGAAGTTATCTATGATCATGACCACGATCACCAACTAATTGAGCTAGTGTGGAGTCTTGGAAGGAGCTTACCACATGCCAATATCAAACTTAACAAAATCGAAAGATTATCTCCGTAGTCCATTTCTTCCATGAGGCCATGAAGTCTGTGAAATGTCTCTCTCTACTACTCAAGCATATTGAGTGGATGTGTATGTGAACATGTCTGGGCGTGCATAGGGTGTGTGGTCCATTTTATATCATTTGGGGAACATAAGTCATTTGACCTCATCTACTACATTATATATGCAATGCAAGTGTTTGAAACTTTATTTGGTTCCGGTTGGACATGGTTCCACCTGTATGCTGCTTTTGTAGAATTCGAACCCCAAAAGGTCTGACTTGTGTAGTTATTTTTTGTTCATTGTATAATCTATATAGGTCAGCTTCCACAACCTGTTGGAATTCAAAATCACAGGGACATAAAGACATCTGTTTGGTACAGTAGCAATGGAGGTAAAATGGAATCAGAAAACACGAGAGTTCAATAGACAATAGGATCACTGAAAACACTCAATTTCCTTGCATGAATTATTTGTTTGGATGGAATGGAAAAAAAAAAAAAAAAAGCAAGGGAGATGATAAGGAAATCTCCCATGCCGTTAACCATTGTACTATCTCGTTGAGTCCTTAGAGGATTGATTTTTTTTTTTTTAAAAAAACATATTTCTTACGGCCATGAGGGCACAATTGCCAAAATAATAAGGAAAATTTATTTAATCATTTAAAACTATTGCTGTAGTTTATTTTTTTGCTCAAAAACTCAAAACTGTTCAGATTACTCTTTGTGTTGGTTTGAATTGGTTTTGAAGGGGTTGTTGTCCATTAAAATCATACAAAATGTCCCAAAGCTTCAAAATATCCCTTAAAATTAGGGTGTGTCTACCCCTTTCGGGTGTCGATTTACTTTTAATCTTCCACCTCGTTCCTCACACCTGCCAACGCCTTACCACGGGCGCTCTAGGGCTTGCCAGTGTTCGCCTTCTTCCCGCCCATCTCGCTGGACCTTGCCATGGCCATGCTTGTTGGCGACACCCTCACTCCGCCGCCTCTGCCGCTACCGGGGCCCTAAAGCCGCCTGCCACCATCCCCACCGAGAAGATGAACAAGAACCGCTGGCAGCACCAACCAACGGCTCCAAAAATCAAGTGTGCAGAGACACGGAGAAACACTTGAGTGAGCGATAGATTTAACGTAAAATTAAATCTCAAAATTCAGTAAATGCTTGACAAGTGTTTAAAACCATAGGAAGTGTCTCTAAGATTCTAAAAGTTTTGAGAAAAATTCTATAGATAGATTGGGATACAACAATTCCAAATAACATCCACCTTACTAATCATCACCACACCATCAACCATCATTGATTCATTGTCACGAAGCCAGTCCATCACCAAAAAAAAAAAAAGTCCACACATCCACAATCGGGAACAGAAGATTCCGGCGGCCCTCGCCAGCGCCAGGTAAGCCTAACCGTCGTACCCCACCGAGCAGCCCCCATTTTGACCCACCCCTCCATTCCCCCACGTGAGCCTACCCACTGACTCATGGGTCCCACAGAGGGTCTTCCTCTGTGGACCGCGTCCACCGCCTGACGGCCCGGCCCAGGCCTTAAAATCCCTGGCGGTGTCAGACCTCGCACCTGAACCAGAAGAAGTCCAGGCCTCGCTGCCCAACCGGAGGCGCCGCCGCCGCCGCCGCTGCCGATGGAGATGGCGGGCCCCGTCTCCTCGGCGCCCCGGACCGTCGAGGACATCTACAAGGACTACTCCGGCCGCCGCGCCGGCCTCGTCCGCGCTCTCACCTCCGGTAACGTCGAGGACAAACCCCCTCCCTCTTTCCCCTTACTCTCCCTCCTCCACTCTTCCATTCTCGCGCCGCGCGCCTGCCTCTTCGCCGGATCTCGCGTCTCACACCATGCCCCCGTTTCCGTTTGCTTGGCTGCTGCTGCTGCTGGTGGTTGCAGATGTGGACGAGTTCTACAGCATGTGCGACCCAGGTAAACACCGGATCCGATCTGCTTTGGATGGTTGCGCTCCCATCCCTCCGGCTGCCCTCTGTTGGTTTGTTTGGGGGTCTGACTGGTTTTTTTTCATCTTCTTGGGGTATACGGCGTGTAGAGAAGGAGAACCTGTGCCTGTACGGTCACCCCAACGGCGGCTGGGAGGTGAAGCTGCCGGTGGAGGAGGTGCCGCCGGAGATGCCTGAGCCGGCGCTCGGGATCAACTTCGCCAGGGACGGCATGAAGCGCCGCGACTGGCTCTCGCTCGTCGCCGTACACTCCGACGCCTGGCTCGTCTCCGTCGCATTCTTCTTCGCCGCCAAACTCAACGCCAATGAGAGGTACCATTAGATTGACTAGACGGTTTGTTTGCTCTCTTTAATTCTGGTAACCGTCAATCTTGGAGAATTGGATTCGATTCTTGTCTTGTCTGCGTTTGGTTTGTATGGCGGTGGTGATGCTGCTCCTGTGCTCGTGGGGTTTGCTTATTTTATTTCCCATCACCTGCGGCATGTTTGTGCACATGGTTATTGTGCTTCCATTGTTCCCACTCTTTTATCTTCTTATTATTATCTTGCTGTCAATGGGCCATGTTTTTGCTTTTGCTTTATGATGATTTGGTCCTTAATTTGCTTCAATGGCAAATAATGTGCAAATAGTCTCCCAGCCCCACCACACAGTATCTTCGAGTGAAAAAAGATAATATGGAAGTTTTTCTTGTGGGATCATTGACAAGTATATGTCTCTTTGGACCAGACAACATCATTTTTTTTTTTTTGTCTTTCATACTTGCACTCTACAGTAGAATATGTATGCAGTATGAAGGAACGATGTATCGATACGCCATACTACCTCACATTTGTACTGCTTATTTATGGTTTGTTTGCCACTCTAAAGGTCTGGATTTTGGGTTGTTCCGCTACAAACGAGTTTATGCTTGTTATGTTTTGCTGTGATATACTCTCAATTTTCTTTTCTTGTTTAAACTGGATTACACCCTCAAAAGACTGAGCTTTCTGCAGCCAAACTAGTAGCTTGGTTTCAGTCACCTAAGGTCCCTCACTGGCTTAGTGTCTTGATAGAGCACACCATGGGCCATAAGATCTAGTGGCTCATATATCTATACGATGTGCATTTCAGTTCTAAAATAGTAAATTAGCTCAAGTCCTCAGCATATAGATGCCTTGAAGTTGCAGTGCTGAATTTCATCCTAATTCCTAAAGAAATCACACAAAAACTCATAAGGGAATAATGAAATTTTCACACGCCTAACTATAAAACTCAAAACCAGTTTTCTTATATACATGCCCTAAATTTGAATTCCTCAAGCTAACTGAAGCTTTTCAGAGCTATTTAAAATGCATATTTTCATTTTCTCTTCATTTTATTGTTTTGTTGTATAATGATTTAGTCATGTACTCCCTCTGTCCCAGTTTGAATGTCGTCCTAGCACGGCAGTAAATAGTCCTGGTTCATTGATTCATGCACGCACCTAGACACAGCCTCGGTCTTTGTTCAGTGGATCTTCAATGCAACTTGTTCAGAGCTCAAATGTCAAATATAATGGGACAGAGGGAGTAGTTTTGATTATCCTTTCTTTCATTTTCTTAGTTCAGCTTAATTAACATAGACATCCCTAATAATATATATTGCAATTTTATGTTTTCTGCGAGAAGAATGATGAACAAACACACTATAACTATATTTTTTTTTGGTCATTGACCTAGTTAAGGGAATCTGTGATATACCAGAACTTTACCCAACCATTCCCAGAGGTGTTTCTCCTTTTCCAATAGGGATGCTGTCAGCATGTGTGCTATTAATACTCTTTCATTGTATATTGCATAATTTTTGGTGTTGCCCATCTCTTTATGGAATATCCAGTTCCCAGACGGCCAGACTGCCTTCTGGCATGAGAATATAATTGCTAAATATTCATCCTTGGTAAAGTGTTCAGAAATATTCTGTGGTAGTTTCTTCATAAGTTCACAAGGTTGTTACCTCTTTAACCTGTATATTCATCAACAAATTACACTCTGTTTTCACAGTACATTTTAATTTTATCATTCAATAACAAAGCATTTTAGTCCCACGAGCTAAGTTGGGGTAGGCTAGAGATGAAATCCCACAGGAGCAACAAATGTAGAGGATATAAAAATAAGAGTACTATAAGTTGACATGTTAATTGTTTGTACCACACTATATTTTTTTCTTCAATTTTCAGGGCCCATTTAGGATATTCTTAATGAATCCTTGTTAAATCTGAAAATTAGAAATAATGGCTCACTTCATATGTCAAGTACCTAGTCTCCTTGATTCCCGTACTGATTTGTAATTACTGCTACAGCATCACCACCTCTTTTTTTCTAGGGAATGCAGTGGGCATGGTTAATGAAATGTGTGATTGAATGACTTAACTGAATTCTCCTCCTGCACTCATTATGCTACCTTTTTATTCATCAGGAAGCGCTTATTCAACATGATTAATGATCATGCATCTGTGTATGAAACAATGACTGACCGAAGGGAAGGGAGAATAAGCATGGTGTTGATAACAGCAGCAAATCCAGGCACTCAACAAAGGTTCCATTTTGATACCCACTACTTTGTTAGTCTGTTTGCACTCTGTTATCTGATGTCTAACACACTGGCATTTTGCTTTGTTTATATATATGCAGCGATCAAACGATGGCAAGACAAAGAACTCAAGAGTGGCAGTTGTCGAAGATGGGTATGGGGACGATGAAGAACACAGCGAAACCCTCTGTGGTTCTTGCAGCGGTCTCTACAACTCTAGTGAGTTCTGGATTGGATGCGACATTTGCGAGCGGTGGTTCCATGGCAAATGCGTGAGGATAACTCCAGCGAAAGCGAACAGATAAAGCACTACAAGTGCCCTGATTGCAGCTACAAGAAAAACAGCAGGCAATAAAAGCCTTGAGCTGCTGCTGGCCTTGGCCTCCTCCTCCCAATTGCTGACTCAGCTGATGAACCAAACAAACAATATACTCTCTCCAAGTTGGCCGTAGATGTTAATTACCTAGGCATTTTTCTTTGTTGTGGCGTGGTAGATGCTGTCCAAAAAAAAAAAAGACACACAGGATAGTTTGATCTTACAGACTGGTCGATTTCTCTTGTGCTTTGTTTCATTGACACCTGTTTACTGGCCATGTCTTGAAAAGTTATTTGTCGATGCAGTCTTTGGTTGGTGGTTGTAATATTTGCGTTGTGTGCTCTAGAAATGTGATTCCATTCACAAATGCGGTGGGCTGTTGGAGGCCTTACAGGCTGCTACGTGCATTTGGGCCGCCAGCTGAGCCCGTGGGCCGGGAAGCCCCGTTTGGCCCATCCAAGTCGCAAAGTCAATTACCAGTCGTCGTCGTCCTCTTCCTCCGGTGTTTCCTTCCCCTGCTGGCGGGCTTGACCGCTGGAGAGAGCGGCGGCGAGCGGCGAGCCCAACCTACTCCCTCTCCCGCCGCCTTCCCATACCTACTCCTGCCGCCTGTCCCAAGCTCCCGAGCCCTCCCTCTCCGCGCCGCGCCCTCCCAACGCCCCAGGCCGCCTCCCCACAGACGCGCGGCAGGCACGCCGCCCAGCTCCAAGGGATTCGGGCCCCTCGTCATCCCCGCCGCGCCCCCTCTACTGGCCTGGAGGGAAGCGGGCACCAGGAATTGATTGGATCGATCGCCTTCTCCTCTCCCTTGGTACGGCGCTCGCCCCTAACCTAGCTTCCTCTGGATGTTTTGTTTTGCCTCCACATATCTATATTGCGCGCAATAGAATTGGAATCCACATCTCAATTTCTGGGGTGGGCGCTCTAAGCCTCTAATCCCGTGGGAGAAAAAGCTAGCATTTGCCTGAGCAGTAAGCAGTGACCGTGCGTTGCTGTTTCTCAGGCATTTCTATCCAATCGTGAATTGGTCCCGGGGTTGCTTGGGATTTCTGAAATCAGATGCTAGTTTGAAACTCTACATATTCATTCAGTCCTGTCAACATGGTTCATGTACTCGATATTTCTGATCAAGTCATCTGGCAGTTTTTACAAATTAATTCAATCTTGTCAACATGAACCAGGATATACTTGGGCTGCTGTTCAGAAATACGGTGCTGGCAAAGCGATCTATCGTCCTGAAGTGTGCTCGACAGGTTAACTTTGGCTCTGAGATGGCTGATGAGGACTCATCCGACTTCACCTTCTGCAAGGTACGCATGCTTCTTATTGATGGCTGCTTTGTTTGTTGTTCAAGTGCTTCGTGTTGTTCCTTTAACATATCATCACACTTGGTTAATTCATGTTTTATTGTATCGGGGTCATCAGAGAAACTGTCAACATAAGAGAAGCGCTTTTGGTTACAGGTTATCCACCATTTAACATATGGATTGTGATTGCCAGTTTTACGGGACTTGTGCTTTACCATACCGTAGTGAATAATTTGTTTTCTACTTATTCCACATAAAAAAATATGTCCAGAAGTTTAAAACCTTGTGGATTGTCTCAAGAACCCACAATAAGCATGGGACATTATTTCACTGATATATGATCATCTCTGAAACCAGTATAAGTGCATAGGACATAAGTTGTGTTCAACACTAAGTGAACAAGTCAAGGGGAGGAATTAAGGAATCAAGAAAACATCTGATTGCTTAGGGAGATGGGGTCTGATTGCTTTTAAACTTGCTTAAAATCTGCCATGATGCTGTCTCTCACTACAGGCATTTAAACAGTTGCTTTTATTTGTTTTTCTATTTATCATCATCCCCAAAAGCTCCTTAAAAACCACTTTGTAAAACCAATGACTATGCCAAGTGAATAAAATGGATAAGAGCTCTATTTTTTTTTTTTTCTCCAATAGTTAGCTTCCTAAAAGTAAAAAACCAGGCTGTATGGGAGAAAAACTGCAGGAAGCGCTGAGGAGAGGGTGCCCGGCAGATAGCAATCATGAAACACGTTATTCTGCGAGTTGAGGGGGCGACTTACCTAGTGCTTATCTCTTTAGGGAACCCGGGCAGATTGCAATCATGAAACACATTATCTGGGAGTTGAGGGGGCGACTTACCTAGTGCTTATCTTTAGGGAGTTGTTTTACACTACTGTTGGAGGACCCCTTTTTTCCCCTTTTTTGCCATATAAAACAGAATTAGGGAGTTGTTTTAAGGAGTTTCTGGAGATGCTCTTGCTGCTCATGCCATTGGATTGGGTCAATTAGTTGTAGACAATACAAAGCTAGTGCATCTTTATGGGTAGTCACTTCATTACTTTTTATTTAGGTTCTTATTTGGATATAGGTTGTAGTATATATGTATCACTTCCACCGGAAACACTCAATTGCATGATAGCTTATCAATTGTTACTGTATCGGGTTAAACCTTTTCTATGAAATGTTTATCTGCTATTTCTCCTTAAGACCCTTGAGTTAAGAGCCCAAATGGTATGACTTACAAACCTACAGTTGCCATATTGATTTTTCTTGCTTTCTGGCTTACTTTCTGATATGACTTCTCAGAACTTATTTTGATATATCCCATTTGTAGGTTAGTTCTGCAGAAAATGACGGTCACCCAGAATCTCCTAAAGCCATTCCTGTAGCAAGTTTGACACTCGAGGATGTTCATGTTGATAGTGCAAATACTTCAAAGAACAATGGCGTGAAAAATGTTGATTCAGAAAAAGATCGGTCTGGTAGCAACGTCAGTGTTTCAACAAAAGACAATAGCATGAAAGCGCCAGTTACACAGACAAGTGGTGGAGCAGAATCAAATGTGCCATTACAGGCAAAGACTTCATCGAAGAAAAACCCACAGCACGGGCAAAGGTTCCTTTTGAGAAAGGCTATAGTCAAATGGATTGGCTAAAGCTAACACAAACACATCCTGATCTAGCTGGTAAATTGTTACTTGTTACAGACTTTACTGGAAAGCTGACACGAACACATACTGTTTTCTGATTTGGTAATTTGATCTATCTGCATAAGTAATGCCTCTCAGAGGACCTGTTGTGGTGTCTGGAAATGACAGTGGGCCATAGTTATATTAATTAATGTGTTATAATTAACTAAATGGGTTAAACTCATGTCATTCTTAGAATTTAAATTACTGTGCTTTATTTTTCTGACATATACTTTTGTCTGAAAGAAAGGTCCTTAGAGGTTCCATCAGTGTAGAATAAACAGTCAGCTTGAGATTTAATGTTTACCTTTATGAATAGTTCAATCAACTAAGAACCTTTCACTTTATAAAATTTCTATTAGCTATTTTTCTCTGCCTTTTATAATTTATCTTTTTCTTTTTGCTGTGGGGTACGTGCTGCATTTGCTAAACTGTTCTGAAATTTTAATTGGATTGGATAGCTGATTGGCTGTGCTGAATACAAGCTCCATATATAAGCTTTCACCATACATTTCAGCTTTGTAGCATGACAAATGACACTTGGTCCATAAAGGGACTGAGACTGTTGTTTCGCTTGAGAGCATACTTGTTAGAGGAGTCAAGGGCCTATTGGGCCTTAACCCATTAGGGTTAATTAGTGTCTTGCTTAGGGATCAAGTCAAACCTCTCTATATAATGAGAGGAGATGTATCAATCTAAAATTAAGCAAGAGATTAAGAAGGAAATCCCTTCTCTCTTGCCGGCCGTGGGCAGAGCCCTGCGGCCGGCGTTCCTAGTGCCCCTACTCCCCAAACCCTAGCCGCCGCCAATCTGTGAACAGTACCCGCGGGCACTGTAGCACCGCGGGTACTGTAGCGCAGCAGCTGCCATCGCTCTCTTCTTTCACAATTCCCTCAGCCCAACCACGCCCATAACAATCTGCATCGAGATCAGGCCTTGATCCACCGCCTGCTGCGTGCTGCCGTCTTCATCACCACGCCCCCTTACGCCGGCCATGTTCCCCACCATGGCGGCCATGGCTGGTCTTGGTTCCCCCGCTGCGCCGACCCTATTCTCCTCAGCGCTGCCAGTCCTGTTCTCCGCAGCGCCGCCGGTCGTGTACTCCGAAGTGCCGGCGGTCCTACCGCTCGAAGATCCTGCGAGGGCTGTGGTGGCGGTAGCGTTCAACAATCTCATGGCTGCCACGTACAGCCTTCAACACCAGATGGCTGATCTGGACCGTCGGATTACACGGGTGGAGAACCAGCTGTCCCCGCTAGCGATCTACCAAGCATTGCCACCGTTCCGGGTGTGTGCAGCCATCCGCTCCACCACCGCTGCCACCGCTGCCATGGATGCTGCCCTCTCCTTCGTCGATCCCGTCTTATGCTATGGCATCGACGGTGAGGTCGGTGTTTACGAGGGTGAACGTCCCAGCGGCCACGTCGACGGTCGCTCCAAAGACCCACCACCGGCGCTATTGTCCTTCCTAGCGCCCGATCCTACAACACCCATTCACCGATGGGATCTTCTATAGGGGTATCGATGTCCAGCCAGATCCGGTGACGGCGGTGGTATGTATGATCGCAAGCTGCCGGCGCGGCCTCTTAGCACGCCGGGCAGGGCGGGCGGCTTTGCGATCTGCAGGTGATTCATCCATGCACACCGTCGCGAGATCAAGCGGCCGGTGGACATCGTGGACGGAGCCGACAGGGAAGATGCTTGGGCGCCCGGTCGCGGCGCAGGCTGCTGCCGCACGCGGTCTTCGAGGACAAGCCGCCGTTGTCGTCATGCGCGAGCATGGTGTTCCCTTGATCGGGCGAGCTACAACTCTGCGGCGGCAGCGGTTTCCTCCTTGTCACGGTGGGGATGCGCTGCCTAGCACCACCGCTTTCGTCACCGCCGCCGCGAGGTCGCCTCTTCGTTGGTCGCTGTTGCAATTAGTTCCAGGCAGCCGTTCCCGTGCAACCCTCCCATTTCGATGGTCTCCATGGGATCCAGGCGGCTACACACGTGCGTGGTCTAGCATGCGGAGGGTGTCAGCTGTTTCTTCAAAAGTCACCAATAAAGAGTCACAATTTATTTAACATAAGCCGAGATGTAAAAGGCTTGTTCTTAGGTGTTAGGTTTGTGTCTCGAGTCATTGTTAGTGTCATCGTTAGGTTGCAGCTCGTAGTCTGGGTGGGGAGTAGTGTTAGAGGAGTCAAGGGCCTATTGGGCCTTAGCCCATTAGGGTTAATTAGTGTCTTGCTTAGGGGTCAAGTCAAACCTCTCTATATAATGAGAGGAGATGTATCAATCTAAAATTAAGCAAGAGATTAAGAAGGAAATCCCTTCTCTCTTGCCGGCCGTGGGCAGAGCCCCGCGGCCGGCGTTCCTAGTACCCCATCCAGCCCCAAACCCTAGCCGCCGCCATCTCATGAACAGTACCCGCGGTGTAGCACCGCGGGTACTGTAGCAGCCGCCCAGCCCTCTCTTCCTCCTCAATCCACACGGCCCCAACACCGTCCATAACAATACTTATATGTTTCCTAATGTTAATTTTCCTTTAACTAAAGGGCAAATGACATGTATTTTCTTTTGTAATTTTTCTAATGGGAATAATAAGGCTTAAGCAATTAACTTAGTGATTTTCTGAGACAAGTTGGTTGTTGAATATTTCCCGTGTGCAAACAGCAACACAACTATATATCAGGATAAAATTATAGTCAAATACACCACAGGTACAACAATTTAAGTAGGTTATAGATCTTGCAAAATGCTCAATTGGGTTACAGCGAAGCTTGGCACCTCCTTATTTTCAAAGTTATAGGAGAGTCTTCTCCTATAATCTAGTTTTTTTCCCTCCATTGGGTCACAATTTATCTTTTTTTCATGAGTGCATTTGCTACATGGATTGCCATTTGTCACGTTCTACATGATGCCATGACGGCAAAGGAAACCTTGTTGGACCATTTCTTTAGAAAATAGGGCCGCCTTACCCCAAGTCATTCTCCCAGTTTTGTAATAGTTTCTTAGAATGTACTGTGATGGTTCCATACTGTTGTGAGGTTTAAGTGCCTTAGCTGTGTTGTTTGTCAAAATGAGTTGTTCATTGCATCTTATAATGAAGTTATTAAGTTGAGCGAAGTCAGGGTTGATCAGAACTAGCTGTTGGCACTGAGCAGGGATTGGCAGCTGTTTATGTCCCCAACCAGACACCGCTGCTTAGTATACTATAATGCAATAACTCTCTGTATTTTTACAGTATGTATTGATTTAAGTGATCTTTCAGTGAGAATTAGAGAAGTAATGGTGAACTTCCATGGGGACTGGGCGATAGCCCAGATGGTTAGCTTCCCAGGTGTGGAAGCAACCGCTCCTGGGTTCGATCCCCATCGGGGACGGACTTACGCGCCCCATTTTCTGCTTAAAACAAAGCCCCCTAGTTTCTCCTAGGTGGGTCGCATTAATGGTGAACTTCCATGTATTAGCACATGTGCATTCATCATTCTATATTCTCTTGCCCTAGTTAACAGTACACCAATACCAATAGCTGGTGGCAAAGAACTAATAAGTATACTAATAGGGAATTTCTCATAGAGCAGACAGTGAAGCTCCAAGGTATTAGTTGTCTGGCCAGAACTCGAGATTTGGCTCCCATAATGGCCTTCCAGAGAAGGCCATGATAGGGACCCTTTTTAAAATAAGTATGTTAATAGCAGCTGCTACTACCGTTTGTTTAAAGCTATTACTAGCTTTCATTCCCCTTCTACAAGCTTGAGTCATAAGATAAATTTCAAAAAGAAAAAAAAAAGGTGGAACTGTTAGTGTCAGTGCTATCGTCAACATGCCAGTGATGTCTAGCTGGGAGCTATCATGGCACTGTGTGGTATGACTGTGCTTATCCTAGTTAGCAAATGCACCTGCTTTTCTGACATGTTTTGAGTATTTTGCAAGATTTATGACCTACTTGCAGTGCATCATTGCATCCCGCAAATGCAAGGTGTATCCTTGATGTGTTTTACTCAAAATTATAACCAGGATGGACACATTTTTAGATCTTGTAAACCTTATTATGTTGGCTTAAGTTCACTAGTAGAGCCCAGGAAAGGCAATTCTTGCACCCATTATGCTGTGATTGAAGTTCCATACACTCCCTACCGGGTGCTTAATAATCTCAGGAGGATCTGATTTACCTAAGGTCAGGCTAGTGTGGGATCTGGGGAAGATCAGGGGAACACATCCAAACACAAAAAGAATCTCATCAGCAGGTACCAGGCGCAGATGTTTAGACTAGCCCATATACCCTGAATCCAAATTTCCTGATGGAAATTCCATGTTGGTACGAGCTAGAAGGCGTTTTTTGAATTACTAAGAACAATCTGAGAGTAACAAGAACACTATGCTCACACAATTGTACTGTAGTTATAATTATGTTTGCTATTTTTCTTTACCTACTTGCAAGTGTTTTTTTTTGGCGCCAATTGATTATTATCTGATAATTGATGAAATGATGTTTGCTTTCCTTGATTTTATAGGGCTTAAGGGGCAGTCAAACAGAAGGTTAATTTCTTTAGAAGAGGTTAAGCAGCACAAAGCAGGAGATTGTATTTGGACAGTTCTCAAAGGCCGTGTGTACAACATTGCTCCATACATGAAATTTCATCCTGGAGGTAGCCATAGTTTCAGTTCATGCAGGGTTATTCTATTTGAGTTTCAGAACCACTGTTCTCATCTCACAAGTCACAACCTTTTCTGTATTATGAATTATGACACATTTTCCTAACCTGTATCCTGTGTTGGGTTGATTTGCAGGTGTTGATATGCTTATGAAAGCCGCTGGGAAAGACTGCACGGCTTTGTTCAGTATCCTTATTATATTTTGTTTCTGCACTGTGCTTCATTATCTTGCTGCTTGTGGACTCATACTGGAACACGATTCTTATTATGCAAGTTGGTGTGGCATAGAAACAGCGACCACTATGATGCCTTTGCAGCCTTTTCTCAATCTCTTCGTGATTGATCTGCTGCTGATTACATTCATTAACTGTCCCATTTTGTAATTGTTGATTGTGCATCTGCTTATAATTCTTGATTGCTCCTTGACTTGACTATAGATAAATACCATGCTTGGGTAAATGCAGAGTTCCTCTTGGAGAAGTGCCTAGTTGGATTCCTTGATCCCAACGAGTAGATCTTGGTGTTGAGGCCGCATGGATTTTTATCACTTGATGCACACCTGGACTGTTTGTAGGCGCCTCAATTGATGAATTAAAGAATGTAAATGTTCTATTGTATCACAATGGGAATACAATGATTAAATTCATTTTCAAAAAGAAAAAACAGAATTGTTATGGAGATGAGAAAATCTAGTCCAATACTGGCATGTCATTACAGTTCGAGGTGCATTGCAACACCTGATGGAATACATGCCACAGCCATGACATGGTCAAGATGAACGCATGTCGGTATAGAAAACGAGTGGTTGCTTATATATGCCTGTGTTTAAGCTTTAATTCTTTCCAAGCGTTGGAGTTTTGATTTTTTTTCTTTCACAACTGGAAACTTTCATTCAACGTCACAAATAACTATCATGCCCAACAGGCAAAAGTATTTACCAAGTTCAAATTTGTCAAGAAGTGCTGATGATTTGTTTTGAAGTTTTGCTCTTTTTGATTTGTGTAGTTTTTTGAAACTTTTCTTAATTTTCTCAAAAATTAAATATAAATTTGAAAATGTTTGGCGCAAAGTAGTGGACAAGTTCTATGGCGCAAGAGAAAGTTGGGGCGAATGATTGGCAAAATAGCTAAACCAATATAGCTAGAAAGATTTAAACAACTGCAGTTAACTCGAGGCAAAACAGTCATTAGCAAAACAGCCTTGATATAAACAAGTTTCAAAAGTGGAAGTCTTTCTTTTTAACTTGCTAATAAACATTCCTAAAAAAAAAAACTTGCTAATAACTATAATTCATTTTATTACGTGTGTATATTTTGATGGAACAGCGTATGTGTCTTGTATCGCATAGTACGTATGTGCGGGATGGTTTTCTATGGAGCCTTGGATTTATTCGAAATGTTTATGGCATCCAATACGTGAGAGCTATGTACTCACAAGACATATTGGAACAATGTACTACTACCCTACTAACAATAACCAGCATGCAAATAAACATAAAATCCTAACCATACACACTAATATATACACAATTTGGACTACGTGACAAGAACATCTGTTACAAGCGTGGTGCAGCAGCTACGTACGTATCAGTATTAGTCTCTATCTTGTCTAGAAATAAACGTCATGTATAAACCAACAAATATACTATGACGAACCATCAAACGTGTATAGTGATTCAATGACGTAAACAACGTTAAATATCAGTACAGTGCTAGTACATAAATTCCAGTAGGTGCGTAAAGCCCATCTCGTTCCCTCAAAAATAAACCACCCGATATCAAACTCCAGTTAACACCTTGTGATATGTGTCTCGCCGATCGCTATGGTCCCTTTGATCTTTGCCCAAAATCCGAAGTTACATTTTTTTCCTATTTTTGATATATTTCATTTAGTAATTACAGGAATAATGCTGAGCATCTCCAATAGTTCAAAAAATGGTAAACAAGTGAGATTTAAGTGGCTAAAAAAAGTTGGAAGCATATTTGTTGGTGGGTCCCACTGATAATTTACAAAATTTTGTTCTTACAATATAAAGGCCAATTTTATACAGTCATCCCACTATTTGTAAATTGCCCTAACCATTCTTAAACATTTATATTGGGAGCCTTGTCTTTACTCCTTATCCTTTCACATGTGCTGCCACATCTAGATTGGTTGATTGAGGCGTGTTTGTTCCTTTCTTATGTCCTTCCACCTCTTGATTGGTTGATTGATACACATGTATATTTTCCTGTGACGATTGATTTTTCCAAGTGTGATGATCTGGTTTCTGATAAGGAGTTGTTGGAGAGTGTTTTTTATCCTTCTAAAAAGACAAGAAAACACATAATATATTAAAACAACAGTCCAGTTACGATAGGTCCTCAAAGGAGGAACAAATTACATCAAAGTCCATCATCTTCATCTAGATCGAAAGCAACATCGCGCCACCGATGACGGAGAGGACGTAGCCCCGCGGGGCGGGGGCCGTAGGGGCGTCGAAGACGCATACACCCGAGTGGACGGACCGCACAATGCGTCGGTTGTGAGGAAGGGACAGTTGAGCTTGCAGTTGCATCTTACACCGGCGACCGAAGGATTTGGTTGGGGCCGTCGGCGGAGGTTGAAGGAGCTCGAACCAGGATCCCAGATGGTGGCATAGCAGTCGATTCGACACCAGAGGACGAGCTGCCTTGCTAGAGAAAGAAGCACTAGGACCATAGACTGCAACAGAGAGGGAAACGGGTGGTAGCGAAGGAAGAGGATTGAGATGGAGCAGATCTCAGCGATGGCGAGTTGGTGAGGAGGCAGGGATGGAGGGGAGATCTGCAGGTGGGAAGAAGGGGTTTATTTTATTACCACATACCTTTACATCGTCAGAGACGGCGCGAGAGAAGCACCGAGGAGATCCACGGTGACCGTAACATCGGCGACGAGGATGATGAAAGGGCGGGACAAAGCATACAACACAAGCACAGAGGCAACTTAAACATCTAGTTATGTACTACGAGAGGACGGGAGAGACAGGAGGGAGGGGGCCGACAAGATCTGGATCGGGGGCTCAAGGAGAGGGAGCCGCCATAGCGTGTACGACTGCCCCTCCCTCCCCCTAAAAAACTCAAGATTAGAAGTGCGGTTTGAAAACACTTAGAGATGCTTTTTGCCTATTGAATACCAACTTTTTCCAATTGGACTTGACAAAATAGCAATTTCACCCATTTATGTAATAGAAAATCTTGCCTATTTATTTCTTCAGATAATTTTTAATAGTTGATCCAGAAGGGATATATAAAATGAAATGATGACACACATGGCCAATGACCAAGGGTGGAGATGTGAGAGCAAAGCAGCGCCTCCTGAGGGCTTGTTTGGACGTGGATATACTAGTCTCATATGTGTTGAGGTGGGTTGTTGAACTAGTTTAAGAAAGGCGACCGAATGTGAAGTCTCTACTTTTTTTTTTTTTTTTTTGAAATTCAGACAAATTTTGAAAATTTAATACTCTTCCCCTATAACATTCAAAAAAATAATAATAATTTCTTGGCTCTGTGTTGACGGTAGAAATACCCTGTTTTTACATAGTCAAACCGTCAACAAAGTACTCCTTTGGAAGCTAACATATATATAAACAATGATTTCTTATGCAAATAACCTAGTTCCACATGTAGATGTCATTCTTTGTATACAGATGTGAAAACTAGTGGAACTCAAGCTAAAATGACACATTTGGTCACCATCCAATCAACACCCCAAGTATGGCCATTGGATAATTTGACACCACCATCATGATCTCCATGTCCTATGAAACACAAAATTTGAAGTCATTTGGCCACAAGACCTACATCGGCCGATGCATGACCATTTCATCCCGAGACATCCCGACATGTGGGGACACCTTCTAGAAGAGTTGAGAAGGCCAAGGCCCAATGGACCAAAGATCGCCGACCATGATACTTTGGCCCAAACTCTTCCAATACCACATCACTAATCCGTGGGGGAACAAGAGAAGGCACCTGATTGGTCCGGCAATACGCCCCATGGATCTTGTTGGTACAAAATGAACGCCAGCAAGTTCCGCACCAAGACATTTATGTTCCCAATAGAAAATGGACCATGGTGCCTATTTATTCCCACGCCCATCACATTGTCCACATGCTGAAATTACCTTCTTAATTGCATGGCGGTTTGATCCAACGGGCAATAGGAAGGGATATATAAAATGAAACCTTGATGACCCCTTACCCCTCACTTCCAAGGCATGACCACAAGAGAACCCACTCCAATGTAGTAGGCGAAGCCCCCGCTGGAGTGTAGTAGTAGAGTGAGAGAGGGAAGTCTTCGCCCCCTCTCTCCGAGGGTACCTTGTTTGGACTTCTTCTAGTGATAATACATAGTTCTTTTATACTTTGCATATCCGTTTAGTATAGTAGCTATTCACTGTTGGTACATTGCTTTGCTTTTAGTAGAGTGTTCTAGCCTAGCTAAGTACGACCGAATGGTGTCTAGGCTATACCTTTTTTTGGATTGTGATAGCCAAGAAGGTAGTGACAGCCCCTTCCGGTCTCTGTATAGATCACCACGTTTAGGCAAGTTCTTAAAAGGTAAGGCAAAAATAGTAGTTTGGTAGTGGTGAATTCACCGATTATCACCTACTCCAAGTGTCCGAGGGTCGATAAAGCCCTACGCTTAGCTACCTAGCCTATCCAGATATCATAGCTATAGAAAACCTCAACTAAAATACACACCTTGTGTCATCATAGGACGAGTCTTGATTCTTTGTTAGTTCACTTCACGCCTTGGAAATCGATACTACTCCCGGTGAAAAGCGCTGCGACAGCCGCGGCGCTGACGCTTAGGGTATCGAGTGGTAACACTAAAGAACTGTCAACACTCTGCCACGTTTCGCTCTTTTGCTATTTTTATATTTATTTATTAATTATTAAAGTTTTAAACACATCCATCCATGAGTTCTCACAAGTGGAACCGGATGCTAGCGCTGACAAGCCTCAACGCTGTCCGCCGTTCTTTCATGCCTTTCCCTCCGTGCCGTGCTCGATCCGTTGCCGCGTCCATCGTCCTTGTCGTTGGTCCACTCAACTCAAGCTTAGCTTCCTTTTAGCCAAAAATCTGATCCACCCAAAATGTCGATTTTCCCCGTCCTTTCGTGCGCTTTTATAAAAGCCTACGGATCGAGTATATATATCTACATATATTGTTCGGTCGCCTTTCTCTATTGTGGTCAAATAAAGCTGATACTCCCTCTGTCCCCATTGAGTTCGTCGTTTTTTACTTTTGAACTTCATGTTTGATCATCCGTCTTATTCAAAATATTTATACAAATTATAAAATAAATTAATCAATATTCAAGTATCTTCATTGATAAAATAAGTCGTAACAAAATAAATTATATTTGTGCAAAAAATTTGAATAAGACGGCATCGAATAAGATGGCACGGAATCCGGGGTGACAAAAGTCAGTGCGACGGAGGGGGAGTAGTACGTAAGACAGATGCTCTTGCTTTATAGTAGAATTCAGAAAGAGATCGAAAGGTTGGCCGGGGATTGTGCAGAAAGGCATTGTTGGAAAGAGAGGCCAATGCTTGGTGGCATCTTCAACCTTTTTTTTTTTTTTTTGACAAGGAGGCATCTTCAACCTTGGACATGGACGGTTGCGACTTCGTTCTTCGGCACCTAGCTGCTGCTTTTCCACGGCGCAGCAAAGACGAAAAGCCCATGAGCTTTATCCCAACTACTAGTGCCTTTTTTTTTTCAGCAATCAGCATTGGATAAATTATTCTAAATAAACTACTGCCAGTCAGTCCATTTTGATGCATCATCATTCCTATTGATCTTTTGAGCAACAAAAGCGCCGGGTGTCCTTGCTTGTGTTTAACCTTTCTTTTATGAATCTAATGATACCTATATATTTACCTGCTGAAATACTCTACCCTCCTGTTTCATAGAAAAAATATACCTTCTAAAATATAATCCAATTACTAATTTTTTTCAACAGTGAAGACACAAATTCATGATATTTCAACAAAAAAAATTGAACTCTGATCCACCAGGAGAGAGACCATGTCACCCATTGGAGCACCGATCTTCAAAACAAACCATTTTTTTTTTTTTTTTTTTTTTTTGAGGTTCAAAACAAACCAATTAATGAAGGGACCGCTGGGTTCGTATACACCAACTCTTTTAAATTTATTGAACCGGCACCGATATATCATATATAGTTGATTATCTACCTACGTAGACTACTGCATGAACCGAATGCAGTGCCCCTACCCGTAATAATGACATCAGCAGACTCGACAGGACAAGGGTACTTCGTGTTACGATGGCATCAGCAGATTGGAAAAAAAAGTTCAATGATATATTCCCTATTTCTTAGTATTTCTTAGTTAGGGCTTTCCCAGCACACTAGCGTGGAGTGCTGCCCCCAAAGTCCACATCTGCAAACTATAGCCCCCGCAAGGTGCAAAGTTTGTAGGGCAGCAAGGGTAGGGGTGGTAAATTAGTAATGAATCCGCCCTTTTTTTTCTTTCGCAATTTCACTTGAGCCTTTCTATTTTTATTAGTTTAAAATTATATAGTTTTGCGGTCTGATCCTAATCCGGTATGTTCCTTAAATTTGCTAGGCTAAATTAAAGGGCCCTTTACCACTCCTAAGCAAGGGAGACCGTGTTGTGCCTAGCCTGCACAACATCTTGTGATGCATGTGATGTGACGGAAATTAACCTGGTAAAGCAAGCTCAATGTATATGGCAAAAACCAGTCCATAAGGAGGGACCCAAAGATCGTGAGTCTTTTACTATTTCTCTTCCACAATGTGGAGTTCATAAGATGGAGCCCACATAAAGTCTCATGGAGCCGGGATGGAGAGGAATGATTGGAGGGAGAGGAAGAAATAATATTTTTTTTATTGCTTATGGGCAGGTGATAGCACTATAAGTACCTTTAGCTACGAACTGCTTTATGGATTATCTTCACAATGTTCTAGCTAGCTAGTAGACAATATTTTAATCCTTATGGACTGCTTTGCTGCAACATTGTGGTTGCTCTAAGAGAGAAGTAACAGAGCATGCCTTGCATTGCCTGGCATTGAGCGGGTGGTGGAAGCGGGTTGTGTTGAGAATCTAGTAGTTGAAGCCCTTCCATGTTTAGTTGTACTCCTATTTCAGTGTGAGGCCAACAGACTTGTTAGCCTACGTTGGGCCTACTTTTTAAAGCGCCTAAGTTTGACCCAATATATTAGCAAAATAATAATTTTTATGATGCCAAATAAGTATGTTATGAAAGTATGTTTCACGATGAATCTAATCATACCTATTTATTTAATTAGTATGATAAACATTAGTATTTTTTATAAATTTAGTAGCATACTTTAACATAGCACTATCCTAAAACCGCATTCCTTTGCAACATAGGAGTACGAGTCCCATGAACAATGTTGAGTGGCCTAGACAAATTCACTTGTAAAATTGAGCGTGTGCTTAAAAAACAAAGAAAAATTGTATATGTGGTCAGACAAATGGATAAAACCAATAGTTGTTTGGTCCTATATGGACTTGGCGCATGGTCGTCAGTCAGTCAGTCAAGATGAGTATCCATGCGTTACGGTGACCTGGGTGGTCGGGCTCATGGGAGTCAGTCAAACATCACTACATTATCTGAGGAAGGAGTATATTTCTACCTAGAGTTTTTATTTGGGTGGATCTTAGCAGACCAACAGTTGTAGTAAATAGGTCATGTTTGGATCACCTTCTTCAAACTTTATTTAGACCAGTTTAGCTTAGTTTTAAGAACTAAAGTAGTAATTTGAGATGGGGAACTTTAAAATTTAGGAGATCCAAACATGTCTAGTAGAGATCTAAATAGACCCTTAGTATTGAACACCGCCTGTAGTAGTATACTAGTGTGTATGTGATTTGGCCAGGTCAGTCTCAATGGGTTTTCATGAGGTGTTTCATACATACTCAATATGGTGCCACATCAGCAGATCTGCACTTTTTGCATGAAACAAGCAGGAGAGAAAGAGAGGGAAAACGTTTCATGGGAATGAAACGATACAACGTAACGTCGAAAACTGTGTGAAACCCCGTTGAGAGCCTTTTTTTCGTTTCATCGACCTTTTCTTCGCTCTACTGACCACGACTCCGCCGTCATGGGACCTGCTCCGCCGCCGTGAGCTCGCTGCCGGGTGCAAGCGCGACGCCCGCCATCAATGTGCTCTGCCAGCCGCTTGCGACCTCCACCGCGCTACTCGACCTTCGGCGCAAGAGGGATCTTGCGCGAGCGACCTCCGCCGTGAGCGATGCCACTGGTGACGTGCGAGAAGGAGACAGACAGGAGGATGGAGATGGAGATGGTGACATGCGGGCAGGCGTGACCTCCGTAGGGCGCGTGCAAGCGCGACCTGCGCAGCGGGCGTGGTCGCACCTCCCTCACTGTGGATGCGCTGGACGGGGCGAGAGAGGGTTGTGTGTGCGAGTGGATGAGGCGGCAGTCCCTATAGGACCCATGAAAAGACGAAAATAATCCTATGAACTCGTGCAGTGAAACTATGGACCGAGGGAAACATGTTTTATGGTAAGTTTACGTCTTGAAAACTGGGGGCTGACCCCTAAGGGAGATAATTTATACTATATGTACTTAGGACAGATGGGTACGTGGAGCAGTATCATCTGAGATGGAGATGCGTTTGAATGAATGAATTTATTCTCAAAAAATTGTTTATATATCTTTGTGATGTTCAGCGAGTAGTACGCCCCCTAGTTTGTGTGGGAGAAATGTAGATAGGTGCCGCGGCTAGCTGTGGACATGTAGGGTGTGTTTGGTTGCTCTCAAATGCCTTGTAACTGCTAGGATGGGCTTCCTTTTCGTTGTTTGGTTGCTGGAAAACCGGTTGGGGCACTGCTACGATGGGCCAGCCGTACCGCTGGAGCCCGGCTACGATCGAATCACTAGGTTGGTGATTCATTCCTGGCCGGGCTCCGCCTGGCGCGAGCGAAGCCAGCGACTGGGCCCGGTCGCTCGTCTCACCTCCGCGCGCTCGTCTCACCTCCGCTCCGCTCCGCCGATTCGTCGTCGTTCGTCGTCGTACACGACCTTACCGACCTCCGCGGATCCATGGAGCTCACCACCGGCAACGCCTCACCGACCTCCGCGGATCCTCGGAGCTCCGGCGTCCGACGCTTCTCTCTGCCGCCGTGGACGAGCACCGCCCCGCCTCCCTCGACGCTTCTCGCCGCCGTGGACGAGCAGCACCGGCCCCGCCGCCTCCCCTCCAGATCTCCTCACCTCACGCGGGACGAGCAGCACCGGCCCGGTCCTCGCCAGGTTATGCGGAAGGGCGAGCCAGCTTGTGGGCACCGAGCGGAAGGTCGAGGGGCGGGGGCGGCGGCCGTCGCCGCGGTGGAGGGAAAGGAGGTAGTGCCTGGGGAGCTCGGGCGGCGCAGCACGTCCATCCCGATGGGCACGCCGAGGAGCGCGCCTCACGCGTCGCAGGGGAGCCGCGCCTCGACGCACGGGCGGCGCTGCCCACCTCCCGCCCAGCGTCTCGCCGCACCCGCGCACCTCCCCAACGCCGAGGGCCCCGGTCTGCCGCGTGCGCGCGGCGGCTCGGGCGCATCGAGGGGCGGATCCGCGGCAACCATCGCCGCCCCAGGCAGCACGGCGGAGGCCACGGTCCGCCGCATCACGGAGCTGGCGGCCCATCTGCAGCGAGCGGCGGGCAGCCACCGTGGTGCCGCGGATAGCCGCGTCCAGCCCGCGCCGCCGCCGCGCTGGCCCGCTCGCGCGCCGTCCGCTGGAGGTCGCCACGCGAGCGCCGCCACGGTCACGGGCAGAGCAACGGGCGGAGGGAGTTCGGCAGAGCAACGCAGATGCTAGCAGCATGTTTATGACATGCGGGCTCCACCATGGGGTAAGTTCACCGAACCAGAGAAGAGGTGACCCTATCCAAAGAAATCAGCCAACCAAACATTCTCATCTCGAGCGGGCTACAATGGGTCACCAAAAACAAAAGCAACCAAACAAGTGACAAATGGTCTTATTGATGCAAGCTAAGTCCCCCGGGCTAGATTGGGCTAGCCGGACAACATTGCATCACAACCAAACACACCCGTGAAAGTAGCAAGCAAACAAAGCAAGGTCGTGTCGTGTGGTACGCTTGGTCGTCGGTCAAATTTTCACTGTGTCTTTCGTCAAATTTCACCGCACGTGCGTGCGCTCGCACTTGTATTCTTGTTTCAGGTTATTCACTCGACAGGATACTAGTGAATCCGAACGGACAGGTACAGCCCTCGCTCGGTCGCTGCGGTTAATTCTGCTGACGTCATCAGTGGTGTCATGCGGTGCGGTGCCGCCCCCAAGCCAAACGCCGACGTCCATTCTTTTCTTTCTTTTTTTTTTTTTTGATAACATCGTCCATTCCTTCTCGTTTCCGTACCAACGACGACGACGACGACGACCCGGACAGGTCCGCTCGCTGCGGCATGGTGGGTACACGCGTGCGTCGCTTGTGTTGTGTGCCGCGCGCAGCTGGTCTCGACGAGGCCAGCTGCCAGGTCGGAGGCCAGCTGCAGGAGTCAACAACATCGGTCGTCGGCAGGCAGGCAATGTCGACACCTTGTCGTCATGCCCCTGCCCCCAGTGCAACGCAACGCAACGTCGCCGTCCTTTCGTTAGTTTCCTTCCGTACCAACAACCGTTCGGCGGGCGGGCGCAACAAAACAATCCCCCAAATTAAAGCAGCAGTCGCAGTCGTCCGTGACAAACGACGTGACGAAACTTTCGCTTCTTGCGCTGGACTTGCTGACTACTGCGTCTTTTTTTACACACAAAAAAAAATCTAATCTATACAAACAAACTGTATGGAAAACAAAAAAAATTACTAACCTGCCCGAGTCAGGGCCAAGCATCTCAAGTTGTCGCACAAACAAACGAACCATCGGGTCGATCGGGTCCCATCCATCCATCACCGTTGACTCACCTGCCCGAGTCTGCATGCATGATTTCTTTTTGATTTGATGGTAAACAAACTAGCTAAAAAAAAAACTAGCTATAGCCAGCGTATATCCACGCCCATTCTGTTGCGGTGGAAAATCAACAAAATTAAGGGCAAGTTTGGTCCGTTGGGGCTCATCAGTTGCCTTTTGGTGCCGCATCGGTCAGTTCGACTTCCGGGGGTCTTTTGAGCTGGCTGCGACGCCGACGCGTGAAGATTGGTGGGCCGATCTTGTTGAAGGCGAACTTGTAAGTGAGGTGCCATCCTTTCTCTCTACGTCACCGGCGGTTGTTGGTGCTGATGATGCATCCAGAAATGGTCTGTACTCGACAGAAGATGTTGCTCCTCTGGAGATTGATTGCACACTAGGTGAGGGAGGGCGGGTGCGACGCCACGCCTTCATCAGCCGAGTGAGCTTGATACCCTCATGGTGCAGTTCAAACCGGAAGCTATGGTTTGCCTCCCCGCAGACGCCGGTTCTTCGCGACCAGACCGCCCTTGTCACGCAGGGTCGCCTGTCTCGGTGCACTCGTTGCGGAGGAATGGCTGGATTGCGGCCAAGCCGCGCACTGCCAATGTGACTTGTCTGGCACAGAACCTCCTTCCGAAGAAATTAGGAGAGCAGGTACAGGAGAATGCCACCGATGTAGATGTGCAAGGCAAATTCAGGGCGGCTTTTGGGGGTAATATGTCGGATTGCAAGAAGCAGACATTGCAGATCCTGCTCAATGGAGACTTTGACATGTTGACCTTAGACTTGGACCTGACAGGGTTGGAGGGTGAGGTGTTGTGATCCACCTCCCGAGATCATCTTTTTTGAATAAGACAAACGGTCAAATAAGAAAGTCTAGAATAACACTTTTAATGGGATGGAGGGTAGTATCTCTCATTATAGGAACCTACATTTGCAAGAAGAGTGCCTATATGATCTCTGAATCATGGTGCTTCTATGCTCTGTGGTGACGGTGAGCTCTAGCACTGCCGGTGGCGTCCTGTCCATGCGCCCGGTGGACTACAGTTGTTGCGCCCAATGAAGCAAGAGAAGCGGAGCTTGACGGGCGGGTGTCAGCGACCCAGGGCGACTTCGGTTCCTGCCGGGGAGGAGGCATGGCGAGCGGCTGTAGCGTCGGCGGCGTCGAGGGGATGCGAGGGGTGGCTGGCACGACCACGGCACGTTCGTGGAGAGTAGAGCAGTGTCATGTTCGTCCTCCCTCTTGACACATGTCAGGCGCACGCTCTCAGGGCAGTAGTGGTCTCAGGAATACGCTAGAAGCTTGTCTACTCCGTCAGATATAAATGAACGACCTGATATAGACTAAGAACGTGACTGGACGGCCGGGATTTTGCAAGCGACCTGGCCCAATGACGGCTCTAGGATCCCAAGGGATTTTGTCTTGTAGAGATGGAGCTGTGCCTGGCCCAAAGCACCTTTGCCACGTCAGAACCAAACAGGCCCCACATGTCAGTGTACAGATGTCACACGTGTTCCTCCAGCCCAATTTGACATGGAGGCATTCATTCATCCACAGGTGCAGGGCAGGCTATATAGATGTCGCCACACCCCCTTCTCTGTGTACAAAAAGTGTCGTCATTTGCCTGTAATTTCCTCCCAACAACCAACGAAACCTCGGATTTCGCACTGTTATTTCCCATGCATGTCGTCATCGTGTCACAGCCGTACTAAATCTCTCCAGTTGTAACGTAATTAAGCCCTAATGAATCTACGAGCGGAAACCACAACGGCCCCGCCGCCTGCCTGCGCCCACCCCCGGCCCCCCTATATGAGACCAGACCAACCAGCCTGCGACTCCGAGCTCGCTCGCTCCTCCTCCTCCTCCTAGCGTACGTCGATCGATCGTCGACGCACCACCGTGCCTACGCCATGAGGACATCACGCGCCGTGCTCGTAGTCTTCGCCCTGGCCGCCGTGCCGCTCCTCCTCCTCGCGTCGTTCGCCCGCGCCGACGACGGAGGGTGCGGTGCCGACGGCGGCGGCGACGCGGCGTCGTCGCAGGGCGACCGCGCGCGCGCCAAGGCGCTCAAGATCGCGGCCTTCTTCTCCATCCTGGTGTGCGGCGCGCTGGGCTGCTGCCTGCCCGTGCTGGGCCGCCGCGTGCCGGCGCTGCGTGCCGACGGGGACGTCTTCTTCCTCGTCAAGGCATTCGCGGCGGGGGTCATCCTCGCCACGGGATTCATCCACATCCTCCCCGACGCGTTCGAAAAGCTCGGCTCCGACTGCCTCTCCGCCCCGTGGAAGGACTTCCCGTTCGCCGGGTTCGGCGCCATGGTCGGCGCCATCGGCACGCTCGTCGTCGACACCGTCGCCACGGGGTACTTCACCCGCGTCCACTTCAAGAACGCCGCCGCCGGCGCCGAGGCCGTGAGCGCTGCTGCCGTTGGGGACGAGGAGAAGCAGCAGCAGCAGGTGGCGGCGCGCCGCCGCACCTGCACGACGGCGACGACGACCACGACGGGCACGTGCACATGCACACGCACGCGACGCACGGCCACGCGCACGGATCCTCGGCACTCGTCGCCGCCGTCGGCGGCGCCGAGGGCGACAAGCACGAGCACGCCCTGCGCCACCGGGTCATCGCGCAGGTATGTAATTAGTTGGCTAACAAGTTTTCATTCATCCATCGGGTTCATCGGCTGTATTTAACCATGTATTTATTATTATCACTGACGTTAAAAAAACAGCAAAATAAAATATATCTGTGATGAACACTAGAGGAGTTCATCAATAGATAACAAACTAAAAGGCAATGAGGCTAGAATTTAATTAGTTGGATGCAAAAAAAAAAAGGTACATGTTAACTGCAAAGAAAATGAAATAACGAATTAATGGACACAAAAAACACTCTAAAAAATCAACTATGATATATGATTTATTTCTGGAAACAAAAAAATAGTAATTTAATTAGGTTGTTGAGTTTTTAAACTTTGGGGAAATAAAAACAAAAAATTTTTGAAAACTATCAATGTCGAATTTTTTTTTAGGTTCTTGAGCTTGGTATTGTGGTTCACTCAGTGATCATTGGCATCTCCCTTGGCGCGTCCGAAGAACCGAGCACCATCAAGCCTTTGGTAGTCGCCCTCAGCTTCCACCAAATGTTCGAGGGCATGGGTCTTGGCGGCTGCATTGTTCAGGTACTTACTCCCTCCATCCTAAAAAACATGCAACTATAGGTTGTGTGCCGTCAAAATCGGACGTCTAGCAACTTTTTTGATCTACCAAGCAAAACATCTCCTACCTCTCAAACACCCTTTAAAAAATGGCACTTGTATTTATTTAAGAAGAAAAGAAGAAAAGAAATTAAGGTCCATACGTAGTGGTAATTTTTTTTTTTGGTTGAAAAGAATGGAGCACTTTATCCCTTTAAGAATCTGATCATCTACCTCCCTCCATGATTAGTTTATCTCGGGTAAGAAAGGAGAGGTGACAGATGAAGATATGGATTTGCACTAAAGCTAAGCATGATTTGATATATCCTTAAACGTGAGGAAGAGTGCCCCCGGCCGCAGCCGTACCTTTTGGGAGAACAAAGTACGAAAGCACAGCACTTCGGGTGGCTCCGAGACATGAGCTGCACAAAGTTAGGAGCTCCACTTGCCTTTTCAAAACTAGGATCTTTTCTCGGTGAATCCACTGATGTAGCCACTAATCTGCTTTGCCTTAAAAAACTTTCAGAAAATACATAGATTCTGATTTATTTATTTCATTTGGAGCAACTTTTCACACTGTTAAAAAAGATTCGGTCATTATCCAGTTATTGTAACTTACAATAAGAAGATAAGATTCAGTAGCAGCTGTCATTGAGTAAGACCTGAATGAGTTAATTGTATAAACTAAACTGAACTGTTTGCAGGCTAAGTTCAAGCTTCGGTCGATCGTGACCATGGTGCTCTTCTTCTGCCTGACGACGCCGGTGGGAATCCTGGTGGGGATCGGGATCTCGTCGGTGTACAACGAGGACAGCCCGACGGCGCTGGTCGTGGAGGGGATCCTCAACTCGGTGGCGGCGGGGATCCTCATCTACATGGCGCTCGTCGACCTCCTCGCCGAGGACTTCATGAACCCCAAGGTGCAGAGCAGGGGGAAGCTGCAGCTCGGCATCAACGTCTCCATGCTCGTCGGCGCCGGACTCATGTCCATGCTTGCCAAATGGGCTTAGTGTGTAGCTACTAGTGACAGCTAGCCTTCAAATTTTGTTCTATCATCAGATCAGATTCAGAGGGGGAGGAGTTGTTTTGATTTTGGAAGTAGTTCATTCATCAAATCTGAGAAAAGAGGCTAAAGACAAGGAATATATCATAGTGTGTGTCTGCCTTTAATTTCTCCTCCAAAAACTTTCTGAGTTCGTTGCTGTAACTGTTCGAGTCGAGATATGTGGCTTTGAGCCGCAACACTATTCAGAAACGAACGAGGACAGCAGCAACTGTGCATTTTTTTTCCTGAACCGATCGCAGTCTGGATGCGTACGCTTCTTCTGTAGCCGGTTGGTTGCCAAGATTTTCTTCAAGCGGCAATGTCGACACAATGTCGCCACACACCCTTTATTTGTTACCGACTTGTGCCCACACGGGACTTCATGTTGGATGGCGCCCAACTTCTTTGACATGGAGTACATGTGCACCAAAACTTTGATAAGGATAAGCCGGCTGATTTCAGCCGATTCAACTTTTTAGGAGAATAAGCTGGAACAAGTCGAAACAAGCCAAAAGCATGCCGGATTATTATACCCAAAATTAGTGACTTATAAGTCATGTCTGCTTTTTGGTTATGCGTGAATTCAAAATTATTTTGTGCACCCAAATCGTCTCTAAAATGATCTTTCGTTACATGATCAATGCCAATGTGATAATATGTACTGCCTTTCGGACGATGTAAAATATCACCCTTTTTTATAAGAAGGTGCATGGGAAGATGTAAATATCAAACTTTCTAATGATTAAAGTCACCATGGTGGCTTTCCCGATGTAAAAATATCACCGTTTTCTTTTAAAAAGAATGGGAAGAAAAAAATATCACTTTGGAATCTGAATCTCGTCAAAGAATGTCGACACACACTAGGGGCTAGAGGCAACCTGTTGCTAGAACACGGAAGTAGGCTCTTGATACACATGGCGCCCAACTTCTTTGACGACTTTGGCACGGAATGCCCAACTAGGTTAGCTAGGCCAAAGAAAAAACGGCGGTTTCTGAAAGGGACAAACCGAAGTGGAATAATCACTTTCAGATCAGATCACATAATCTGCTTTATACTATGACTGAAGTGTATGTATGGACCGCTATATTCCCTTGACTTTGAACGGAGGACTTGTGACTTTTGACATGCAACCGAATTCATCACTATCATCACCAAAGTCCACATATGCCACCAGCGCCGAAATGCATGCATGCCTCTTGCTAAGCTGGTGATCTCATCACCATGACCACCGAGTGTGTCCTGCGGGGCTGAAATTTCAACGGTAAGTGTATCATTTCATCATGTCAGTATGTGGCATAATTTATTTTTTAAAAGACAAAAGAAAGACTATATTAGAATTATAAGTAGGTATATCGTCACAGTACAAGCACTCAAATACACTACGTATGGTCGGAAACTAATTTTCATCTATATCGTACCATGCTGAATAGCTTCAAATCTCAAATCCAAATCTACATGACGCTTCGTTAGATGGTCGCATAGGCAAACACTTGACATGAGAAAAGATGCCCAACGCGATAGCTAACATTCTTGCATGTGGAGTTGAGAAATTTCCTTCCTCTTGTGTCTTCCGAGCCTGTTCGGGCCGGGTCATCTGGCTGGGCTGATGTTGTGAGAGAAAGTACTGTTGGCTGGCTGTTGGCTGGCTGATGCTATGAGAGAAAATACTGCTGACTGGATGACTGATAAGCCAAGCGAACAGGGCCACGCAAAAGAATGAGGAAGACTGATTTGAAAGTTATTCACCCTAATCTTTTTATCGTGGTCAGATGTAACTACAGCAAAATAGAGAAGAGGCCACTGAAATTATTCTATGCCAACGACAACATCTTCGCCTTGGTGTCACCGTTCGGAAAGAAAAGTCTCCATGTCGTGATTCCAAAGAAGTTGTTGATGCCACAGTCATATGTTGTCCTCATCTTCGACAGAGGGTGCGTTTGGGAGCGCTCCGCGGAGCGGATCCTGAGGGAGAATCACTCCCTGGTAGCCAAACACATTTTTCAGTGAAAAATGATTTTTTGTTGATTTTGTGTGAAGTGATTCTTCGAAATGGACTAAGAAGTTGAGCGCCGAAAAAGTAGTTTTCTTCTGTGTGAAGTGACTCTCCATATCCTGATTTTGAGAGTTTTTATACCACCAGTCACCAGATAATCTGGGAGCACACCTTGACAATCAGGGAGCACAACTCCGCCAAACAGATCGAGAGTTGTCATGGAAAAATCAACCCTACCCCCTCGCCGTCGCTGAAGAGGAGATAAATCGGAGGGAGCACAACGTACTCTACCAAACGGGCTCATAAGTGTGTGGCGCGACGCAGTCACGGTCCTAAACAGGGCCCTTGCTTCATGACAGAGGTGTCTAATTTTCAGAGCAGAGCAAAACATAATGCAATGCACAAGCTGACGACTGTGATGCGAAAAAAACAACAAAGGCTGACAATGGGCCTGCCACGTCACCGCCTCGTAAATCAAGCTCTTCCTAACCGATCCCAGGCGACCGTAGGTTAGGTTACACAAGAGCACTCTACGAAGTACAGTAGGACTCGTAATACGCAGTAACACAACATCTGTACAGGGGTCATAAGATACGATAGTACCAGGCGATCGATCGTATTCCTTTCCACTAATGGTAGTGTAGGCCAGTGATCAGCACACGAGGGCTGAGATGGCGCCGCCGCCGCCGCCGTCTTTACCACCGGGGCTGCCGTGGCAGCAAATGGCGTCCTTGGGCGAACCAGACCGACTCCTCGCCGTGCTGCAGCACGGCGACCTCCCGCTGATGACGATGCACACCTCGTCTTCGCCATGCGCTGTCCCGCAGCACGCCGCCGCCACAGCCGCTGTCGGGGAAGCACCGTGGCCGTGGCCGCCCCCGGCGCCATGGTCGTCGTCCGCCTTCTCGTGATGATGATGATGATGACCAGCCCCGTCCTTCCGGTGCTCCACGGCCCGCCCCGGTCCCGGCATGGCGATCACCACGGCGTCCTCGGGCAGCTTGCCCAGGCTACTGCTGCAATGGTGGTGGCCGTCTTTGCCGTGCTTGTGATGATGATCTCCTCCGTGCGCCTCCGCCGGCCTCGTCGCCACCGGCTTCATCGTCCCGCAGCACGCCGCCTTGGGCGACTTGGTCGGCGTCCCGCAGCACGCCGCCTTGGGCGATTTGCCCGCCTTGGGCGACTTGTGCGGCGTCCCGCAGCACGCCGCCTTGGGCGCCATGTGCGCCGTCGTCCCGCAGCACCCCTTGGACGCCCCGCCGCCGCCGCACTTGCGCCCCGCGCGGCCGGCGTCCCTGAGCAGCAGCATGCTGTGGAGCACGACGAGGAGGCAGGTCCCGACGTCGGCGAGCACGGCGACCCACAGCACGGGGCGCCACAAGACGGCGAGCGCCATGACGGCGGCCTTGGTGCCGACGGAGGTGGCCACGTTCACGACGATGGTGCGCCGGGTGCGCCGCCCGAGCCGGACGGCCTTGGGCACGCGCAGCACGTCGCCGGACATGAGCGTGGCGTGGCTCGTCTCGATGGCCGCCGCGGAGCCCGACAGGCCCATGGAGATGCCCACGTCCGCCGCGGCGAGCGCCGGCGCGTCGTTCATGCCGTCGCCGACCATCATCGTGGCGCCGTGCCTCGTCTGCAGCTCTCGGATCAGCCGGACCTTGTCCTCCGGGAGGAGCCCCGCGTGGAGCTCCTCCAGGATGCCCCCCAGCTGCTCCTGCGCGTGCTTGGCCGCTCCGGCGCTGTCCCCGGTAAGCATCACCGACCTGATCCCCATTGATTTCAGCTGCAGGATCGCCTCGGCCGCACCGGTTCTGCAGGTGTCGGAGAGCGAGAACTTGCCGACGAGGTCGCTGTCGCAGATCACGAGACCGATGGTCACGCCTTTCAGACCTTCCGTTTCTTGGTGGGCTGCTTTTTATACATGATGAAGTTTGTTTCGTCGCCATGTCAGAACTCAGCTGGAGCCATATTAGTTGTTGTTCAAGAAGGTGTTTTGCTTACCATGTTGATGGGTAGAAGACCTTGCCATGATCCTTTCGTTGCCAATGTAGATCTGTCTCCCATTGATGGCGCCATAGATGCCCTCGCCATGATAGATGCAAGCTTCAGTGACGTCGTCCGGCTTGGGCTGTATAGATTTGGACTGAGCATACTCGACAAGTGCAGCAGCCATTGGATGGCTCGATTTGCTCTCAATGCTAGACACCCTGCAACAAGATTGGAATTACTTGTGTTTAGTTTACTGAAACAGTTTACTAACAGTATCCTATACTGTTGTACCAGTAGAGCAGCTGGCTCATTTGGATCTTGTTCCCAACCACTTGGAAGTCCTTGATGCTGAACTCTCCTCTGGTGATGGTGCCGGTCTTGTCGAAGGCGGCGACGGTGACCTCGCCGAGGGACTCGAGCACGTTGCCGCCCTTGATGAGGAGCCCCATCCTGGCCGCCCGGAGCAGCGCGCAGAAGGTGGCGACGGGGGTGGACAGCACCAGCGCGCACGGGCACGCGCTCACCATGAGCACCAGCGACAGCCGGAACCAGTGCTCCAGGTCGCCGGCTCTCAGCAGCGCCGGCACGACGACCACCGCCGCCGCGATCACCACCACGGCTGCAAACGAAGAGCAACAACTGCTTCTGCTGAACTGCCATGCCGATTCTGTGCATTTTGAGATGGCCGTCGTTTCAGGAGGTGACCGTGCCGGCGTACCTGGGGTGTAGTGCTTGGTGCACGAGTCGATGAGCCGCTGCGTCCTCGACGCGCTGTTCTGCGCCTCCTCCACCAGCCTCTCCATTTTGGCCACCGTCGAGTTCTCCGCCAGCGCCGTCGTCCTCACGGAGATGTAACCGTCCAGGTTGAGGGTGCCGGCCCACACCTCGGACTGCGGCTGCTTCGGCACGGGGAAGGACTCCCCGGTGAGGCTGCTCTCGTCGACCTCGCTGTGCCCGTCGACGACGACGCCGTCGAC
Organism: Hyparrhenia diplandra; assembly: GCA_015847255.1. Lineage (NCBI taxonomy): Eukaryota > Viridiplantae > Streptophyta > Magnoliopsida > Poales > Poaceae > Hyparrhenia > Hyparrhenia diplandra. The sequence goes on along the minus strand of JADLZK010008791.1, from coordinate 202,085 downwards.
GGGGACGACGTCGCCGGCCCCTGACGGCGACGACCGTTCCAACCACGACGTCGCCCATGCCGACGACCTCGCCGGTCTCGGCGAGCACGACGGTCTTGGGCACCGTGGACATGAGGGACAGCATCCCGGCGCTGGCCTTGGTGCACGCCAGCGTCTCCAGCCACTCGGCGACGGTGAAGAGGAACACGATGGCCCCCGCCTCCGTGTAGCTCCCGAGCGCCACGGAGCCCGCCACCGCGATGAGCATCAGGATGTTGATGTCCAGGGTCAGGTTCCCCGCCGCCGCGAACGCGCGCTGCAGCATCGGCTGGGACCCCACGATCGCCGCCGCCACCGCCAGCCACCGCAGCGGAGGGAGCAGCGGCGCCAACAGCGACGCCGCGAGCAGGACGCCGCAGGCGATGATGAACGGGCTCGGCCACCGCCCCGCCGCGCCGGCGCTGCTGCCGTAGACTCGAACGGAGGCCTCCAGGCCCGCCTTGTTCAGAACCTTCACTGATCATGAAAATGTGCAGCAGAGATTGATTGGCGCCGATCAATAATCTTGCAAGAACTATTCGCGTTCGCCAATGACCCAATGTGAGACGATCGAGGGGGATTTTCTTGGTTACCAATGTGGAACTGGGAGACGGCGGCGGTGTCATGGTCGACGATGACGGTCCGGGACGGGACGACGACGGTGACCGCCCTCACGCCGTGGATGGGCGAGAGGAGGCGCTCCACGAGCGCCACCTCGGCGGTGCAGCAGATGCCGAGGACATCCAGGTACGTCTTCTCCCACGTGCCGCCGGCCGCCGCCGCCGGCGCCGCCGCCTGCTTCCCGCCGCAGCCGTGGCCCTCGTGATGATGGTGACCGCCGTCGTGGTGGTGACCGCCTGCCTCCACGGCCGGTCCCGGTCCCGGCATCTCGGAGGGCACGGACCAAGGCGGGCGAGCGGAAACGTGAAACGACGACGTGCGCCCGCGAGGCCAGCCAAAAAATTTAGCCACCGGCTGCTCCTTTATCCATGGCGCCATGGCCGGCTCCCGAGTTTTCAGGTTCCTCCCCTTCAATTCCTATTTTGGGAGCTGCGCTTCTCTGGAGACACAGCTGATTTCCTTGTCTTTCGATGCTGCTCATCTTCAACCAAATTCTATGAAACCTTTCAATCAAAAAAAAAAAAAAAAAAATCTATGAAACCTGATTTATTTTAATGTACAAAAATTCAATTGATGTATAATTGTGTAAGTGACCTTTTTTCTTCAAATTAAATACCTTAGATGTTCTTCAAACATTGACACATTGTTTCCGAAACATTGAACCTCTGAAAAAAAAAAGATTTCAGCTATGTATTGTTTTTTTTAAAAAGAATAAACGGGCCAACCTACTGAAAATTTTATTAAAGCCAACCGAGAGGATTGCAAAAGAACAAATAAAAAACCCAAGCTAGAAACTAAAGGGAACGAAAGGAAAAAAAGATTGAAGCTTAAGAAACAAAAAAAAAAGGAAACAAAAAGAAACAAGTTAATTACACAAGGTGTTGTATCCATGTTTCAATTGTAAAAGTACTTGCCCTCCACAGGAGATTTGCAAAAACACTTTTGCAAGTCTCAAACACCAAAAACCTACAAACTGGCAAATTCTTGCATCATTCCTTAGGAACTAGATGCTCCAACACATGATAATAATTATCTCCATGAAGAACTTTTGGCTGATCTACTGCTTGAAGCTTTGGATCCTGCAAACCGGGTCTGGAACACTAATGACCGTGAGACCAATAAGACCCCAATAATCTTTCACAATGGGGCAATCAAAGGAAAAGATGACTCACAGTCCCTCCACATCCAGATGACAAAGGACACAAGACTAGGAAGGCTTCATGTTTTTCCTTTTAAGAATATTTCTAGTGCTCAACCTGCCATGAATAATTAACTAGAAGAACACTTTGTGGTTGAGTTGACAGAACATCCAAATCCATCTAAAGATTGACGGGCCAGAAGAGTGACCAAGGAGATGCTTATAAGCTCTGTTGGAAGAGAAGGAGCAGTTCCCCCAAATATAAAACCAGCAGTCAGGATCACTGGGGAGGAGCTGGGCCTGGGGAGGGTTTCCAATCTGCAAAAGCTGGGCATAAGCCTCCACAGAGAGAGGTAGATTAAACTAGTCAAGGATGTTACTGCACTCAATAAACTTGTAGACAGAGATGCTCTTGTTCTTTGGACAAGAATGGAGTTTAGGAGACATTAGCTTATAGGGCCGACTATTCCAACAATCATCCCAAAAGAAACAGGAGGAATCATCACCCACATTAACTAAGGCCATCCCCTTAAATTTGTCAAGGAGTTTCAAAACATCCCTCCACCAAAAGGAACCTTCTTAACATGTCCCGGCAGTTTTCCATTCTTTTAATGTTTTACCCAAATAAGCTTCACCCAAGGGATATCCTTCTTATTAAAGAATTTGTGAAGATGCTTCACAAGTAAGGCTTCATTATGAGTTCTGAGGTCAAGAATACCAAGACCCCCATCCATCTTGGGTTTAGTCACCATGGACCAAACAGCCTTAGCATTGGCTCTGTATTTGTTTAAAACAGCTATAAAACATACCCATTCTCTCTGTCTCCCTTAAAACCTATGTAAAACATCTTCCTATTTCCATTTAGTGGAAAAGTAGAAAGTCAAAAGGAGGGTTTAGAAAGATGTCCAACGAGACAACTATGCCACATTGGAACAAATCTAACTTGGAGTTAAGAGAAAAAAAAAGTAATACTAGCTTGCATGATGACATGGACATTTTGTGAAGGAGTAGGTTTGGGGTGGGCGGCAAAAAAGCTAGTGTAGCACTTTTCGCTTGTATTTGGTAATTATTGTCTCACTATGGACTAATTAGACTCAAAAGATTCGTTTCGCACTTTCCAAATCAAAACGCAATTATTTTTTTTGTTTATCTATATTTAATGCTCCATGCATGCGTCAAAGAATTTGATGTGATAGGTACTGTACCATTTTTTTAGGTTCACTTTTCGTAAACTAAACATGATCTTGGACCTAAACAATGCCACCCATGACTGTGCCACGGAGTGTGTCGCGACATGTTTTGGGCCAAGCTTTGAGGGCACGCCCAACGGGGGCATATACCAGCGTTAGCCCTAGGAAAATGGTCAGCCTCCATGTACCCAATGGATTAGCACCACCATTTCTTGAACACAACCAGTGGACGTGTCTCTAACTCTTTATGCTCCCGTGCTTGCTTAGCTAATAGCCAAGACAACTCAGCAAAAATCCTAGGTGGAAGAGAGAGAAAATAGGAGAGAGAAGGAGATGAGCGACACATGCATCGCCAGCGCTTCACAGGTTCCAAGAGGTTTGTGTTGGCCTACTAAGGGCGTCTCAAATGGTGACCAAATAGCTAGCTAGGAGGAATTCTATTGGCTATCAATGACACTTTACAAATAGCTAGCTAGATGAGGTATAAAAATAATATAAAAAGTAACATGTTGATTGGCTATCGAGGAGAGAGACCAAATAGTTAACTCTCAAATAGCTAGGACTGAGCCCGCTCTTCTAAAACATCTCTCTCACATAACTCTCAACTATAGTGTTTATTTTTTTCTTATTTAGATGTCTCATCTAGCTAGTTTGTAAAGTGACATTGATAGCCAATAAATTGTTTTTAGGTAGAAAATTCACCTGAGCAAAAAAAGGGTAGCCGGATAAGAGCTTGGGGCTCAGAAAAGGTGAGTTAGTGGTGGGACCCACATTTTAAAAACAAATATATGTGAAGAGCCCCACTGAATTGCTTGGGTCACTAGAAATAGTCCATGCATGACATGGCTGAAGCCAAATTGGCCTTGCTCGATGGAGGAAAAGTGGAGCAATGGTCCCAAATTTCTCCCTACTAAGGATGAAATGTCAACAGAATGCGCAAGGCTACAACGGAAGTTTTTGAGGGTGATCCGGTGAAGCTGCACCACCACCTGGTCGTTGGGGAGGGGGCTGCATTCTATATGGACCGTCCATGTAGTTTGCAAAAACAATTAAAATAAATATTTTAGATTGAATTTAGGTTGAGAAAAAAAAATCGGGTAGCAAGACCAGTGCCTAGGCCCTGCCCACTAGAACTAGTACTGCCTTGAATGAACACTACAAAATTCACTTGGCAAAAAAAGGGACAAAAGCACCTCCAAAAAGGCTAAGGATTAATTGATGACTCCATGAATCCAAGTATACACATTTGAGGTCAAATTTCATTGGAGCACTGTATAGAAATAACTAGAAAAATGTCAACAGACAACGGATCGATCCGAGCTGCCCGGTCGTTGCAGCTGCTGCATCAACAGTCAGTATTTCACACTAGCATTTCAGGCTTGAGAGTCTCTTTCTTATTTCCCACCGCCTAGAACAACACCTTCCACTCACGCGGCTGTCTCCTTTACCTTTGCCGCCACAGCATCCCCGTGGCGCGCAGTCCACGGTAGCCACCGTGGTGGGCGCAGCACAAGCTTCGTGGGCGGCGCCGCAGCATCCGGTGGCGTCGCCGGCGGCTTTCCCCGTCGCGTGAGGATGGTCAGCGTCAGCGGACGGTGCCGGTATGTCGATCACCACCACCGCCGCGTGCTCCTGCTCAAACGGCTCCGTTGGCTTCTGACAGCAATGGCAGCCTGCTTTAGTCCCGGCGGCGTCTCCGTCGAGCTGGGACCTCATCGCCAGCGACCTCGCCGTCGCGCGGCACGCCTGGGGCTTCCCACTGCCCCTCCGCCAGCTTCCCGTACCCGGGTCCTCCCGCAGCAGCACCATGCTGTGGAGCACGACGAGGAGGCAGGTGCCGACGTCGGCGAGCACGGCCGCCCACAGCACGGGCCGCCACGCGACGGCGAACGCGAGGACGGCGGCCTTAGCGGCCACGGAGACGACGACGTTGGCGGCGATGGTGGCGCGCGTGCGGCGCCCGAGCGCGACGGCGGCGGGCACCCGGAGGACGTCGGTGGACATGAGCGTGGCGTGGCTCGTCTCCATGGCGGCCGCGGACCCCGACAGGCCCATGGACACGCCCACGTCCGCCGCGGCCAGCGCCGGCGCGTCGTTCATGCCGTCGCCCACCATCAGCGTCGGCCCGACGCTCGCCTTGAGGCCGCCAACCAGCGCCACCTTGTCCGCCGGGAGGAGCTCCCAGTGCAGCTCCTCCAGGACGCCTCCGAGCTGCCGCTGTGCCCGCGTCGCCGCCGCCTTGCTGTCCCCTGTGAGCATCACCGACTTGATGCCCATGGATCTCAGCTCACGGATCGCCTCGGCCGCCCCGGTCCTACAGTCGTCGGAGAGCGAGAATGACCCCACGAGGTCGCCGTCGACGAGCACATACCCGATCGACGCACCTTTCTCATCATCCATTTCCGGACCTGTGGGTATACAGAGTTCAGAATCGTTGTCCAAGAACGTTCTTGCGCAAGTTCAGAGGTTTCTGAAACTTGTTATTACAGTACCTCTGGAACGTGAGGAGGATCTTGCCATGATCCTTCTGTTTCCAATGAAGATCAGTCTTCCATCTATGGTGCCGGAGATGCCCTCACCAGGGTAGATACGAAATTCAGCCACGTTTTCAGGCTTGGGTTGGATGGATTTGGACTGAGCGTACTCAACAAGTGCCGTCGCCATTGGGTGGCTTGATTTGCTCTCAATGCTTGCCACCCTGCAACAAAAGAAATTCAGGTTATGAATTATGATTTGTCAAAGACAGAATATCAGGCTGAATGGAAAAGCCATGAGTCAGTACCAGTAAAGAAGCTGGGTCATTTCGACCTTGTCCCCAACCACATGGAACCCATGGATGCTGAACTCCCCCTTGGTGATGGTGCCCGTCTTGTCGAACGCCGCGACCCTGATCTCGCCGAGCGACTCAAGAACGTCGCCGCCCTTGATGAGAACCCCCATCCTCGCCGCCCGCAGGAGCGCGCAGAACGTGGCCACCGGCGTCGACAGCACCAGCGCGCACGGGCACGCGCTCACCAGCAGCACCAAGGCTAGCTGACACCATCGTCTCAGGTCCTGTGCTCGCCACAGCAGCGGCACAAGCGCCACGCTCGCTGCAAGCACAACCACAGCTGCAACAATGCAAACAAGAAGCAACAATTCAGCTACTCCTGCTGAAAATTATACTCCATCAGAATCAGATGATGAAAAAGGTGATTGATTCTACCTGGGGTGTAGTACTTTGCGATTGAATCGACAAGCCGTTGCGTCTTGGATCGGCTGTTCTGCGCCGCCTCCACAAGCCTCTGCATCCTGGACACTGTCACTGTCGAGTCCTCGGCCAGAACAAGCTCACAATCTTGTTGTCCTGATCAGCACAAACTACGGAACATTTTTCATGTAAAATGTGGTAAAAAAAAATCCCGTCGAGGTTGATGGTGCCAGCCCAGACCTTCGCCGTTGGCATTTTGGTGACGGGGAACGACTCGCCGGTGAGGCTACTCTCATCGACCTCGCTCTGCCCATCAACCACGACGCCATCAACAGGCACAACCTCCCCAGCCCTGACGGCGACGACATCACCCACCTCGACGTCGCGCACGCCGACGACCTCCCCTGTTTGGCGAGCACGACTTTACCCTGTGGGACCATGGTGAGGAGGAGCAGCGACGACATCCCGTCGCTGGCCCTGGCGCACGCCAGCGTCTCCAGCCACTCCGCGGCGGTGAAGAGGAACACGATCGCGCCGGCCTCCGTGAACTCCCCAGCGCCGCGGCGCCCGCCACGGCCACCAGCATCAGCGCGTTGATGTCCAGGGACAGACTCGACACCGACGCGAACGCGCGGCGGAGCATCGGTGGCGAGCCCGCGCATGCCGAGGCTAGCGCGAGCCACCGGAGCCGGGGAGGAGTGGGGAGAAGAGGGAGGATAGGAGGAGAACGCCGCTCGCCATGACGTATGGGCTTGGCCGGCGTGTGGCGGCGGTGATGGCGCCGGTGGTGGTGGTGGTGCCGTACGCGCGGATGGAGGCCTCGAGTCCCGCCTTGTTGAGAACCTTCACTGGTTGTTGAGCCGATCCGAGGGCAGGGTGTGAGGCAACCAAGAAGATCATGGTGTCGGAGATGTCCGGCGTTTGCGAGGAGCCTCGGAGGTTGGAGGAGGAGAGGTTGGTTACTTGGGTACCTACCGATGTGGGACTGGGAGACGGCGACGGGGTCGTGGTCGACGACGACGGTGCGGGATGGGACGACGACGGTGACCGTCCTGACGCCGTGGATGGGCTTGAGGAGCCGCTCCACGAGCGCGACCTCGGCGGAGCAGCAGACGCCCAGCACGTCCAGGTAAGTCTTCTCCCACTTGGCCTTCTTCCTGCTACCGGCGCTGCCAGCAGCATATCCGCTCGTCGTCGGCGGCGGCCGTCGGCGGCGGCAGCAGGCCTTCCTCGAGCGCGGCTTCGTCGTCACGCGCCGTGGCCGGCATCTCGGCACCTCCCATCGCCGCTGGAGCTCGATCCTCCTGGGTAGCCGGAATCAAGGAAAGCAGGAAGGCGACAGGTGAAAGAAATCAACGGAAGATCAAAATATATAGAATTATTTCATATCCTCCCCCCGTAGACTTATAAAATAATATATATAGAGAGAGATAATAAATGGCAGGGTGCGGGGTGCACGCAAAATTTCTCTCGCGGGACGGCTATCAGCGACAGCGGCGATAACGACGTCAGCACCGATGAGCAACAAGATTGGAGGTCCACGACTTGTGAAGACAGGATCAGCGCTCGCGGACCGCGTTGTCGACTGTTTCGCTGGGAAGAAAGAGTCGATGACTCGATGGCTGCCGGAGGACGGACATGACCCGGCCGGCAACGACGGATGGACTCCTTCCCTGATCCACCAAACCAAACCAAACCACCGTGTGCGTGTGTGTGCGTGCGTTTTTAGGTTGGGATGATGCCTCGTGACGGTTTCGTTCCCTGGCTGATCCAAATGAGCACGCTGGATAGATAGAGGTGTGCCAATCTGAGATGGACACGCTGACGAAATCAAACCGGCCAGTAGTATTCATGTACTACTACTGTGCAGAAAATGCCGTGTGTGTGTGTGGTGTAGTACTGTCAGTCGGCATAGATTCTTGCTGCAACGGCACGGCAATGCACTGACATCACGTGAGTGCGTTTAGAGCCCAAAATTCTTTCTTAAATTTCACTATGCAAAAAGAAGATTTTATATCACATCAAAATGTCGGCACATGTATAGAGTACTAAATGTAGTTAAAAAATAAAATAATTACACACCGTTTAGGCGTAAAAATGTTTAGGAAAATTCTTTTGAGCCTAGTTATGTTATGGTAGGTAACAAACGAAAATGCTAATAATATTAATGATGCGACATACATGTCCCATGCGTCCAAAATTTTGGATGCTAAACACGTGCTTTTATTTGTAGATGGTGGCGGAGGACATGACCCGGCCGGCGACGACCGATTATGGACTCACTCCTTCCCTCCACCAAACCAAAGCACCGTGCGTGTGCGTGCGTTTGGGTTGGGATGATGTCTCGTCACGGTTTCGTTCCCTGTCTGATCCAAATGAGCACGCTGGATAGATAGAGGTGTGCCAATCTGAGATGGACATGCTGGCGTCATCAAGCCAGTAGTAATCATTACTACTACTGTACAGAAAATTAATGCCGTGTGTGTGTGGTGTAGTACTGTACTATCTGTTGGCATAGATTCTTGCTGCAGCGGAACGCAATGCGCTGACATGACGGACTTGTTTCAAGAGACGCAGCGGCGAAGCTAGAGCATCATGTGCATAATTGACACTTCATAAGCATAATTAGCAGGGTGCCACGGTGGTGCACATATTTGACCCAAGGTGGTGCACAAAAGGAATTTTTTATTTCCACTGCTATTAACTATTTTTTTTATTTTTTAAAAGATTGAGGTGCATGTGCACTCGGGAAGGCCAACGTGGCTTCGCCACTGAAGAGACATGCTTTTATGGATGGATGGACAAATGGTCCTGATATGATATGACACACGGGCTCATTTAGGCATGAATGAATGGATTAAAGGGCCATGCCGTGTCACTTGACGTGCTCGGCCTAAGGCCCAAGCACAACACTAGCCAGAGGCGTCGACAGTCCAAAGAGATTTTTGGCAACATTGACAGGTCATGGACACGAACGACGATGTCGAGTGGCGTCGCAAACGGAGCAACGGACCTCATGGAGAAGACGGCGAGCTAGCTGATCCAGCGGGCTTAGCCGTTTTGCAAAATTGGCCAAGCCAAATCCGCGGGTCTTTAGGGCTGGACTGTGGACCAAGCATTGAATTGGGCCTCGTTATCTTTCTTTCCTCTCCTCTTCTGCAAGGGCCCATGTGATGGGCGAAGGAGAAACCGGTTGGTTACCTGAGTATTGCTTTTTTGGTGAACGCGAACTCAATCTGAAAACTTGAACCACGTCGTTGTGCGCAAGGCGAGCTCTTGGCGGTGGCCGGAGTGTTCAACTCTATCGAGTATTCCCGTGCTACCTGAATCCTATTCAATTTCTCCCCAAATCCTATGCAAGTCGCCCCTGATTTCAATATGATTTGCCCTAGCGCAATTTATCTAGGAAATCTCTAGCCAGTTTGGTTACAGTCAATCACGCCGACACCACCCAAATCCCTGGGCCTACACACCGACCACCAATCCACCTTGCACTTTCTTCCCAATGTCGTCTCAGTTCCAGTCCAAAACTCAAATAAATAAAACTCATAAAATTCAAAAACCTGGTTTCATCAATCATAAGTCCAAATTCATATAACTCTGAAGTCTAAATCTCTCATGTCACGGATCCCTCCATGGGATCCTTATAGGCTTAATTATAGCTCACTTCTGCTGAAATCTGGCAACATTTGTAACCAATTGGCAATATTAGCAAAGATCCTCGTTTCTAGTAGTGCTAGCGGCTGCTCGCTGTGGCAAAACGTTGTCGCCCACGAAGAAGGATGTTGTGCAATGTCGACAGAGGGGTGGTGATGCAGCGGGTGCGAATCTAAAAAATAGAGTTCTTTCTCCCAACATGACATTTATCAAGGCCATAAACTAAATTAAGCTGTAATTCGTAAAGATTAACAAAAACTACGGGGATCGATGGACCCGGTAATATTCTCTAGATTCGCCGTCGCCCCTGTGCGGCGACGATCCGGCGCGCATCGGAGTGAAGGAAGAGGCACCGCACGGGTCAATTATATTTGTTTATTGGGGAAATGAACGAGCAGAGCGATCGATGATCCGTGGGAATCCGGAATTGGGATATGGCCTCTTCTTCGAACGGTGATATTGGGCTGGACTGTCATTCTCTATTGGGCTTCTTTCTAGCAGTTTGCTCTTGTCGGTTACCTGAGACACTTTTTTTCGGTGAATATATACCTGAGACACAGGATCGAAACAAACCCAACAAGGCAACAAAGTTTGGTTAGTTGAAACTGGAGATCGAATTAGGGACTCAAAAGTTTGGTTTCGGGTTTTAGTTTCTGTCTCGGGTGTAAGAATCTTTGCAGCTCATCTCTCACTTCACTTTGTATAATAATACTAGTATTTAATTATAGGCTTATAGCTCACCTCTCGCGACCGGTCCCCTAGAAACATTTTTGATGGACATTGCGTAAATATCAGGATGATATCTCTTCTTGCTTCTCCACTTGAACATAAAACCTGCTTCAGCTTGTTATTTTATTTGCTTATTGTTTTACCACCTTTACTAGTAGAAATATTTAATGCATTAACATTATAAACAAGTGGGTTATCTGAGGTGAAAACAAGAAATTAGATATGAAAAAAAATGGTTAGGGTGATTTAGAAATAATTGGGAAAACAATAGGGTTCATAGGACCAATAGACATCATTTAACCGAACGTGTTCATTTTGAGAACCCCGAACTAAGGACCACGTTTATGGTAATTTCCGTGGAAATTATTTTTATAATTTTTATCTAATTAGCATGGGTCCAAATTATATAAACCTGACCCGTGTAGATATTATAGTTTATTAATAAATTTTTGATAACTTTTATGATACTATTTACTTATTACCTCTTTAATGTTATGTGTAATTTCAAAAAAAAAGAAAATAATTGGATTTTTTAATTTAGCAATTTATCTTTAGAAAAAGCAAACAATGTGCACCTGTGCACCAAAAAAAAAATTCTTTTGATTTTTTGGTCCATTTGCACTATTCGTTCATTCAAAAAATTTGTGTAAATTTTAAAATAAATTAGTTATTATTATAATATCTTTAGTGATCTAATAAGTCATAATAAGATTGATAATATTTATATAAATTATTTAAATAAAATGAATGGTCAAATTAGATTTTAAAAGCAAAGGCACCGGTGATTTTTTCGGAGAGCGTAACTTTTTCCGTCATCTCAAGAAGTGAATTTTGTTGACTTGGTTGCTCAAGAAGTTATTAAAGCTTAGGTGAAATGTCCCCATCGATTTCGAAAGGCAGTTCATTCACCGCGCAAATCACCTCCGGACGTTCGGTTTAAACCGGGCGCAATTCGGTTCGGTTCCTCGGCATAAATGTTCGGTGAGGGGACTTCGCGGCGGCTTGGCAGCTGGCGGCGCCGGCCTCGGGTGACCGGTTCACGCGGCGTTTTAGCGACCGGAGGCACGACGGCCGGGCGCAAGGCGAGGGTGTAGTGCTCGCGGCGAGCCCGCTCCCAGCGGTCTGTGCCATGGTCTTCATGATGTCAGCTGCGGCAGCCGCAGTTATGCCCGGATCTACGTGATGGCGGCGGGCGGGCGGCACCGTAATCCACACACCGGCGATGGCGTCCCTTAATTCGCGTGACTTGCACCACGGCGGCGTGCTCGTCGATTCAATTTCTTTCTGATTTCCTCCATAGATCGTTTTGTGTATGGACGAAGGAATTGATTGTAGGTGATTTAATTTTATATGATGTTTCTTTAGAGTTAGAGTTGGTTTGATTTGGGATTGGTAATTTCTGGCGTCTGAGTCCATTACGGAGGGATGCACGCAGCCGAACCAGTTTGAGTACGGTAGGGACAGATCGATATGGGGGGGGGAGGCTGGACGACGGAAAACCAAAAATTTATTAGAAAATTAGAATCGTATAAGTTAGATTTATTTGGTGTTCGGTTAGATTGCACCCTAAAGCGTGATTTAGAAATAAAAGTTTTTTTAAATTAAAATTTATTATCTTTAAACCAAGATTTCAATGAGTTTGGGTTTTTTCCCGTCATCTTTTAGAAGTTATTAAACTGCCAGGGACTCAAGAACAACTGCCGAGAGAGTCCTACTCCCTCACCCCTCGTCCGCCAGGCTGGGCAACCAACAAAATCCAATCTCGCTACGCTACGTGAAGCTCACCTCGCCGTCGCCGACCACCGGTGCCCGTGTCCCACTCCCACCCTCCACCGCCGCCGGCCTGGCGGATGGGATGGCGGGGGCGCCTCGGCGGCGGCGCCGCTGCTGCCGTCGCAGGCGGCGAGAAGCAGGAGGCGCGGGCGGCGGCGGAGGGGCCACGTCGGCGCAGACGCTCGGGAACGTGGTGGTGGTCTCCATCGTCGGCACCGGCGTGCTCGGCCTCCCCTACGCCTTCCGCGCCGCCGGCTGGGTCGCTGGATCCCTCGGCGTCGCCGCCGCCGGCTTCGCCACGCTCTACTGCATGTTGCTCCTCGTCAGTACGCCCTCCCGCCCCTTCCTTTCCATCCCTCCCTCCCTCCTGAGATCCTCACACTGCTTGCTGCTGCTGCTGCTGCTGCTGCTCCCGAGTAGGCGAGCGCAGTGTACATCCCTTCGTTCTGCTGTGTGCTGTTTGGCTGGGCCTGGTGTGTGCTCTTCGCCAAGACGCCAACTTTGCTACAGCCTGCGGTGCTGCTGTGCAGCCTGGCTGGTTGGTCCCTTCCAGATCCGATCATCCCAATGGCTCCTAAAAATAAAAATCTTCCAGATTTGTTAAGGTCCGAGACAGCAGTCGTACACTGACGAGGACTGTCCTAGTAGTACTTGTGTATTCTGTTTTCCCTTCGACCCGCTAAATATATACTTACCTTTTTAGTTAATCAATCTTAACTTTGCTCAAATGTATAAACAATGTGTTTATTTTGTTATGCGTAAGTGGCATCATTAGATGAATAATGAAACATAAATCTATTTGAAGCTTACTCCAAACCTAGGATGACATTCTTTTGGGAGAGGAAATAAGAGATTTCCCACCTGTTCTGTTCTTGTATGGTGCAAATTAGTCATTTGTGGTTTCACATGTCCAATTTTTAAGAGACGAACTAGAAAGGACAAAGTGTTGCTGATTTCATACTGTTTCATTTCATTCATCTTCCACTAAAACTGTGATTCTGGCGCGCTGCCAATTGAAACACAGCTCTCCTAAAAGTGCTCAGATGTACTAAGATTCTGCCAAAAGATTAGTCAACCAACCAAACTTGATTTTGCAGTTGACCAGCTCTTGGCTCCATTTTAAATTCAAAATTTGGTTTCATGACTAAAAAGGAGTATGATAGTATGATACTCATATATATATATTATCTGTTGAGATTGTGCAAGAAATTTGGAACTGCTATGCCATGTCTTTGTAAGAAATTTGTTGATGCTGCTTCACATTTGATGGCAATATTATTATTGTAACTTACATAAATCAAATAAGATTTGGAACTGCTATGCCATGTCTTTGTCAATTATGGATAGAATAAAGTTAATTGCTTTCTGTTTAGTTTACTCTTTTCTTTTTGAAAATTCTGTTTAGTTTACCCAGAGTCATTTTGATTTTGAAGGTGGACTGCAGGGATAAACTAGCAGAGGAGGAAACTGAAGAGTGCTGTCATGGTCACTATACATATGGGGATTTGGGTGACAGATGCTTCGGGACTATAGGTCGATCCTTGACAGAAATCCTCGTCCTTGTTTCGCAGGCTGGTGGGTCTGTAGCATACCTAATATTCATTGGCCAAAATCTCCATTCCACATTCAGCCACTTGATGTCACCAGTTGGCTTCATCTTTGCCATCCTCCTGCCTCTGCAGATTGCACTCTCCTTCATCCATTCACTGCCTTCCCTTTCTCCATTCAGTATATTTGCAGATGTGTGCAATGTCCTTGCCATGGCAATTGTTATCAAAGAGGATCTTCAGCTTTTTGATCATCCCTTTTCAAATAGAAATGCTTTTAATGGGCTTTGGGCAGTACCATTCACCTTTGGTGTTGCAGTCTTCTGTTTCGAAGGATTCAGCATGACCCTTGCACTAGAAGCGTCAATGGCAGAGCGGAGAAAATTCCGCCGGGTACTTTCTCAAGCAGTTGCCGCCATTATAACTGTGTATGTGTGTTTTGGAGTGTGCGGGTACTTGGCCTATGGTGAGGCTACCAAAGACATCATAACACTTAATCTTCCAAACAATTGGTTGTCTGCTGCAGTTAAGGTGAGTACAGTTCTCTTGATTTGCTTGTTGCCATTGCTTACTGAAACATGATGCGGATTCTCTGAGAAAGCCTTTGTGAATCAATCACTTTGCACTTTTTTTCCTTTTCTGATTCGAAAATGCAACCTAATAATAATTTGATATTTGGAGATATAAGATCTAGCCTTATAAGTTACTACCAATTATGCCCTTGAGATATCCTTTTCGTTTATAAAAAGAAGTGAGTTATTTCATCACTGGACAAAGACAACAATGCACAGATCTATAGTACATGACACATTATTGGCTTGTGTGTTGGGGCAATCTTATTCGCAGTCATAGTGCAGCCCATCCATGGGATTATTATTATTTTTTCATATGGGAACTAGATAACAATAGATAGATAGTTGAATCATGATATTCTCTTAACAATTTGAAGTCATTTGACAGGTTGGCCTATGCATTGCACTGTCATTCACTTTCCCAGTCATGATGCACCCAATCCATGAGATCGTCGAGACAAGATTTAGATCCAATGGATGCTTTCAGAAGCTTAGCCGCAGCGTTGGTGGCGCTGAGTGGATAGGCTTGCACTCAAGCCGCATTCTTGTGGTGGTGACCCTGACCGTGGTGGTGTCCTTCATCCCTGCTTTTGGATCCTTCATCTCATTTGTCGGGAGCACCATGTGCGCCGCTTCTCTCCTTTGTGCTGCCTGCTCTGTTCCATCTCAGCATCGTAGGCTCGTCGATACCCCTTGTGGAGGCGGGTGCTGGACTATGGCATCCTTCTCTTTGGTCTGGCTTTTGCCGGATATGGTCTTGTCACTGCTCTCTCGCCGCTTTGAACAATGGTCCAATCAGTCAAAAAGGCGGTGCAGATCAGGAATCAGGATATCTTGGGATGGCAGGAATCGAAATGGAGATGACTGGAGCACCATAGAAGATAGCACACGGGCTTGGACCATAGTGCGTGACTGAACCGATCCACTTCAACCCCATATAGCCAGTCAAATATAGCAGCATGGTGATTTTCGAAATATAAATGCTTGCATAAATCAACATATGCTACATTGAAATTTAAGAGTCATATTCTTAATAGTGTATGCATGTTATACATCTACATATTCATGAAAAAAAACCAAATAAACGATTACGCTGACTACATGGGATCCATCATGTATGATGTATGTTACATTTCTGCATAAAAGAAACACCATCAATTATCTACGTTTATCACGTAGGGATTCATGTGTGTATATGTTTTTTTTGAATATAATTACATGATATTCTGCTTATTTGCTATAAAATAAACAGGGTAATGTATTTACCATATTTTTTAGACCAAAGGATAGCCTTTGTGATAAGAGCATCTCTAAACGTTTGTCATTTTTTTGTTTCCCAAATTTGGTTGTTTGTCAACTCCTGAAATAATATGAGGAGGAAAAAAAAAAAGCTCAGTTTGGCATTAATTCACGTCGGCCGGTTACGAAGCAATAAAAAAAAGTGCAAATGAAATGTACCCAAATAAAATAGGACTGCTGCCAACAATACAAATGAAACATACGCAAATGAAAGTACTGCACCATAAATGATACTGGAAAAGGTTTTCTGAATCACAGTGACAAAGAAAGGTTCACTCAATCATAAAATAATTGGGTGAGAAATTAAATGACATGAACTAAATCTACTTTGCCAAACGTCGAGCAATTATTTTCTTCTGCATCATCTCGTAGTACTGCTGCTGTAATTCTCAAAAAAAAAAAAAAAAAAAAAAAAAAAAAAAAACAATACAAATGAAATATGCCCAAATGAAAGTCCACCATAAATTATTTCTGGAAAAGGTTTTCTTTGAATCAAATGACAAAGAAAGGTCCACTATCTTTGCTTTTTTCTTTAAATGAATGACACTAAATCTACTTTGTAACGTCCAGTCGCTTCTTCTGTCAGCTCAAGTGAAACCAGAACCTCCCACTAACATTATTTCTTCTTCTCTTTCTCAAGTATCTTCAATTTTTGCTTTTTCTTCTTCTAATGACAGTTTGTTCAAAAGCCTCCATGCCTTCTTGTAGCTTTGAACAACCATGAACTCTTTTTGCTTTTTTTTTCTTCATAATGACAGTAGCCTTCTTCTGTTGTTCAAAGTCGCTTCTTCTGTAGCTCAAGTGAAACCATGAACCTCTCCTGTTTCTTTTTCTCTTCTAATGACAGTAGCTTCTTCTGTAGCTCAAGTCGCTTCTTCTGTAGATCAAGTGAAACCATGAACCTCTCCTGTTTCTTCTTCTCTTTCTCCCTATCGAAAGCCACCTTCCTAGCCCACATTTTGTTCAAAGCCTCCATGAAAGCTTCGCGCCTAATTGCTTCTTTTGTTTTCTGCGGAACAATTTTTTTGTCCTCTTAGACAAACCCTTTGTACCGCGAGGGCATTCAACACCGTGAGATGGCTGCGCTTGCACATCAGCTTGTTGAACTTCAGAAGCAATCTCATGAGTTTCCTGAGTGTCTTCTGTCGTCAGGAAGGTGAAGTCATCCAACCCAGGAACATGAACATCATCTCCCGTCATCATGTTTGTCCAAAACCCACCTCCTTCCATTTGGACGAATATATACATAAAGAATAAAAAATGAATGACAAATGCGAACTAAATTTAGAGAAACATATGTGACAAAATAATAATTGATAAGATATTGCCAACATTGAATAAGAATCTTATTATAGAGCAAACTATCAATATCAAACACATCGTTGTTTCTCTTCATCGATCCAATCAAATGACTGAACTGAGGCAGGTATATTTTGAAGAGGGTTCAGGTTCAGATAACATTCAGGTCCAAACAAAAGACAAATCAACTCATCCACGACACGGCAATGCAGTATCATCTAAACAAAACTAATCGTCTCCGGCCAGCAATGGCTGCCTGCCGTGGACAGTGATCATCTAGTAGTGCCCACAGCGGTTGCATAGGACTGAACCCTAGCGACGTGAAAAACCAACAAGCAGGCTGCTGCGCTGAGAGAGTCCCCATACCTGAACACTAGCAGCCGCCGGCGTCGATGAGAGAGTCCCCGGCCGGCCTGGACGGGAACTGGCCTTCGCGTCGACGAGATGAAGATCGGCGTCGCGAGATGTAGCGCGCCGGAAAGGCCGATGTATATTTGCGCGCTGGGGTTGGAGTTTTGCCAATTGGAAAAGATGGTGAAAGAGAATGTCAAACTGTTTTAAAATGTTATTTCTTTTTTTTGCCAAAAATTTAAGGATAAAAGATACGAGTTAAATTGTTGGAGTTGCTCCAATATCTCTTATAGATCTATCTAATTAAATGAATGGTTCATGACGTACTTGTGGGACTACTTCAAATATTTTTCTAATTATTTAATTGCTAAATGTTTTCTATTTTAAAAAAATAAGAGTATTATATATTTGTTTGGGGTCCTACTTTTTTTTTTTTTATCTATATCTATATACCTATTAATAAAAAGACAAAATTTTCACGGTTCATCCATTTTTTTGGCCCGTCTTCCCTTAACTGAATCCGTGAATGTGAAAATCGCCTCTTTTCACGTTTGTCTGTAGCTCTCATATATATGACATGTGTATTTGATCTTATCTTATAATTAGGATCCAAACAAGCATTGTCTATAGCTCTCATATATATGACATGTGTATCGTGAGACAACTAGAAACAGAAGGTAAAATAAGAAGTACTTTATTGCTTAGTTTAGCTTTTATGGAAGCTTTAACAATTTATGGACTTGTGGCACTAGCGCTTTTATTTGCAAAACCTTTTGTTTAATCCTAAAAAAGAAAATGAGTTGCATAGTAAAAAGCATTCTTTTGGAGCAGAAGAATCTAAGGACGATGATCAACATCAATTCAGCCATTGTTGATAATCATGTTATCAGCCATAATTCTTGGTTAACCTCATGTAGGTAGAAATACCTTATTTTGGCTTCCAAAAACCTTCTTTGTAGATGTTTTCTTCTACTTAGGCGTCGCTAGAATCACCTACACTTGCTGCTTCATTGATCTCTCTTTTTGCCCATTTGGTGCAATCTCCTCTGTTTGCATGTGAAATAAGCCTGAGGGACACCATATCTTGGCTTTTAAGATGTAGAAATTTCCTAGCTCTCCTTCTCACCTTCATTGGGATTTGAAGATGCACCTTTGATCATATTACTGCTAGCAACAAATCTATTGTGGTAATGAATTAGAGTTTGAGCATGTAACAGGGTATTGCATAATGTATGACTTTGTAGGGATATAACTGAGTCCATGGAGTAGGTCTGTCGCTGGGGAGCATATGGGAACACCGTGCCTGCCCATACCCACACACACATCTTGCTTATGCACATATTCGCCTCCCCACTTTTGCTCATACTCGATTCCCCATATCCATTGGACAAATAAGAGTATGGGAGATAACAAACTTGTACAAAGGTTTATACAATTCATCCCCTCAACATCCTACAATATAATAAATATAACTAGTTCAAACGTAATCTCTTGGGAGAACATCTTATGATGAAAGGGACATCATCATATCACTATTTAGACAAACTTAGAGTGGCACTTCATATTTTGCTGCACTCTTCACCTCTTGGTAAAAAATGTTATCACAAAATTAACTGAGGAAGTTGTTCAGTATGAAACTACTACATTTGACTAATAAGGAGGCTAAATATGTGCAAGAAGCACTATCACACCATGAAAAACACCAAAAAAGTGACACATAAACAAATGCAGCAACCACAAAGAAATTTTGTCCTAGGAAAATAGATCCAAGGCTAGGCATAATAAACGCAGGGGCTATGCCCCAAGTAATTTGTACTCATTAAGTTTTCATATAAGGATCAATTGATCAATGTACATCTCAAAGGTTGTTGCACCATGCTCTCACTAGCATCTCAAAGGTTGTTGCACCATGGTCTCACTATGAAGAGAGAACAACCAAATTTCCATCGAAAGACTTCAAGCATTCTTCTGCAGAGGTGTACAAATATTATATCTACATGGAGATTAGGGGTGAACTTCCATAACCATGCATGCTCGAATAAGGGATGCCTCGTGGTTCCAACACATTCTAATGTGGCTTTCTAACCCATGAATGGTACGGCAATGAGTTTAGGTTTCAACCTCGTGCTACATCCCAAGATAAATCCACACGATTAGCAAGTCACCACTCTCAGTTTTTTTTTTTCAAAACCGTACCCATTGGCACGTGTTGCACTAAGGGAAAATAGATTTTTACACGCCGCGACGCTTTATCCAAAACAATGGCCGAAGCGCACGAAAGCACACAGACAAGAATCACCGGCTGAAACGGTGGTGCAGTAAGGTTGTACTAAAAGATAGACTAATGCACTAAGTACTCAGCTTGCCACTGCCATATGCGATATGTTGTATGTATAGGGATTACTCCAACTTGCTATCCCAAAGGACAATCCTTAGCTACTCCATGAGCTACGCTGAGGATGAAAATGGATATGGCCTTATGCGAGTTTTGAGGGAGACTTGTGATCTAGCACGCTACGGTGTGTAGTTGGGGGCTTCCAAGGACATTTTTCAAAAGTTGAGCTTCCAAGGGCATTTTTGAAAAGTTTAAGTTAGAGCGACCATTGAGTTGTGACAATTTGATTTGATTAGTATAGTGCATGTGCAAACGTCACAATTTAATTTCAGTAAGATATATGGGACACAGAAGTTGCGTGAGCAGATCTTATCCAAATTTATTTATGTTTTTATGTTACGTATATCGATGTGATCTTTCATAGCCTTGTTAATACTAAATCAGTGTCAACACTCTACACGTTATATTAAGATAAATACACACACATCACATACGTTCATCACACATATCACAACAGCCACCGCACACCTATGCAGCTGAACGAGTGAGAACCGGTCGTACCAAATAAACCGGTTGATCTATAGCGGATCAGTTGATGAACTAGCTAATTTTGCGGTAAACCATTCATCCGTTCGATCCCAATGAATAGTTTATAGATTCCAACCGTGAAGGGAGGTGCATGTGACGATGTGCGGATAAGACTGAACACCGCAGCGCCATCATCGTTCTTCTTCTGTTTATAAACCGACGAGGCCGTCTAGACCCCCGCGATCCCAACCACGATCTCAATGGCGGCGGTGCCCTACGTAGCTCCCAACCAGGCGCCGGCGCCGGTGGCGGTGGTGTCCCTGCTGTTCTGTGCGCCGTACGCGGTGCCGCTGATGGTGACCAAGAAGGCCCTCAGCGGCTCTGACCGAGACTTCATCGTCACCGACGCCAACGGCGCTGAAATGCTCCGCGTCAACGGCGCCTTCTTCAGCGTCCACGACCGCGGCATCCTGCTCGACGCCGCCGACCAGCCCCTCCTCACCATGCGGGAGAAGGTAATATACAACAGAATGGCTGCAATGGCGGCTTTGATATGTTTTCCTTTCTTGCATTTGTGGGCTCGTTTGTTTCGATCAGATCGTGTTCATCGTAGACTTTGAATACTTTGATCTTGTTCAACTTGGCCCACCAAGTACATATCATATTTAAAATCTTGGCCCAGAAAATTTAAAATTTCCGGGATATCCGGTTTACCAACTACGCCCGAAATTTTTCATCTGTCGTCCGAAATTTTCAAAATTTTAAAATTTGTCCATCAAAGTAGACCCCAAAGCCACACCCAATTAGCCCATGCTTCATTTTCTCTCCTCTTCTCTTCTAAGTTCAAGTTGCCACCGCCGCAACACACTCGCATGTTCCTGCCGTGTCGTTATCTTCCTCGTTGAATAGGCAATTGATAATATGTTTTATTAGTTTTGGTGTTAAATGGTTTAGATTTGATCCATGTGTTTTACGGAATAAAATGAGATATTTTTTGTCTAAATTTTGTCTGAAATTTTGTTTCTATCGCCGATAAATTTCCGATATATCCGATATTCCCGTATATCGGTGACCACCGAGATTTTTGAAATACCGGTAGGGAAAACACAACACCGAACAACAACATAATAGTAGCTTATAATATCAACAACTACACTTTCCAATCTGAATTCTGCAACCTAAAATCATGTTGGCAACTTGGCATGCGTCACAGTGCAGTACTATCACTCATGCTAGATTAAATTAGCAATTGATGAGTGGAAGAGTTAACAAAGTCAAGCTAAAAAATTTTAGACAGCTTAACAAACATATTTAAACTCTATACTCTATTCTCAACTCTTTTTGTTTCCACCCATTTTACATATCAAATAAATACTTCTGATAGATATTCCAATAAACATAAAGAAACCAATATATGTCAGTATGCTTCAGTAAGCAGTGTGGAACGAACGAAACCTCACCATCTAACAATGGTGCATCTTCAGGTATTTAGTATGCACAAAAGATGGGAAGTGTTCAGAGGGGACAGCACGAAAGCAAGCGATTTGCTCTTTACAGCCAGGAAAGCTTCAATGTTTCAACTGAAGCCCGAGGTGGATGTCTTTCTGGCTGGGAACAAAAGCGAAAAAGTATGTGATTTCAAGATCAGGGGCAGCTACTTCGAGAGATCTTGCGGCTTCTATCTTGGCAATTTGGACACCATGATTGCTCAAGTGAGTGCGGACTACCGTTTCCAAGTTTTGAAATTAATAAGCATCTTTGTATGGAGCTCTCTTTAAATATGATATGTGTTTACTTTGATGCTGCAGATAAACCGCAAGTACACAGCCACGAACATACTTCTGGGAAAGGACACCTTTGTTGTTACTGTGTTCCCGCATGTTGACTATGTGTTCATCACGGCTGTTGTTGTGATTCTAGATGAGATTCAAAAGAAGCGGTTCGATGCAACCGTAATATTCGATATCATCGCTGACTCGTAGAACTTTTATTTGTAGTTTGGGCAGTTTATCATCATCTTCAGGATTGATAAAGTGATAACTGGGAAAATTCTTTTGGATCAAAAATAGAATGCTTGTTCATCACTCCATGAGCTCGAGAGTGTTATGTGGCAGGTTGCCCTTTTATTGGAAAAGATTCCTGTGATTGTTGTGAGCATATATATATATATAACTGGCATATGATGATGTAGTTTGGAAGTTGTATATTCATATATCCATACCAAGGTTCTAAATAGTGGGCTACTGTTTAGCAGCCTCCTACTCTAAAAGCTATAAAAACTACTATATAACAAGTTATAGCATAGGACACAACTAATGCATGGCCGTCGTGTACCTCGTGCTGCCCCTTCCCCCATTCTTTCTTCTAGTCGGCGACCCTCGCCCCATCACTACCCCCTAGCATGCCTGTGGCGGCTGCGTGCCCCCCTGTCAGAGCTCCCCTATCCCAATCACCTCCACCGATGCAAGGGCCCCTAACTGCCTTGCAACCATCCCCACCACCAAGCCAATATTCCTCCCTCCCAAAACCTTTCCTCCTACTGCCGCAGTTAGGACAAATGATAAGGAGACCTCGCTAGAACCCTAGCATGTCGATCTATGAGGATGAGGCTTACCTCTCACCGGATCTGCCATAGTCGCCCTAGATTCGACGGATCTACCATGGCTACTTTGGTATGGGGAAGGAGCTCGGCGCTTGCAGGTTGGGGGGAGCGCGACCTCAGTTGTCGAGGGAGGCCTCTAGGCAGCAAGAGGGAGGAGTAGGGGAGGTGGAGACGCAGGCGTGGGGAGTCTGACTCTGTGTAACATATAACCAATTCAGATTCAATGAAAAACAATGAGTTCAACGTCTATTGTTTCACATATCTTCATTGCCTCTTTGTTACACTTTATACTCTGTTATGTTGGGTAATCTGTCTAGGCCTAGTATTTTTTTCAAGAACACCGTATGATATCATATCTGCTGTTATTTATCTTGAACCTACTTGCATCACGTCATCCACTTATCCTTTGCAATTAACACAACCCGCACTAAGTAAGCTATTATATATCTTGAACCTCCTTGTGCCACATCATCCAGTTATCCCTTTCAATTAACACCGTCTGATCATGTGCATGCATGCATAGTAATAGTTTGTCTTCCAAGTCCATGCATAGTTGTCTACACCAGAATGCAAAATATTGATTCCTCCTTCGTACCCGCGGCAACGCGCGGGGAATCCTCGTAGTTTTATATATTTCCGTGCACGGGGCATCTATTAACAAGTGATCTCCAAGCTCCAAGTAGACTAAAGTAGAGTAAGGAACATAGAGGTAGACAAAACACAATTAAAAGTATCTCGAATATGCAATTGTTGTTACAGTCACTTATATATTCAGTGACAAAAACGCAATGAACAGAGTGTAAATTACAGTCACTTTTGTCATCTTCTATAGTCAGTGCACAAGTTGAGGGGCATCTATCTATAACAAGTGAATCCAAGCTCCAAGTGGTGTAAGGAACATATATAGAGATATATAGTAGACAAAAAAGAGTACGTATCTCGGATAAGGCAGTAAGTATCATACCAAAAATATGATTGTCAAGGCTCCCCATTTTCATGTATTCGTAGCAGAGTAAACTCTCCACTGTGTCAGGGAGAAATATCTCCCGTTGTGCTCCAACACGGTTTTCTTCATCTCGTAGCAATAGCCAACCAGCTTGACGATGTTGTCGTGCCGGACCGCCATTCCGAAACTGTTTGTCAGGCGTCACTGGCGAGCCGCTGCCGATCCTCTTCACGGCAATCTCTGTCCCATCTTTCAGAATCCCCTGCGTAGGGAGGCGAGAGTTTAATTCGTGAGGAAACTACTGGTCATATTTCATCAGCTAGCTTGTGGAAACACAGAAACTATGAATCATTCATACAGTCATACCCTATAAACTGCTCCGAATGCGCCTTTGCTAAGTTGTCGCGCAGCGGAGAACCCATCTGTAATGTCTTTCAAGAACTCCGCTGGGAGCTCCTTGGGCAGCGAATTCAGAAGAGGGCTCGTCTCCGGCTTGCTGGAACTAGCAGCGTCCATTTCTGATTGTTTATGTTATGGATATCAGTCGGTGTGACAGAGAATTCCTTATTCGTACTTCCCAAAACAAAAACATATGCAGATAGCAACATGGTTGCTTTGAAATGAGTGTGGGGAACAGCCGGCTTCAAGAAAGCACTGACCTGGAGAAGGACGAGGGGTCCTCACGCGGAAGGGGAGGATGACTGGACGATGGATCCCGCAGATCTTTGGTTTTTGAAGGTTTGTGATGAAGCAAACTCTGAGTCCCAGTGAGATGGGGTTGACTTGACTTCTCTGGTCTGAGTCTGGTCAACCATCAAGGCAAACAAAAAAGGCCAAAAAGAGAGACAGAGAGAAAAATGGCGTCGCCCGGGTTTGAACCGGAGACCTTCGGTGTGTTAGACTGACGTGATGACCAACTTAAAATAAAATAATGTTTTTGACTTTTTGATATCATGTTTGACTGTTCGTCTTATTCAAAAAAAAATTAAATAAATATTATCTATTTTTATATGACTTGTTTTATCATTAGGAATACCTTAATAATAATCTATTTATTTTGTAATTTGTATAAAAAACTTGAATATGACTGAACAGTCAAAACGTGATATCGAAAAGTCAAAAACATAAAGTTATTCTGAGACGGAGAGAGTACACCACAACACCTTCGGATGATTTCGCTTCATTTATAACTTTAATAAAGATTATTTGATAAGACCGAACACATGAGTAGGATCGGACTGCTGCCTTGACAAAGATGCAGACATAGAATCCGGAAATCGCAGCCAATCTAAAAACAAAACCCAAACCATATAATCCCTCCGTCCCGTAATAAACGTAGGTCCCGCTTCTCGAAAAAAAAAAAAAAAAATGCCGCCAATTATAAATTAAAATAGAATTAATATTTATATTACATAATTAGTATCATTGGAAAAATCTTTTCATCTAGTTTTTTTAACAAATTTATTTAAAAATTTAAATATTATAATTATTTTCTACAAATCAAGTCAAACTTGTGGCACGAACACCCAAAACTGCGTTTAATTTGGTACGGAGGGAGTATGAAATAATTGATACCTCCAGGTAATACAATGCCATTGTCATGACTATTGTTCCCAAAAGCATCTATGTTTCTAGAATTGTAGCTACAACATACTGCGTATAGAAAGTTTGCTATGCAGATATCACACCACGCACTACAGCACCAGGCACAAACTGAAGATTACTGCTTCTCAATCTCAGGTCACCTTCAGCAACCAATTTATATACCTGCACAACAGCATTTAAAAGTAATATTTGGTGTGGAGCATCTCGGCGGCCCGCGGCGTCCACGTCGTCGAAATCTGTGATTGGTCCGTTTTTTTGCAAAAGAAGTCCCTCTGTTTGTACGAAATCATATTCGGCCCTTCGAGCCCCTCCTCCACGATAACTATGATTGGATTTCTTTCAAACGGACCCACGTTATATGTGCCTTTTGCAATAACACCCCCCGACATACATATCTGACCTCTCCTCACGGTAAAAAAAAAACTACGGGGCTCCCGCTCTCTCCGTCTTCTCCCGATGCGGCGGCGTCTCGGGAGGGCGCCGCGCGCCCCTCCACCTCACTCAGCTCAGAGCTGGCGCTGGCACGGGCGGCCGGCCCAGCCCTTGGCAGCGGCTACGCGGCGGCGGGCGGCGCGGCGCGGCGCGAACGCAGCGCAGCGGCAAAGGAGGCGGCCGCGGGATCCGGTGGCGGCCGACACGAGGCGGCGTAGCCTTGCCGCGTCGCATGGCGGCGGCAAGGCGGCCAAGAAAAGTGCCCCTCCCTTCTCCCTCTCTCTCTCGTTAGGTTGGGGTTACGGATTGCGGCCGGCGATCGCTACCGACTAAAGCCAACCACGGCCCGATTGGCATCGAGGATCTACGGGCCGCCCGCCCGCCGAGGGAAGAAAAATGCGCCGGCGACGGGCACATCTCGCCTCGTCACAACCACGGGGTGGGCTCGTCGGGGCGATGGATCTCGGGGGTGCAGCCCGCCGACACAGCTTCGCGGCCGCCGATCTTGTGGAGGTGTGGGTGGCGCCGCGGCCAAGGTCGCCGGGGAAGCGGAGTCGAGCTCGCGAAGCGACGCGATGGAAAAGCCGAATCGATGCGTCGTCGGAGCTCATGAGTTGTCGGGGGACACGACGCCATGGGCCCCGCGCTTGCCGTCGATGGGGACCGGATGCCTGCTGTCCTCCCCCAGGGACTCCCACCATGCCTCCCTCCCCTCCGCCACGCGCGCGCCGCCCTCTCATCTTGCCGCGACGGCGGCGCCTCCGACACACCTGCTCTCCCTCGCCTCCCGTTCGCCAAATCCCGGACAGGCGGGAGCGAGGATGTCTTGCCTCGCGGCCTTCGTCCCATCGGCCCGGCAAGGTCGTGGTTCCCTTGGACTACCGGCCTCTCATGAGTGCTTGTTCTGCTCAATTCCAATACTTTCCCCCAATTCCCAAATCTCATTCTCAGTGTTTTGGTTTGGACATCATTGTGGATCTGTCATGCTCGTCGCCCTCGTCAACTAGGGACTCAACGCCCTGATGGATGGTGTCTCGGTGGCTAATCACCATAGCGGCCCCGGCGGCACATCACAAAGAAAAAAGATTGATCAAACTGCAGTGCAGATTAAGCAAAGGTGATGTGTGCTATTGCTTGTTATAATCGGAATGCAAAGCGGCAACATGTGTGCCAATAATCGATTCCCTTGATGCATTACACGAATGAACCAACCATATTTTTACGATATGTTCCATGAATTAACAATTCTGTGTCTTGGATTGGAATACATCAACACCTTGCAACTTTTGTTTATGGCATTATCAAAGGCGTCACACGCCCAGAAAATTTCCATATGACTGTTATCTATTGAGTTCATGACATTATTCATTTTATTCTTAATTCATGGAATTATCCATAAAAAATGGTTATACGGTACTCTATGCAAGTAGTACGATATGCCTATCTTTTTTAGCAATCGTGAATTTTTGGTAATGAACTTTCAGATATTATCTAAAGATGGTTATTTCAGGGTAGTGGCTCTGGACAGACATTTAAGGTAGCAAGTCTAATCTGGGGCAAAAGCGGGATCTCTACCGTGAATTTACTAACCCGATAGTTTTATCTTTAGGCAACCATCAAAGTGTGAAAGAATTTAGTCCCTCGCTATCCATCGGGCATGCGGTTGGTTCTGATCTGTAGTGATTGATATGTACTTGTGAGACTATAGTAGGTCTGTTAGAGAACTAGAGTAGCTCTCCCTTTCAAGTATGCGGGACTAATCCAAAAGATTGAGGTCATTATGCTTGAAAATGAGAAATATACTTGTTTGATCCATGTTCTTAAACTTGGTTGATGAGGACAATATGGCCCAAGTACATGTTTGATCCATGTTTTTAAATTTTGCTTCGAGAGATATTGGAACTACTCGAGTTAATCCTAATCGGCAAAGGCTTGCCTTTCATCTTTCTTTATTCGGCTTTAGCAATCAAGTTGCATCTTGAGCCCTCAATTTATGAGACATACAATTTTGTTGCTTACAAAGAATTTCTTAGTCTTCCGACCTTTGGATATTCTACAGAACAACAAAAATGATGATGCCGGACCATCGTGAGTCAAACTTGCGTAAGGAACTGAACCGCTACATCCCACCGCCGCCGCATTTGGTGGAGTATGCATCGGTGGATTGACTATCCCCGGCCGATGTCACGGTTGCGATTGGTTCAGGAACTGGTATTCTGCTCTCTGTGACAATCATACACCAATACTTCCAAACCTTCGAGAAGGAAAGGGCGACAGAGCTTGGTTTCTTTGGTTTTTTATTAGTAGTAGCCGTGGTAACCTTGACTTAGCTATAGCTGAATTTTTTGCTTAAGTAGATAGATAGGGCTATAGGAAGAACTGAGATTTTCATAGTAGCGTAAAAAAAACGATAGCTCTGAATTTCTTATCTCTGAATCTCTTACCTATGCCATTGTATTATGCTTCTTCCTATTTATCTGTTCCTTGTGCAACTACAATACAAGTAGTTTGAGGTTAAACCAAGAAACACAAGAGAGAAAACAAATGTTATATTATTTAGTACTATTTTCTATCATCCAACAGAAGGAGTCACATTTAGACCAAAACATTTTACTGCTTGGCTATCTTATATTTATTTATGGATATTTTTATTGGATACAGAAGATTATATTGCACCAGCCACAAATAAAAAAGGTAGCTTCCTAAAATTTATATCCTGTATATAGGCTGCCTGTTCTACCATTGTGCATAGCCTTGATGTCTGACACAGAACTCTGTCCTCCTAACCTCAGCTACTCAGAGATAAAGATCACTCTATGGGGACAGAGAGCTACTGCATTCAACACTCAAGGTGTCTACAATGGGATGAGGCTAGGCCTATCGCCGCCTTGTTCGTGGGGGGTCTGATGAAATCCTACCAGGGTAGGCACTGCTTGCTTATCAATTTTATGCTCATCTGTTTATTGATTGGGAACACACCACTGTGTATAGAGCCTAACAGATTCAGTCCTTGCATTCGTTTTGTTCAGGCAGCTACTATCTGAGCGGTAACTCAGCTTACGGTTATGTAATATATGTACCCAGAACTGATTAGGCTAGAACCTGCAGTTTAGCCTCCATCTCTGTTGTATGCACATTCACTTTGGACAAAGATTTTGTTGCCGTTGTGTGAGCGTTTAGTGACGTTATGCACTTCATGATAGATTCACGTGCCTCCATTTTGCGTTCAATAAAACAAATTGAATCGTGGTTCCACCCATATAATATATGGACCTATAAATTGCTTTGTATTGAAAGATGAGAATACAGATAAAAAAACTTTACGCTCCATGCCTGATTCTGGCCTGATTCATCAAGGTTGCTTACATGTTTTTGTGCTTGATTTCATCACTCAGCTCCTCATAGTATCCGACGGTGTGGGAGGCTCCTCAAGACAGTATATATGCAGCCTCCATGACCCAAAAAAACCCTAGCCCGTGAGTCCGACGCAGTAATCTCCGGGAGATCCACCAGGTACCTCACACTCAGCTCGTTGAAACAACTTGCAGCGCCACTCTTTTCCTTTCTCACTTCAAACTTCTCCGTTTCTCAACATACGATTCATTGGTTCCTCTTTTCCCCGACAAACAGCGGGCGCGTTTCAGCTCTACATCCTCGAAATCCACAAACCCCTCTCCGAAAATGGTATGTCCCCGCTCAACCACAATCTATGATTAGGGTATTTATTTCTTCGAACGTCAAATGACGCAGCCTTTCCTCCTGTTTACAAGCAACAAATAAGCCCATCAGATCCATGTCAGGACACCGTCCTACCCATATACCTTCACCGTTTGTCACAAACATTTTTTCACTTCATTTCTGTGGGGCCACCTGGTTCAATTTTCATCGTCAGTCACTAGAGTTGTGCAGTCAGACAAGAGAGAAATAAACTGCACGTATCCTAAGTGGTTGCACCTTTTAAGTATTAGATTTCAGTTTCAAGTTTAGGGCTGTCCATAGTTTCAGTAGTTCTTTATCTTAAAAAAAAACAGGAGGCAAACCTGCATATTACATCAGCTAAAAATAAATTGACTCCAAGTAACTTCGTATAAAAAAGCAGCAATTTTATATATCTTGCATACCATATTCAACCAAATGGAATTCCAGTATTTCAGTCCCTAAAATCTTAACTCATTTAACATTACATCGCTTCTATGATGCCCAGGCTCCACGTGCACCTCAAACCCTAGCAGTGATAAAGACCAGTGCAGACACAGACATGATAGAACAGCACTTTACAAAGTCGGTTATTGTGACCGATGTGCGCCCGAACGATGGCACCATCACAACCGGCCACATCCGCCAGGCTATACACACCCAATTTGGTTATCAGGCCATACCTCTAACCATAACAAGGTTCGAACAGACTTTGTCGTTGAGTTCGACTCCCTTGCGAGAGGGACATGGTCGCAGCGAAAAAAAAAAATACACTCGATACCGACCAACTCGATGCACTTCTAGGGACATGGAACAACCTATATGGTGGTACAACCGTGCATTGGGACACTGCAGTGACCATCGACATTTTTGGCGTTCCAGCACACGCCTTCAACAAGCCCGCGCTAGAACCATTGCTCAGTCCATACTGCAAAATCCAGACCTGTCAATTAGTCCACTCAAAAGGAGTGTGCCGCGTCCATGCCTATGCCCAAAGCAAAAACTCTATTCCAACCCATGGAACCATAGCACTACAGTATGAAAAAGAAAACGGCGTACAAAACATTACCTTCCAAGTCACAATGAGAACCTATCTCTATTTACAAGCACCACAGCTCGATGAGGAACCTTCCCTAGATGAACCACCATTCTCTGAAGGCAGCGCTTCAGTTTCCATAGACACAAGTACTGCTTGACTCTTACCATATCAAACAGCATAACTCCCTACCTTGCCATTAATAGTCGAACTAACCTACTCTTCATCCTTGATAGCTGAACTGTTTCAGTGTGACAGGGATATGATCCAGGAGGCTGAAGAAGACCAGATGAGATGTACGTTGACCTACGCACATAAATAAATTAGATTTCAATAAACGAATCCCTCACATTATTCGTGCCTTTTCCAGTGAACAGGGAGCTTAACGCCGTCCCAATACAGGCGGACACCTCGGACAATGACTATGATTCGAGGGCGGGCTTCGAGGCGTCAATACTCACCGAGGCCGACTCCGACAAGAGCCCTCGCTATTAACGACATCGCCATGCGTTGTCTACCCACGAAACTATGATGTGTCCTTTCACTACCATCCTGAATGACGATTCTTCCATAAAAATTGCATTCCATCAACAATCTTACATTCTCTCTTATAACCGAGAGGCAACCCCGGGTTTTAAAAAAATACTTAGAAGCACCTCATTGATTTGAATTACATGATGCTACTTTGCAGGTTGCTTACTTGCTCTAAATCGTTCTACTTTTTACAGTGCCTAGGTGCCGTTCCGCATGTTCTTCGGTCGACGTTACCTTTTCCCATCCGGATGACTTCTTTAGGCTTTCCCTACTATCCTATCCTCGATGGTCAATATAGCCATCATAGCACATGCATTGATCTCGTATGATGTTTAGCTCTAAGTTTGAACATTTACTATCTATATTGTTTCTCCGTAGGAACATCCTATCTAAATATGTACCGATTACATGCATTACTTATTATTTATATTCGGTCTATCCTCGCCGCGCATGGGCGCCAAAGAATTCACTAGTATTTTATATACTGCAGTTGAGCAACTAAACGAAGGCTGCCTAGGGCAATCCGACCAAAACTGGAGATTGGGCGGATGCCGGCTCCCGTCGCCTAGGTGCGATTTATTTACTGTAGCTTCCGCCTCCCACCTCCTCCATTGATCTCCTCAATCCAGTGCTCCTCCCTCCTTCCTTCTTCATAGATTGATAGATACTCGCCTGATCTATTGATCCACCCTGTTTTTTATCTCCGTTTCTCTTCCCATCCATATTTTTTCTTGGTCAAAGTTCACCGTCTCTGGTGACTCCGGTGGCACTGTGCTGGCCGGAATCATCGCCGCCTTTCATTCCCTGCTGCCCTCGCTATCTGCAGTCCTCGTCTTTGTTTGTCTGTGCTCCATCCCCGTGAGTCCGCTCCGCCTATTTAAGGGCCGTGGTGTTGCTCCATCCCCCTAGTCTGCTCTCTGCCTATTTTTGGCTGTGGTGCTACCTCCTTTGGTGGTCGGCAGTCATCGCCATCGCGTCTCAATCCCCGCCCGATTCCTCCTCCATCCGGTCTCCCTCTGTTTCCAGCCTTCCCCTTTTGCACGCCTCTCATCGTTTTTGTTGCGCCCGCCCTCGCCCAACCCGTGGTGTGCCGGCCTCCGAGTCCATGCGTCGATGAAACCGCATGCTCTGGTCGGTCTGCGCGCTGACTTCTCGCCGCTCTCGTTTCCCCTACTCGCTTGCTGCCATCAGCCAGTCCACCATCGCCATAATTTCACTTCTGTGTGCCCACATTCTCTCTACACAGAAGTGAAACGCACAAACTGTGTGACATCTGTTCCCCGCTTTGTGGCAACTCACTCACTGCCGGAGCGATTAAGGGGATCCCTCTAGTGGATCTGCCCGCCCTTGGTGGGAGTTAGGTTGCCTAAATTGAAGTAAAGTAAAGCTTCGATCGGATTTGGAGTAGTTTCAAGAAGTCAGGAATTTCTTCTGTGGTGAGTGCCTGGTTGCTCAAAAACTCAATGAGGATTTTATGTCTCAATTGTCGGGGTTGTGCTCAGCCTGCCTTGGTTCATGAATTACGTGTGCTGATAGTGCAACATCATCCGTAAATTATTTTTTTTATCCTAAACAAAGATAGATGCACAAAGGGCTGAGAACTTGAGATTTAAACTAGGCTTTGAGAATGCTATTGGTGTGAATTCTTGAGGGTTTGAGTGGTGGTCTTGTCTTAATGTGGAGGAAAGGAATTCCGTAAGACGGGAGACTCTAAGTATGAATCATGTTGATGTATGTATAATTTGCGATGATTTTGGAGTACAGGGATGGAGATTCACCGGTTTCTATGGACATCCGAATAGGAATAGGAGGAAAGAATCTTGGCATTTATTAAGATTTCTCTACAAAGACTAGTAGACTTCCTTGGCTATGTGCGGGAGATTTTAATGAGATCTTATCGGAAAGAAGAACATTTTGGTACAAGGGAGAGAGAGGATTGGAGAATGCATGATTTTAGGGAGGCGTGGATTATTGTGGCCTTTTGACTTGGGTTTTAATGGTTTGCCATATACTTGGGACAACAGACAGTAAGGTGAACGAAATGTTAAAGTAAGATTGGATAGGGGCTTGGCAAATGGAAAATTTTTGGACCAATATCCTTTTACAGAGGTAACCCATATTCAAACAACAAAATCGGATCATTTCGCTATTCTTATTGATATTATGAGTGAAGCAAGGATAGAGCAAAAGAAGTATACCCCGTATTTTCAGATATGAGAATATGTGGTCAAGAGATCCAACCTATGAGAATCTTATTGATAGTAGTTGGAAGTGTGATACAAAAAATTTAGAAGGTATAAGATCTTCCCTTCTAGATATGCAAACTTCTTTACAACATTGGAGCTATGAGGTTTTTGGATCTGTCGGGGTAATCTCAATAAGTTAAGAAAGGAGTTAGAAGAGGTTCGTAAGAGATCATGGCATTGCGGGACAACAAATGAACAAAAGACCTTGCTTTTCGAAAATTTCTCAATTATCAGCTCGAGAAGAAATTATGTTCGCACAGAGATCTCGAATACAATAGTTATTAGAGGGGGATAGAAATACCTCTTATTTTCATGCTAGGTGTTGGGATAGAGCAAGACAAAATAAAATTGTTTCCTTACAAAAAGAAGATGGTACTTGTTTGTTATCAAAGAAAAGACCTGGAAAATGTTGTCATTGGGTATTACACCAGTTTGTTCTCAAACAGGATCTACTACATCCAAATGAAGTGGTCCAGTTGGTGCCCTAGAAAGTAAACGAAGACATGAACCGAGGCTTTGTAGGCCCTTCGGTGCAGTAGAAGTAGAAAGGTCTCTATTCATGATGAAGCCTTTCACAGCCTGGTTTTTTTATCGAAACATTGGTCTTTATTGAAGGATGATATATGTCAAGCGTTCTTGCTTTCTTACGAGGAGGTGATATGCTACGTGAGGTAAATAAAACAAAGGCTTGTTTTTTTAATTCCAAAAGTTAAACATCCCAAGGAAATGTCTCAATTTAGACTGATCTCACTTTGTAATGTCCTTTACAAGATGTGCTCTAAAGTTTTAGCAAAATGTATTAAGGGAGATCTTGGATAACATTATTTCTGAAGAACAAAGTGCCTTTGTTCCTGGAAGGTTGATAACTGATAATGTTCTAATGGCTTATGAAAGCACCCATTACCTTAAAAAGAAAGAAGGGTAAGACAGGCCTTTGTGCTATAAAAAGCCGGACATGATGAAGGCATATGACAGAGTAGAATGGGCTTATTTGAGAAGCATTATGGTTAAATTGGGTTTTGCGGATGCCTAGGTTTCTCTAGTAATGAACTGCGTGTTCAAACAAAGGAGTTTTTTTCCGTGAAGGTAAATGGTCATCTTACTCCTTATTTCAACCCCTCCAGAGGAATTAGACAAGGTGACCCCATATCTCCATATCTTTTTCTCTTATGCACTGAAGGATTGTCATGCTTATTAAAATCTACTGGACCTTTATACCTGTCAAGAGGAATAAGGATTGGAATACATACACCATGGATTTCTCATTTATTTTTTGCTGATGATTGTATCTTATTCACTCAAGCTTCAGGAAGAGAGAGAATAAATAACATCCTTGAGATTTATAATAGAGGTTCAGGGGCAAGTCAATAGATTGAAGTCTGCTGTTTTTTTCAAGAAGAATTGTTCGTGAGGACACTAGAAGAGAAGTTACCCAAATTTTAAATATCCGTAAAGAAGCACTTGAAGAAAAAAATATCTAGGTTTACCTACAAATGTAGGGACGATCAACAACTGAAGCTTTTCTCAAACTCACAACAAGAATTCAAAACCTAGTAAATGAATGGAGTGAAAGAAATTTGAGCTCACCGCAAGAGAAGTGCTTATCAAGGTCAGCCCAATCCATTCCAACATATTCCATGAGTTGCTTCGAATTATCAAAAATCACTTGTGAAAAAATTACTTCAAAGAATAGCCCTGATCGGGTGGGGAGGTGATGGTGACACAAGGAAAATGCATTAGAGAAAATGGTCAAAATAACTCATGTGAAAAGAGCCGGAGGTATGGGATTTAGAGATTTGCATATTTTTAATTTATCAATGTTAGGAAAGCAAGGGTGGAGACTTATGACCAAGCCAAATTCACTCTGTGCCCGGATGCTCAAAGGCAAATATTACCACAACACATCTTTTTGGAAGCTAAAAGGAAACGTAATAGCTCTCATACATGGCGAGCAATTTTAAAGGGTAGACAAGTGCTAGAGAAGGGTTTGATTAAATTAATTGGCAATGGTACTTCCACAAATGTTTGGACAGATCAATGGATTCCGAGGGACACCGGGCTTCAAACCTTTATATAGAAGACTGAGGCAAAAGTTGAGAAGGTCCAAGAACTTCTCACCTCAGATGGCAATGCTTGAATGAACAAGTGTTGGCACAAAATTTTTTAGAGGGTGATGCCAAGGAAATCCAAAAAATACCGCTTGGAAAATTAAATGAGGATATATGGGCATGGAGTGTAGAGAAAAATGGAGTATACTCTGTTAGATCTGCATATAGATTACCTACAAATGGTAGGGGACGATCAACAACTGAAGCTTTTCTGAAACTCACAACAAAAATTCAAAACCTAGTAAATGAATGGAGTGAAAGAAATTTGAGCTCAGCTGCAAGAGAAGTGCTTATCAAGGCTGTAGCCCAATCCATTCCAACATATTCCATGAGTTGCTTCGAATTATCAAAAACCACTTGTGAAAAAATTACTTCAAGAATAGCCCGGTACTGGTGGGGAGGTGATGGTGACACAAGGAAAATGCATTAGAGAAAATGGTCGAAATAACTCATGTGAAAAGAGCCTGAGGTATGGGATTTAGAGATTTGCATATTTTTAATTTATCAATGTTAGGAAAGCAAGGGTGGAGACTTATGACCAAGCCAAATTCACTCCGTGCCCTGATGCTCAAAGGCAAATATTACCACAACACATCTTTTTTGGAAGCTAAAAGGAAACGTAATAGCTCTCATACATGACGAGCAATTTTAAAGGGTAGACAAGTGCTAGAGAAGGGTTTGATTAAATTAATTGGCAATGGTACTTCCACAAATGTTTGGACAGCAGATCAATGGATTCCAGGGACACCAGGCTTCAAACCTTTATATAGAAGACTGAGGCAAAAGTTGAGAAGGTCCAAGAACTTCTCACCTCGGATGGCAATGCTTGAATGAACAAGTGTTGGCACAAAATTTTTTAGAGGGTGATGCCAAGGAAATCCAAAAAATACCGCTTGGAAAATTAAATGAGGATATATGGGCATGGAGTGTAGAGAAAAATGGAGTATACTGTTAGATCTCGCATATAGATTAGTGGCCTCCTCAAGACGTATGTGGGAAATGAATAAAATGAGTGTTGCAAGTGCCTCTCAGTAGGCGAAGATAATCGCTTTGGAAAAGACTTTGGAAACTCAAAATGCCTCCAAAAGTGAAGGTTTTTTGGTGGAGGGTAATGCATAATTTTATGCCGCTTAAAGCAATTTTGAAGAAAAGACATATAGAAGATCAAGGTACGTGGTCCCGATTGCGGTCTTTGAAAATGAAACTATTCATCATGCCTTAGTGGCATGTACCTTTCCTACCATGTTCGACAATCTTTCTATGAATTATTCAATATCAAATTACCAAAACTCGTATCCCGCTACATGGTGCTCGACTTATTGAATACATCTCTCCGCTTACTGAACAAAATTGTGGACCTATTTTATGTGGAATCACTATACCACAACACCCCAATTACCACTGGATGGTCTGACGCTGAAAGCCACATATAGCGTCGACAATCTGACGCTAAGCACATATAGCGTCAGACTTCAGCTGACGCTGTAAGTGCTGACGCTAAAGAGTTTTAGCGTCAGACCAAACTTATAGCGTCAGACAATCCGATGTTCCTGAATATCTTTCGCGTCAGATCATCCATTGCTAGTTTTCAGCGTCAGATCATCAGTTACCACGCATATAGCGTCAGACAATCCAATGGCCCATGAATTTATAGCGTCAGATTGTTTGATAGGACTATAAATATGAAGAAAAAAAAAAAAAATACAATTAGAAAATATCATATAGATTCAAGTTTATGCTCATCACATAAAGATACACACATACATCACATGAAGCTCAATATATTATATATATATCATACAATCTTGTCCATGCACACTGTTTGAATCATCCAACAAGTCAAGCAGCAAAAGATTAATCAAATCCATATCCCAGCAAGCAATACTAGTATTTTGGGTTTAACATACTAAGGATTGTGCACACAATCATTTCTAGGAACTCAAAAACCAAAAGCAATGGCTTGCCAACACAATGGCACATGCCGCACATCCACTAGGTTCTATGGAGAACCCTTTCCAGAACTTCAAGCCACAGGCTGCCTAGCACTTCCTGAAAAATATAAACATGTAATTAGATAAGTGAAGAAAATATATGAACTGTTCTAGCACTAGTTTTTATTAACATTGGCTTGCAAGGTTAACATTAGCTTCCAATTGTTCTTAGTTTTTGCACCTAACAGCTTGAGCATAACATACACCTAACAGCTTGAGCATAACATTGAAATAAAAAAAAATATACACCTAACAGCTTGAGCATAACATGTACATGTGTAGCGCCACTAGCTTCAGCACTTCGAGCTCACCATGCTCGTAGGACAGGAAAGGAAAAGCAACAATAGCACCAGTTTATGTTGCAAAGTGCAAAACTCTAATACACAGACAGCCCCAAGAAGACATAACAAGGCAAGTCACAGTTGGGTTCAAGATGTCTATCTAGTTAGACTAAGCTGTACAGTTGAAGATATATGGTTCACAGGAAATACATGCCTACGTCTAGATTAATCTTTCACACATTTTAGACAAGTAATTCTGACTAATTAGAGCTAGATCCATGGCATCCATTCAGGACCAAGAATGGAGATAGCAGTTAGATTATGATCTCTATTGATTAAAAATGTATCACTGTTTTGCTCAATCGCATGTAGTACTTACTGACCAAGATAAATAACAAGTGCTTGGCAAAGCTAAGGTAGTACTTCGGCTATAAAGTGCTTGCCAAAGACTCATTGCACATGAAACTGAAAATCCATTGCTAGAGAATAAGTGGCTCACCTTGGTTCATATCTTTGTCAAAATCGATATCAATATATACTTGCACAGGATGCTGGCAAAGACCAAATTGCAACCTGAAAAGCAACTCATAGTGAGTCCAGTGATGACAAAGATTTCAAGCACTTGTTCTGGACAAAGACTGCTGATGCCAAAAGAAATTTAAAGCCACAAAAAGCAGAAATGGTACATGTATCTGCATTGTCATCATGGAGCTAAGTGAGAAGAACAAGCTAGTGTTCATTATCCATTGTGTAAAACAAGGAAAATATCTTATATATATTAATCTATGGCAGACCTAAAACAATAAGCAAAAAATAAATATATAACTGTAATGATGACTGGTAATGATGACTGGTGCAGCTAGTTAACTGTAATGCCGACCTAAAATATTTATCTAGTGTAGCAGCAAGTTAATTGTGGCACATGCTGCTATCTACTGACAATAGATATATATAACTGTAGCAGCATATTAATTGAAGATATATCATGCCTTGCACTAAGTTCACTAAAAATGCATGACGGTTACCTGTTCAACACTACTAGATGGCATAGAACTTTATCACATCCATTTCCTGCTGATACTCTAAATGTTCAATGGCATAGAAATTTTTTCATACAACATAAACCAGTGCTGTGTATTCAGGCACCTCTGATAACAACAAAATGGTTTCTTTCTAGTTAACAAAAATAGCAATATGTGTAAGGATGAAGAATCCTTTTCCCCACTTTTGTTCCCATCAACAGATAAATTATTTTAAGCCATAATGATTGGCCTGGTGGACCAGATTTGGGCAACCATGAAACCCAGCCCTTTCTACAATACTCAGCAATCCATGGCCAGTCTCACATAGAAAGTTCTGTTAGCATGTAATGTATATCTCAATCTCCTTGTATGTCCAATGTAACACTATCTCAATCTCATATGCATTAGTGATGAGATTCCATAAACTGTTCCTAACAAAAATTTAGAGACGGAGAAACTAGGAGTACTGACCTCATGCTTGAAGTGTTTGAACTTCACTAATGAAAAGTGAATGATGCTCCCACAATCTTTACAAACAAAATCTGCTGAAGTAAGGCAAAACATTAGCTCATTACATTAATTTTTCAAGTTATTTCATTGGGAGTAATTCAGAGAGCTATTTTCTTAGATCAATACAGGTAGCAATATATGAATGCTTTAAGAAAAACAAGATGGAACTTAAACTAATAATTACTAAAAATGATGTACATACTACCAGCCGAATGACATCATTGAGACCTGGGCAAGTCTTGCAGCCTCCTTCATGGCTTCTTCTTCCTCTGCCTTCAGAGACAATTAGTTTGTCCTCTGAAAATCATAAAGTCCAATTAATAAAACAGATATTTGACAAGTGTGTTGCTTGCATTCACATAGGCCAGAGCAATAACAGTGATGGGAAAAACTCGGGTGCACTTTGTTATAGACAGATCAGTAACATACATTTTACTACAGGTCTCCCAACTACTACTTTTCGCTTCTCTTTTTAATTTTCTTCTCGAGAATACTAATAGGAACTTTTTTCACACTTCAATAGTGTCACCTATCTTGTTTGAGACAAAACCAGTTACAACACTGGTTAGTATGGATTGCAGCAGTTGAATTGTTATTTGGACACAGAGATGTGCCCACTGACCAGCAAACGTAACAAGCAGAGAAAAAGTCAAGCAGATGCAAACTTGGAAAGATATATACTCCATTACACAAGGATTGGTCCGTGCGGTTGTAACTTCCATACAATTGGAGGCAAATCACATGGTGAATGTAACAATAGTTTATTCATACAACGATGATGCAAAACCTTTGCATTCGGATCGATATCAATACAGCTACAGGGCAGCTAAATCATTACTGATGGGTTGCAGGGCACATTGCAAATGTACAGCTGCAGGGCTGTTCACCTCATTTCTTCAAAGTTTAAGCAGTAGCCTGACAACGGGTTAGTGAAAAGATCAGGAGCCGCCATTTTTTTCACACTTGCATTATTGATCTAATTTTCTAGACATCTTCTGAAGAAAAAGCCTACTTTCCTTGTTATGTATGCAGTGTGTACAACCATTGCACAAGTTTATTATCTAGAAAAGCATGCTGCAACAAACAAACAATTCCTTGTTCAGGAATGCCAAGAGTAATTCGACTAAAAATCTACAAATACTAACAGTGTGATTATGATATTTCAGGTTTAGCGCAATCAAGATATGGATTTTATTGAGTATGCTTCCATGGGTTTGCTGGGTCCATGATACTTTGTGCAGATATAAGTTACCATAAGCAAGCACCGTACAGCTGTTTAATAATCATCACAGATTGACAAGAAAAAGAATAGATCATGATATTCTGAAGACAAAATAATGCCATACCAAAAGAAAACCCTGCTACAACCAGTCTTATATAGGTTGACTGTAGTGAAGGCACTGTGGATAATATGTCGTGACCAAGAAGTGAATGACTAAAAAAATAAGGTCTTCTTGGCCTGTCAAGGTTACTACTCCGTTTAATAATTCGATACACTTGAAGCAACAAAAATGATGAGATAGGAGTGGATTCAGTTGATATTGAGCATACTAAGACAGCAAATACCTTAGTCATCTTAGCCTTGACCAAACAAAAATGGCTCATAATAGTGACATCTGAAAACTCAAGAATTGTCTTGGGATCTTATCCAGCCGCAACTCAACAATTGGCTTGGGTTCTTGCCCTGCTTTCATCAATAGCTATCATGTTTAACTATTGATTTTATACATTTATCTGTCGAAAGCCCAACAACATAGCTATGATACTCAAGACCAGAAATTTTCTGTCCAAACAAAAAGTAGATTTTTTTCTTTATTTTTTGTTACTTTCCTAAGCCAAAATACATATATGACATTTTGAGAAACAAATGAGGATTGAGATCATGAAACAATGGGAGATTTGAAGGCTCAACTCACTTGAGGTAATGAGCTGTTGTTCTTTGAGGTTCATTGCAGCACCAGGCGCTTGGCGCTGGCCTCCATGAGCCCTGCGCTTGGGCGCTGGCCTCCATTACGGCAGGGTCTGACCATGAAGCACTGATGGCAGGGTTTGACCATGAAGCACTGATGGCAGGGTCTCACCATGAGCACTGCTGCCAATCTACAGCCAGCTGCTGCCATGCAAGGAAAGAAGCTAGCATAAGCAATCTCGTCCAATTTCAGTCAAGAGCTGCAT
This sequence comes from Hyparrhenia diplandra, assembly GCA_015847255.1. Lineage (NCBI taxonomy): Eukaryota > Viridiplantae > Streptophyta > Magnoliopsida > Poales > Poaceae > Hyparrhenia > Hyparrhenia diplandra. Next base: position 160,654 of record JADLZK010008791.1, on the reverse strand, counting down.
ACTTCACCACGTTGGCATGAACACAAACAACAGAGCAGGATTAATCTATCACCAGTGCACCAATACTTCACCACGTTTGATATACACTAGGCACACCCCTCATGCCTCTAGATCTGCATGGATCAATTCAGTACCTAATTTACTGAACTCGTCACAAGTGTTGCAACTTGCAAGTAACTCTATGGCCTACGGATGTGGACAAAAAAAATACAACGGAGGAAGACAGAGGACTTTCACCGTGCTGGTGGCTCACTGGAGACGGATCTACAATGATGACGCCCCCTCCTCGCTGGGCCGCAACCTCTGCTCGCCACCACCATCGGCCGCCGGGACTACGAGCTCTGCGCGCCACCCTCGGCCGTCAGGGCTGCGACATCCATCCGACGCCCTCAGCCGCCGGAGCCGCGACCTCTGCGCGTCGACCAGGGCTGCCGGTGCTGTGACCTCCACGCACCGCAGCCAGCGGCTCCCAGCCATCTCTGCCTCGGGCTGGCAAAGAGAGGTCCCACGCAGGAGATGCCGCCCGCCGCAGCTCGCTCGCGAAGGAGACGCCGCCCGGCTGCTGCCTTCTCGCCGTGCCACATGCTCCCCCTCTATCTCCGTGCCGCGGGATCCCCCTTGGCCTTCCTCCTCGTCCCCGATGCGTGTGTGCCAGGCGCCGCCGCCGCTATGTGTCGGGGAAGTGGTGCCTACGGGAGGGAGAGAGGTGAAAGAAAGCTAGGGTTAGGGAAATCAGAGGCCACTGATTTTGACTGGGCGTCGGATCAAATCGGATGGCTACCAGAGCCGCACGGTGGAATGGGCCAAACAGGCCAAGGCGGAGGAGATGGAGAGTTGGGCCAAATATGACCTAGTTGGGCTGCTTATGGAGACAGGTCCAGTGAGCTGGTGTGGGGCCATTTTTTTAGCGTCCACACAGATCACCGCTATATCTACATTCAGCGTCAGATCATCAATCGCTGAATTTAGATACCTATAGCGTCAGATGGTAAAACACTAAATAAGGGTTTAGCGTCAGATCGTCTCTTACTAATATTTAGCGTCGATCATCCATCGATAAATAAAAATTTTAACGTCGATGTGTTTTGATGGTGTTTTGGTGTTGTGGTGTAGTGAATGTGGGGTCGTGGACAGACTCACAATAGAAGACAACATGGGGAAACGAAATTAAATTTGTTGCGGGCTTATAGATGGGCCAAGGAGTTATCATCCGACCTCATTGCACAGGAAAGTAAAAATGATATACAAATTACTAAGTGGGAGCCTCCTCCAAAGGGTATCATCAAAATCAACATTGATGCAGACTTTTTAGTTTGAAGGATCAACAAGGTGCAACCGAGTAGTCATTCATGATGAAAATGGCCAACCACTTGTGGCTCAAGGCAAATGGTATGATTTAATTCAAAATGCTCTCACCGCCGAGGCTTATGCAACACGTGATGCAGCTCTTATATTATCTAAGATGAAATGCACCAAGGTTATAATGGAAACAGATTGTTCAGAGTTGCAGTCCTTATGGCGAAACAAAGACAATATTAGACCAGCTATTTTACCAATTTTAAATGATATTCAAGACCTTGTTGGGACAACTTTGTTTTTGAATTGCATCATGTAAAGAGAGAGGCAAATCTTGTATCCCATGATATAGCTAGGCATGCGTTCTTGTCTAGATCGGATCATATTTAGATGCATGATACTTTGGCTTGTATTGCCTCTCCATCACTTTGTAATGTTGACAATTAAGTGTTGCAATACAAGAGCTGGTTTTTCTAAAAAAAAAAAAAGAGAAGGCTGCCTACTGCATTCACTCTAATCTTGAAGGGAATTACTGATATAATTACTCTTTGAAGACGACGTTATTATTGAAGGCTCTTATTGCAGTATCCGGTCTTCACGGTGACAAGAACACTTCCTTCAATAACACTAGTACCTAAACACTTATTGGTGGCGGGCAAAATATGTTTTTGGTGGCGGGCAAGTGTGCCCGTCACCAAGTAAAGGTCACTGAAAAATAAATTTTTTTACCGTGACGGGCGAGTGCCCGCCACGCTTATTCAAGCTTGCGTGGCGGGCGAGTTACATGTGCCCGCCACGGTTAACAATTTCAAAAAATAAAAAAAAAAACAGAAACCCTAGATAGGCCCGCCGAGCCCATCCATGGGCCCGCCGAGCCATCTAGGTTTAGGATCCGCCGAGTGGATCCGTGGCGCCGCCACACGCTCGCCGCCTTCTCATCACCTCCGCCGAGGTACACGCCGAATCCGCCGCCGTCGGGAGGACCCCCGCGCCCGGATCCGCCAGGGGAGGGGAGGCAACGCCAGATCCACCGTCGGGAGCTGCCGCCGCCGGATCCGCCAGCCGGGAGAGGCCACGCCGGATCCGCCCGCCGGGAGGGTCGCGCGCCGCCGGATGCGCCGCCGGGAGAGGCCACGCCCGGATGCGCCGCCGGGGGAGCACCCGCGGCGGATCCGCCCGCCCGGGAGGGAGCCCACGCCCGATGCGCCGCCGGGGAGGAGCACCGGGCCGGGATCCGCCGCCGGGAGGGAAACCCGCGCCGGATGCGCCACGGGGGGAGCACCGCGGCGGATCCGCCGCGGGAGGACCGCCACGCCGGATCCGCCGCCGGGAGGTCGCGCGCCGCCCGGATGCGCCCGCCGGGAGGAGCACCGCGGCGGATCCGCCGCCGCGGAGGACCGCCACGCCGGGTCCGTCCGCCGCCGGGAGGGTCGCGCCGCCCGGATGCGCCGCCGGGAGGAGCACCGCGGCCACCACACATCACCACCGGGAGAGGGAGCGGGAGAGAGGAGGGGATGGGTGGGGTTGGTGGGAGAGGGCGCCGCCATGGGAGGGGAGGAGGAAGGATGGGGTGCGAGAGGGAGAGGAGGGGAAGGGCGCCCGCCTCGCGAGATGAGGGGAGAAGGAGAGAGCGTCGGGCGGGGAAGGTGAGGGCCTAATGTGATGAGGAGGCGAGAAGGAAACCCTAACTTGTCATATATATAGTCGAAGATTGAAATCGGGCCTTGTTGGGCCTAGGCTTTACCGTGACGGTCGATTTAGGATGCCCGCCACGGAAAATTTATTTTGCGTGGCGGGCACCTTAACACGCCCGCCACGCAAAAGATTTTATTTTGCGTGGCGTGCGTGTTAAGGTGCCCGCCACGTAAAAATCTTTTCCGTGACGGGCAAAAACGTCCGTCACGTAAAAAGAAAAACTGGGCGTGGCGGGGTATTTTCCGTGACGGGCAAAAAAAGTGCCCGCCACGGAAAAGATTTTGCAAGTGCTCGCAAAATCATTTCGTTACTAGTGTAAGTTAAGTTAGATGTTCCATTTATCTGAGCATTGAGAACACGCTCCACATAGCTAAATTAACTACAAATCATGCTATCCTAGAATTTTCTGAACCTATCACTGAATAATTTCTTGAACCAGCTGTCTCAGAATCTTCTGAACCTGTCGCTGAATAATTTCTTGAACCAGTCACTGAATGATCTGTCTACCTGAGGACAACCCATCCCCTGGCAATGTTGTGCTTTTGGTTTATTCTATCATGGTAGAATCGACAACCCATACCATCTCCATGGGTTCACAAAGAAGGGCTGCCGGCTGCATGCAGCGGAACGCTTAATCAGAAGTAGCAGACGAAGTCGTGGAGATTACGACCCACGTCGTCGTCATCCCTGAGCTTTGCCATGGCCCAGCTTCTCGATCTTCCTGATCCGTCCTACAGTCTGTGCTGCGGCCGGAGCTCGGCTGCCCTGCTCGCGGTCGCCGAGACCGATCGATGTGGCACAACCCTGTTGTGTGGTAAGAGGACGGCGACGACGTGGTGAACTGACAAGTCAACAGCATTCCTCTCATGTTTGGGCCACGCCATGGGCCAAATCTTATCCCGTCATGGGCTGATGGGCCTCAGGCCTCAGCACGAAAGGAAGCCGAATGGTAAGAGGAAAATATTAAAATAGATTTGCAAAGGCAAAGTCAATAGATTGTGCAACAATACAATTGGTCTCGATTACACACGAAAGATATTCAAAGAAAAGACTACAGAAAGCTGAGCAGCTCCCACAATGACTTGATACCAAAAGGATCACATTTCTGAAAGAAACTCCATATATTCTAGCAGTAACAGAGAGGTTGTTTTATTCATGCATGCACGGTGGAACCAGCAGACCTGAAATTTCATATAGTTTGTTATTGTTAGGACCATGTCAAGTGAATTCTAAACTGCATATATAGCTCAGTAAATATTGGTGTGATTACAGCAAAAAAAGAAAACTCTCTTATCCTAATATCATTGTGAAACTAAAGTATATAAAGAGATAGCATCTGCATGCCCAGTGTTCAATTGTTCATACCTCTTGTACTGTTTTTAGGCTACTACACTACAGGCCTGTCTTCCATTCCATCCAGCCAGCTAACAATGTGCTGTATAGGGGTCTGTTCTTCCGTTCTTTTTCCACACACTTTAGCCCAATTTCGATGCACGCTTTCACTTGCTGGAGGGAGATGTCATCTAGTGATGGGTACTTGGATCTAATGTGCTCAATTATTGTCCAATTTTGACGTACCTACAAAATTGAAATTATGTATCAATTAATTTTGTAAAAATAAATAAAATAGGAATTTTCGTTCTCAAATCAAATCATCAAGGATATAGTAATGTCATAATAATACGTCTTACATTCTCAACCAAGTTCCTGGCAGATATGTCTTCTCTGCTTTGTGGATTTCTCTCTCCCGTTGTGATCTCAATGATTAGTAGGCCCAAACTATATATGTCTAACTGGGTTCAGATCTCACCTCTGTTTAGATATTCCGGAGCCATGTACCCCCTGGAAGGTGTAAACAGTTAATATTCATTAGGAGAGAAATGGAAATGCAGTTTATTTTCTTCACAGATCTTACCATGCTCCCACATTATTTTTTGTGTACATGCTCGTTTGTTCTGCGCCAAAGAGCCTTGAGAGACCGAAATCTGCAATTTTCGGTGCCATGTTCTCATCAAGCAATATATTATCAGGCTTAAGATCCATATGGACCCTTGGCTGAACCATTCCCTTGTGTAGGAAATGTAAACCTTGGCATATTCCCTTAATTATCTTCAAACGTGTTGCCCAATCCAGTGTTGCCGGAGCTAAAGAAAAGCAGAATTATATATGTCAGTATTATAGCCTTATTGGATAACAGCCTCTAAACTTATAAGTCAAGTATCGAAGGTGCTCATGAGGTTTACATACATGTGTTCATAAAGGTGAGTGTGTGTATGCGTGTTGTGAACGTTTACATTGTACTTTGTAACTCTAAAAAAAGGTAGCATACATAATAACAAAATAACCGATATTTCATGAACGTTGATATGAACTCCTAGCATAATAAAAATTAGATTCTTTTTTGATTGGTGGTGTAAATTACAATCAATTATGTCATCTTATATATATTTCATTGCACAAATTGAGGGGCATCTATAACAAGTGAACCCCAAGCTAGCTCGATCCAAATAGTGTAAGGAACATAGAGATAGGCAAAACAGAGTAGGTATCTCGGATAAGGCAGCAAGTATTATACCAAAAATATGCTTGTCGAGGCTCCCCTTTTTCATATATTCGTAGCAGAGTAAACTCTCCACTGTGTCCGTGATAATATATCTCCCGTTGTGGTCCACCACGGTTTTCTTCATCTCATAGCAATAGCCAACTAGCTTGACGATGTTGTCATGCCGGACCGCCATCAGGTTCCCAACCTCATTATGAAACTGTTTTTCAGGCGTCACCAGGGAGCCGTCGCTGCCGATCTTTTTCACAGCAATCTCCGTTCCATCTTTCAGAGTCCCCTGCGTAGGGAAGGGAGGGTTTAATTATATTCATTCATGAGAAAACTATAAGTGGAACTGGAATGTTTTCATTAGTTTGTGGAAACACTTTTTTTTCTCGAATACGCAAAAGATTATAAACACTGAAAACACTGAAGCTGTAAATAAATCACTGACCTTATAAACTGTTCCGAATGCGCCGCTGCCAAGTTGTCGCGCAGGGGAGAACCCATCTGTAATGTCTTTCAAGAAGTCCAGTGGGAGTTGCTCGGGCAGCGTATCCAGAAAAAGACTCGTCTCCGGCTTGCTAGAACTAGCAGGGTCCATTTCTGATGATTTATGATATGGATATCAGCCGCTATGACATACAAATTCTCGCCCACTACTTCCCAAAACAAACCCCCCAAAAAATGGCCATAGCAACATTGTCGCTTTGAAAGAGAACAGCCGGCTTGAAGAAAGCACTGACCTGAAGTCTGGAGAAGAAGGATGAGAGATCCTCGCGCGGAAGGGGAAAATTATGACTGGATGAGAGAGATCCTGCAGATCTCTGGTTTTTGAAGCAAACTCCCAGCGAGATGGGGTTGACTTGACTCTGGGGCGTTTGGCGTGGGTCTAGACAATAAGAATACCGATATCAAATGCAACTCTTTTTCCGTGTTTGGGTTGGTGGTGGGTGTATAGTAACAATAAATTAATAAAAAGCTGAAGCTGTACTCACCTTTTTATATATATCAGAATAGTGAATTCCTTCGGGTGACCAAGTTCTCCATGCGGGCCTGCCATCCTACGAGAGGTCGGTACAATGGATAACCAATCGAAGCAAGCACATGTGCGCTGCTCTATTACATCTGAGATGGCAGTGGTTGATAGAGAACATATCAAAACTATACGTAGATGTAATAACCGGTTGTTGAGGTGTTAGAGAGCGGTTGCTCTTCTTTATATATTTTATTATTCCTATGTTTTGCATAGGTTACTCGTTACTATATATCTTAATGGTCTGTATTTTGTGCTATAAAGGTTCTCTCATAGCTGACTTGTAAATCATGTCGGTGTCTTGGAACCGGGGGTCTAGATCACCAACTAGTAATGCGTACTGCGTGCCTCCCAATCCTCTAATGGTGATGCAAAGCGGACACAAGATTTAGCTGGTTCGGGCAAGAGAAGGCCCTACGTCCAGTGGGGGAGAGATACTTGTATTGCCTTGCACCTAAGTGCTTGTGTAGAGGTTACAAGCGGGTGAGAGAGGGATGAACTCCCAAGTCTCGGTGGTGTTGGCACAAAATCTGACTCCTGTGCCGCACACACTGACAAGCCGGATTAGCTGGCTTTACTCGACTGTCCGAGTGTCTTGAACCGGCGCGTGCCAGTCAATTTGACCTGTAAATTGACAAGGATGTAAACATGAGATCTGGAACATGCCTGGTGTGACCAAGACAGTCCCGCATGTACGGCCCTAGAGCCGGTTGTAATGACATATAGCTATGTGAGCTATCTGTCAACAGACGATGAATGCATTCGGTAAGCAAATATATGAAAGAATAATAGTTGCCGAATGATCACTAGAAGACATGTTTCAACAAGTAAATCGATCATCAAGATGTGACATCATAAAGCTCTATTGTGTAGATCAAATCATATGACAACATGGTACATAAAGCGGGTAACTCATAAATATAAATCTAATCTAAATAACACATGCATAGGTTTCACCCAACGAGTCCAGTCAATGCGTCTAGTCTTCCTAAACCCGTCTAGCTTAAACCCTTGCAAGATAATCCACTGCATGATACGACTTGCTACAGATCTAAACCACTTGCCACGACTAGATTAATCCACCGCATGATACGATCTAACCATGACAAGCTAAAAGCACGCATACATCTAAATAGATCTATAAATACTTGTTACTCGTTGAGGCGTGTATGCATAAACAAGTAAAACACATATGCAAACCTAATCTAAAGTAAAGACAGGGATCTATTCCTATTAGTCCGCCACACGACTAACCATCCTAAACCCTTTTCGTCCTAACAGCAATCCACCGCATGATACACTACAACAAGCTAATCCACCGCATGATACGGCTTGCCGGACTAGACTCTAACGATAGGTAAACTTACACATGCAAGATACAAGTAGATGCATAGCGTATTCGGCAAGCTTGCCGAATCGAGGTCCATGAAGAAGGAACTCACACGCAAAACCTTAGCCTCCCGCCGCCGACTCATGACTAAACGTTAATGCGAACCCGCAACATGTAACAACTTAGATTGATTTAAGCTCGGCTATGATAAAATGCGAGATAGATCTAATGACAAACTAAGATGAGCATTGAAAGCATTAATGACAATTAGATCTAACAAAGATAAAGCCGAGCCTACAGAAATATTTATAATTTGTATAATCCGCAAGCGCCGCGGATACCGGTGAGCACTTCACCCGGGAGAGGGTTTAAATATCGATTCCACAGGGAAACGGGTGAGAGAGACTACGATCTAATCTTAACCCCGAGTAATACAAGACTTAAGAAGGTTGAGGGTATAGAGAGGATTACTAAGATAGCTAAATCTTAATTTGGTAAGTGATGTTGATAGTATTCTTATGGGGATGTACTCAAAGGAAAGTAAGGCGAAACTCACTATTCTCCCAAAGTAACTTGTTCCTACTTAGTCCTATCCAACGGGATGTGGAATCCAAAGGAATCAATGGTAATGCTTGTCACTACCATGAACTACCACACTCGGGAAGGTAGGGTGTATCTACGAATACCCGAGCCTAAGCACCACGCTTACACTACGAATATTACCTTAACCTAATGCCTTAGATTAAAGTACTCAAAAGAGATACTCGTAGACCAATAAGAATAAATATAAACAATATAACTTACTAAAAGAAGAAGTAGATTACCGGAGTAACTCCAAATGTAGATTAACTTCCACCGAGGTACAAGTATGGAGATAGCACCGACAGTAAGACTTCCTCCGATTCCTTCCCTCTCTATATCTCTCTTGTTCTAAAGATTAGAACTAATGAGTTCTAATCCTCTTATACTAACTCTTCTAATTTTAGTTCTAATATGCTTCTAATTACATTCTAATTCACTAATCCCTTAGAGAGATGATCCTTACATGGGACCCCTCTACAACCGAGAGATAATGAGATAGAATGAATTGATAATGAATTAGGGTTTAACCTTGGGGTCGGGGGTCCTTGGCGATGAACGTGAACCCTTGGATCAAACTAACCTTGGCAACGGTGTAGATACAACCTCAAAGTCGGGTTACAAACTGACATAAAAAAGATGAACCCGATTGGGCATAATTGCCTAGCGGCCGGCACAAAAATTGCTGGCGGCCGCCGTAATTGCCTCCTCTCGACCTCTCTCGTCTCTTAAAGGTGTCCTCCGGTATCTTCTAGAATGTTTTAGTCCAATTTTTCGGGTTGAGTTACTTCACGGTCAAGTCTTGTCATTGTATGAGATATATATTACGGAAGTTTCTCCATTCTTCTCTGCATTTTTACTCGTTAAGTCCCTAAAAATATATAAATCACCAAAGCTCGTGAAATAATGTTAGTTAAACCCCTAGACTTATGTTGATATTCATTTTAAGCCTTTATTTCATGTTAGTTGACTAGTAATTTTATGCTATAACAGGTGTCAACAATGGTCCTTAGTGGTTAATCCAAATGTGGTTGCAATTGTATATGCACAAGCTGGTCGGGGTAGACTTGCATACTCGGCTTTCCCTTCATCAATTATGCTGAGGACGAGGAAGCAACAACCAAAGCATGCCAAACTTATGGAGAAGTTGCATCCGCTATCACCATTAACAAGAATATTGGCCAATTCTTCAAAATCTTTTACAAGGGTTTTGAAGAAGTCCTTTGGTTTCCTTATAAAGAGTGTGAAGACCTTATTTTCCCTTGCAAATTCAACTATGAGCTTGGTTGTGACAACAATTTATCAATGAGAGATTTTCAATGCAATCATCAAACCATGTATACGCCTTGAGAATTCCATAATGGAAGGCTAGTGAAGCCCACTTATGAATTCTACAACCCAAATATGGCAGCAAGACAATTGGGATGTGGTTAGTTATCCCACTGAGGCTATTTTTTCTCGAGGGGTCATAAAACCAAGAGAAATTATGATCGAATCATTGCAAGGCGAGAAAATTTTCAGCTTAGAAAAAGATTTACGAGTAATACGGACCTAATCCTTTTGTCTTGATTGATGTTGCACACCCCTCATTCCAATCTTGTTGGGACGAGCTGCGCACTCATGTCTTTGATGCATTGATCCATCCTCTCTGCCAGGCACTTTTGCCTGAATTTGCTACTGATAGCGGGTAAGCACTTTCCTTGACTTCCTGCGCTTTCTTTCTCTTCTCAAACTTGATCCCTTTTGCGGGATAGTGAGCCAATCCCTGTTTTGAGGGAAATTCAATATTACCGGGCCGGACCTTTCATGATGAGGGATTGGCTATGAAGGCTTTCATGAACACATATATGGTCTTCCTTGAGGAGAAATTAAAGGATATGAAGAAGAGGAAAGCTTCAACCCAATCGATCAAAAGTCCTCGGGTTTCCAAGAGGAAAAAGGTCTCCAAGAACCAAGCGATTTCTAAGGTATGTTATGTACTAGACATTCCTAGTAATGTGTATGTGCCTTTGTCTTACTTTTAACAGATTGCGAGATTGGTTCCTCCATGAATGTTGCACAAATGCGAGAATGAGGACTCTCCTTTTCTTGAAAATTCGAAAAACTCGAAGACTAATCGAAAAATTGGTAACCTCATAACCTCTCATATTTGTTTTTCTAGCCATAAGCATTAACAAAACTTATTACGGCCTTTTATGTTTTGGGAACGGATAAAATTATTGCTAATCGGACAAAAAAATCTTTTGAAGGTGAACCATGCTCTTCGAGAAAACCCAATCCTCAAACAAGAAATGAAGCCAAAATGTTGAGCACTGTCAATACTAATTATGAAGATTCGAGAATCCTCTGCTAGTGCTTCTTCTCGAGATGATGGGGCCCAATCAAGAATTCAAGTTAATCTCACTCCATAAATCCCTATTAACATGAGTTCATCTTCTGAGGATAGTGACAAGTCTCCTCCTGTTCACAATATGGATGAGCCTCCTCAACCTTCTCCTACTCACCAAAGATATAGAGCAGGTATATTTTCCTTTTCATCCTCAAAGGTTCTGAAATAAAAATTCTCCAAGTCGACTTGACATATTTCTTCCTTTCTTTTGGGAGAAGCTGAACCGGCAATAAGTATGTCCTTTTTCCTTAAGGACACGCTTGATCAAGGAGAAGAAGCCATGTCTCAACAGAGCTTTTACGAAGACAACCAAACAAGGCTCAAAGAAATCCTTTCTCTTCTTAATGGTGATATGAACACTTTGGTCCAGAATGCTCCCAGGATAAAGTAACTGGCCGAGCTCTTTGATCAGGAAATCCCAGTTCCTCTAAAACCGGCCATGAATCACATCCTTCATTTAGACCAGATATTCTATCTTTGTTAAAGCGGCTAATGAGCATTCCACTTTGAAATCGTCATTGTTGGCTGCCATGGAATCCACGAAGAAGAATACACTGCGAGTTTGCATTCCAAATTTAAGGCTAAAAAGATCTTTTAGACCAAGCGAAACCTGATCGGATGATGCCGAAAAGGCAACTCGAGGAATAGTTAGCGTGTTGAACAAATCAATTGAAGAAAAGAGGAAACAGATAACCGGCCTTCCGAGAGACCCCGAGCTCGGCCAAAGCAATGATTAAAAAGAATCACGAAGAGCATCAAAGACTCAAGGCCGAGTTTCCAATCATCAATTCGGAAGAGGATGACCAAAAGGCTTTGGTGAAAGCAAGCGGTGTCAAGCTTGATTATCTCTGATGTGAAAGCTTTTCTGAACGTGTAGTCTTATGAAAACTTTTTTGTCTATATTGCTCTGTAGTTTCAAACACTGAATCAACACTTCTGTAACTAATACTTGGTTGCAGCTTTCACTCTAACAACCGAAGGTAACAAAGGCCACAAGGCCAGCATGCTACAAACCAAAACCCAACATCCTGAATTTCCTAGCTACAAGGCTACGATTATCTAAACACTTGTAGCCCTCTTTCATCGATCTTCCCTCTTCCTCTTTAGAAACGACCTTGACAATTGCTTGATCCAAAAAGTTTCCATGAAAATTACCTACAAAGGAGAGTTAGTAACAAACCTTTGGAACAATGCATCATTTCTATTCACCCATAAGACCCAACATATGGCAGCAACTCCTACAATCATTTGGTTTCCTTGCCCTGGTGCTAATCCCTAAGCTAAGAATCAAATCGATGCGAGGCATTCCTTGGTGGTTGGACATTAAAGGTAATAAAGACTATATTCCAAACAAATCGGCCACACGATAATTGAAAAAGGAAGAATTATCTACGTGGCCCTAGAAAAAAATATAGTTTAGGTACATGGCCCCTTTTTAAAAAACCTTATCTCTATGGCCCTAGAATTTTTTTTGGTCTGGCTCTGTGGCCTTCTGTTAGGTTTGTTAGCTAGGGTAGTCTGTTAGTTTAGCCACAAGCTAAGATGCAAAATGTCCAAAGTACCCTTGTATACTCTTTTCCAACCCTCACCCTTTCGGTCCACGATATGGGAAGGAGGCGTCGCGCTTCTGCGGCCGCGCCGCCGCCACCGACGGCGATGGTATGCCGAGGGGCTGCTCGCCTCGGATCCGATCCTTGGATCCACATGGTGCCTCCCCGATCCATTTCTTTTCTGGCCCCCAATCTCTCTCGGTGGCGGTGCCATGGGCCCGGGGAGACACACAGGGGAAGGGCGCCCCTTTTTGCGGCCAAGCGGCGAAGGCGGAGTAGACGCGCCTCCGTTGGGGCTTGGCGGGAAGGGCCCCTCCTCGGGGCACCCAACATGGTCGGCTGGGGGCGGCCTTGGCCGCACGACGCCGATGCCTCGCCGTCGGCCTTCTTGCCGCCCGCTTTCTTTGTTCTTGTGACCTATTTCTGCCCTAAAAGCGGGATCAAACGTCGATGCAAGTCGCCTAGCCATGCGTTCATTTAGGAACAAGCAAGAGCTCACCCTTGCACCGACGGTAACCAAGCGAATGGACAAGATCCATTCTCAAGTTCTTGCCTATATATTTGCCATTTGAGTTAGCTTAGTTATTAGAGGTGGGAGATAGTAACCTAGAATTACTTATGTATTTCCAAAGATTATAGGCATATCATCAATTAAATAAATCTTAAAAAAATTTGGACTTCTCTAGCTTTAGATGGATTTGAGAAGATTAACGACAAATCTTAAAAACAAATAGAACCTGTATTTTATTTGGCCAAGGGTAAAAACAGTCTTTTTACCCCCTCACTTAACACCATTAAGTCCCAAAACCTGAGGGAAGGCCATTGAGCCAACCAAAAAATTTCGAGGGCCATAGAGATTAGTGTTTTTAAAAGGTCATGTACCTAAAAAGCGTATTTTTTTTTCGAGGCCATGTAGATAATTATTCTTTGAAAAAAAGATGTTGAATATTTTTATCCAAATCAAAAGAAATCACACTTAGGATCCCCTTTCCATCTTCTCTTGAAGAAATTGTCTTTTGCTAATATTACCCCCACCCCCTTCTTAAGTACCAAAGGAAAATTTTAATTTTCAAAGGTAACTTTGCTTTCTAGAACACCTCTTTACCTAACAATTTATTTTTTTAATGATCTCTCTATACATCAATTGTGTCGAAAAAAAATCCCAAGTTTCTTGGTGTGCCAAATAAAGATATCTTTATTATTATTCGGATCGATTAACGATAACACAAATGAGACTAGCTTAAACCACTCTTTCAATCTCTCCTGTTAGCCCCTTACGGCGATACATTCGGCGGGGGACGAGATAAGCATGCTAGGTAATTGAAACCCCCTTTTTCCTATTTAACTCTCCTATATAAGTCTAGGAACAGTTGCATTCGCGGTTGGATATCAACCCACACATCTTCCCAAAACCATGTTTGTTGGCCATTGTTAACCCACGAACCTTCCCTATAGTAGTAGCAATCCTTCACCTAAATTAGACGACTAGAAATGAGGATCACCAGGGCGGCATTTATTTTTGACGTATTTTCTTCTAAGTACTTCTTGCCATAGGTCATCCTCATTGGAAAGCTTGAACAACCATTTACTAAGTAAACATTTGTTCCGAACTTCCAAATATAAATTTCGAATCCCCCATGCACCTTGGCTTACAAAGTATACTCCATTTTGCTAACATGTACTTCTTCTTGTGCTCATCACATTGCCGAAAAAACTGGATATGTAATAATCTAGCCTTTTCCGCATCTCTTTGGGGATAAAAAACCACATCATGAACATTGGTAGACTCGAGAAAACCGAGTTAATCGAACTAGTCCGTCCCGAAGAACGAAGTTTCCGTTTCCAATAACTAAGTTTCTTACGAAAGTGCTCTTCAATCGACCTCCATCGTTTATTTGAGAGATATCGATAGTGTATTGAGATCCCTAAGTATCTAAAGGGAAACTCTCCGGTTTCTAAAAGGTCGCAATTTATATCGTGACCATCGATAGTTTCTATACGTCCATGCATCATGCATCTCTGTGGCCTTACATTAGGTTTGTTAGCTAGGGTAGTCTCGTTAGTTTAGCCACAAGCTAAGATGCAAAATGTCCAAAGTACCCTTGTATACTCTTTTCCAACCCTCACCCTTTCGATCCACGATATGGGAAGGAGGCGTCGCGCTTCCGCCGGCCGGTACGCCGCCACCGACGGCGATGGTACGCCGGGGCTGCTCCGACCTCGGATCCGGCGGATCCACATGGTGCCTCCACGATCCATTTCTTTCTGGCCCCCAATCTCTCTCGGCGGCCGGTGCCATGGACAGGCGACACACAGGGGAAGGGCGCCCCTTTTGCGGCCAAGCAGCAGGCGGAGTAGGCGCCCCCTCCGTTGGCTGCGCAGCAGGGGAAGGGCCCCCTCTCGGGGCACCCAACATGGTCGGCTGGAGCAGCCTTGGCCGCACGGCGCCGATGCCTCGCCGGCCCCTTCTTGCCGCCGCTTTCTTTGTTCTTGTGACCTATTTCCTGCCTAAGCGGGATCAAACGTCGATGCAAGTCGCCTAGCCATGCGTTCATTTAGGAACAAGCAAGAGCTCACCCTTGCACCGAGCGGTAACCAAGCGGATGGACAAGATCCATTCTCAAGTTCTTGCCTATATATTTGCCATTTGAGTTAGCTTAGTTATTAGAGGTCGGAGATAGTAACCTAGAATTACTTATGTATTTCCAAAGATTATAGGCATATCATCAATTAAATAAATCTTAAGTAAAATTTGGACTTCTCTAGCTTTAGATGGATTTCGAAAGATTAACGGCAAATCTTAAAGACAAATAGAACCTGTATTTTTATTTGGCCAAGGGTAAAAAACATCTTTTTACCCCCTCACTTAACACCATTAAGTCCCAAAACCTGAGGGAAGGCCATTGAGCCAACCAAAAAATTTCGAGGGGCCATAGAGATTAGTGTTTTTAAAAGGTCATGTACCTAAACTGTATTTTTTCAGGGCCATGTAGATAATTATTCTTTGAAAAAAAGATGTTGAATATTTTTATCCAGTCAAAAGAAATCACACTTAGGATCCCCTTTCCATCTTCTCTTCATAGAAATTGTCTTTTGCTAATATTACCCCCACCCCCTTCTTAAGTACCAAAGGAAAATTTTAATTTTCAAAGGTAACTTTGCTTTCTAGAACACCTCTTTACCTAACAATTTATTTTTTTAATGATCTCTCTATACATCAATTGTGTCGAAAAAAATCCCAAGTTTCTTGGTGTGCCAAATAAAGATATCTTTATTATTATTCGGATCGATTAACTGATAACACAAATGAGACTAGCTTAAACCACTCTTTCAATCTCTCCCCTGTTAGCCCCCTTACGAGCGATACATTCGGCGAGGGGACGAGATAAGCATGCTAGGTACTGAAACCCCCTTTTTCCTATTTAACTCTCCTATATAAGTCTAGGAACAGTTGCATTCGCGGTTGGATATCAACCCACACATCTTCCCAAAACCATGTTTGTTGGCCATTGTTAACCCTGAACCTTCCCTCATAGTAGTAGCAATCCTTCACCTAAATTAGACCTGACTAGAAATGAGGATCACCGGGCGGCATTTATTTTGACGTATTTTCTTCTAAGTACTTCTTGCCATAGGTCATCCTCATTGGAAAGCTTGAACAACCATTTACTAAGTAAACATTTGTTCTGAACTTCCAAATATAGAATTTCGAATCCCCATGCACCTTGGCTTACAAAAGTATACTCCATTTTGCTAACATGTACTTCTTCTTGTGCTCATCACATTGCCGGAAAAAAACACGGATATGTAATAATCTAGCCTTTTCCGCATCTCTTTGGGGATAAAAAACCACATCATGAACATTGGTAGACTCGAGAAAACCGAGTTAATCAGAACTAGTCTGTCCCGAAGAACGAAGTTTCCGTTTCCAATAACTAAGTTTCTTCTGAAAGTGCTCTTCAATCGACCTCCATCGTTTATTTGAGAGATATCGATAGTGTATTGAGATCCCTAAGTATCTAAAGGGAAACTCTCCAGGTTTCTAAAAGGTCGCAATTTATATCGTGACCATCGATAGTTTCTATACGTCCATGCATCATGCATCTCTGTGGCCTTCATTAGGTTTGTTAGCTAGGGTAGTCTGTTAGTTTAGCCACAAGCTAAGATGCAAAATGTCCAAAGTACCCTTGTATACTCTTTTCCAACCCTCACCCTTTCGATCACGATATGGGAAGGAGGCGTCGCGCTTCTGCCCGGCCGGCCGCCCGCCACAGACGGCGATGGTGCGCCGAGGGCTGCTCGACCTCGGATCCATTTGGATCCACATGGTGCCTCCCACGATGCATTTCTTTCGGCCCCCAATCTCTCTCGGCGGTGCCATGGACAGGCGACACACGGGAAGGGCGCCCCTTTGCGACCAGCGGCGGCGCGAGTAGGCGCCCCCTCCGTTGGCTGCGCGCAAAGCGAGGGGAAGGGCCCCTCCGGGGGGCACCCAACATGGTCGGCTGGAGCAGCCTTGGCCGCACGACGCCGATGCCTCGCCGGCCTGGCCTTCTTGCCGCCGCTTTCTTTGTTCTTGTGACCTATTTCCTGCCTAAAAGCGGGATCAAACGTCGATGCAAGTCGCCTAGCCATGCGTTCATTTAGGAACAAGCAAGAGCTCACCCTTGCACCGACAAGAACCAGCGAATGGACAAGATCCATTCTCAAGTTCTTGCCTATATATTTGCCATTTGAGTTAGCTTAGTTATTAGAGGTCGGAGATAGTAACCTAGAATTACTTATGTATTTCCAAAGATTATAGGCATATCATCAATTAAATAAATCTTCGTAAAATTTGGACTTCTCTAGCTTTAGATGGATTTCAGAAGATTAACAGCAAATCTTAAAGACAAATAGAACCTGTATTTTATTTGGCCAAGGGTAAAAACAGTCTTTTTACCCCCTCACTTAACACCATTAAGTCCCAAAACCTGAGGGGAAGGCCATTGAGCCAACCAAAAAATTTCGAGGGCCATAGAGATTAGTGTTTTTAAAAAGGTCATGTACCTAAACTGTATTTTTTTCGGGGCCATGTAGATAATTATTCTTTGAAAAAAGATGTTGAATATTTTTATCCAGTCAAAAGAAATCACACTTAGGATCCCCTTTCCATCTTCTCTTCAGTAAATTGTCTTTTGCTAATATTACCCCCCCACCTTCTTAAGTCCCAAAGGAAAATTTTAATTTTCAAAGGTAACTTTGCTTTCTAGAACACCGCTTTACGTAACAATTTATTTTTTAATGATCTCTCTATACATCAATTGTGTCGAAAAAAATCCCAAGTTTCTTGGTGTGCCAAATAAAGATATCTTTATTATTATTCGGATCGATTAACTGATAACACAAATGAGACTAGCTTAAACCACTCTTTCAATCTCTCCCCTGTTAGCCCCCTTCTGAGCGATACATTCAGCGGGGACGAGATAAGCATGCTAGGTACTGAAACCCCCTTTTTCCTATTTAACTCTCCTATATAAGTCTAGGAACAGTTGCATTCGCGGTTGGATATCAACCCACACATCTTCCCAAAACCATGTTTTTGGCCATTGTTAACCCCTGAACCTTCCCTCGTATTAGTAACAAATCCTTCACCTAAATTAGACCTGACTAGAAATGAGGATCACCAGGGCATTTGTTTTTGACGTATTTTGTTCTAAGTACTTCTTGCCATAGGTCGTCCTCATTGGAAAGCTTGAACAACCATTTACTAAGTAAACATTTGTTCTGAACTTCCAAATATAGAATTTCTAATCCCCATGCACCTTGGCTTACAAAGTATACTCCATTTTGCTAACATGTACTTCTTCTTGTGCTCATCACATTGCAAGAAAAAACCTGGATATGTAATAATCTAGCCTTTTCCGCATCTCTTTGGGGATAAAAAAACCACATCATGAACATTGGTAGACTCGAGAAAACCGAAGTTAATCGAAACCAGTCTGTCCCAAGAACGAGTTTCCATTTCCAATAACTAAGTTTCTTCTGAAAGTGCTCTTCAATCGACCTCCATCGTTCATTTGAGAGTTATCGATAGTGTATTGAGATCCCTAAGTATCTAAAGGGAAACTCTCCAGTTTCTAAAAGGTCGCAATTTATATCGTGACCATCGATAGTTTCTATACGTCCATGCATCATGCATCTCGGCTCACGTGAACAGCGAATCAACGAGACATGTATTTTTTATGCATCGTGCATCATACTATTCTACGTATTTTTATCAAACACATATATAATATATATTAGTATCATATGTTTACACCAACTTTTATTTGGGACGAATTTAGAGTTTCACTCGACGCCCCCAAAACTTCTTGGGACACCACTAGAATATAGCTACTTTGGTGGTCAACTCGCCACACCATACGTGCACGTGCGTGTCAGCGTGTTAGGATAAGATTTCGAATGCTGGCTTATGTCACCAAACTCCATCGAATCATGACCAAGTATTATTCAAAATTGTCACTCCCAAGCTACGTTGATTAGAAACTTACAAGGAAAAACACCATATTAGAAATCAGAAAACACGGATTTGCTAAGTGCATACCGTGTTTGGTGGCCAAACCACACACAGACAGCAGCAGGAGCAACAGAATATATATTTCTCTTTTCATATCGAAAGTCCCGCGAAATTTCAGTCTACCACCGCGTGCGCTGCCTCCCCATCTGTTTATATCTAACTGAAGCAACGATCCACCAAAGCTGCATACCACTGATACTGCTACGCTTACAGGACAGACGCGAGCGCGATAGATCTCTGCTGCACCGGCAAGCTCCAATGGCGGCGCCCTACGGATCAGCTCCCCAGGAGCCGGCGCCGGCACCCTCGCCGGTGGCCGTGGTGTCCTCGCAGTTCTGTGCGCCGTACGCGGTGCCGCTGATGGTGACCAAGAAGGCCATCAGCCTCTCCGGCGGGGACTTCGTCGTCACAGACGCCAACGGCGCTGAAATGCTCCGTGTCAATGGCGCCATCTTCAGTGTCCACGACCGTGGCGTGCTGCTCGACGCCGCCGGCCAGCCCCTCCTCCCATGCGGGAGAAGGTACGTAATTGACACACGTACGGACCTCTATTTTTGTTTGTTTCTTTTCTTTTGTGGGCTTGATCAGATTGTGTCCAGTAGGACATCATAAATCATTACTGTCTCAAATCATGTAATCATTACATAGATCTGTGTAATTAATTAATAGAGGCATGTGCTTTGAGAAGAAAACAAACTTCGAAGAAGAACAGAGACTACTTCACTACAGAAAATTGGTCCTTTGCCGAGCGCCACGGGCACTCAGCAAAGGTAACTTTTCTTTTCTTTTGTGGGCTCGATCAGATCGTGTTCAGTAGGACATTATAAATCATTACTGTATCAAAGTCTGTAATCATGTCATATATCTGTTTAATTAATAGATAACTTCTGGTCTTCTAATTCTAACCTCTATAAATCTTGTTCTATTTATTCTATCAGAAACGCTAATTCTTAATAAAGTAAGACAAAATTACTCTATTAAGAATAGACAAAAAATCTACCGTTCGTCTATTGACAAGAGGTGGGCTACAGAGGATTTAATAAAGCTATAAAGTTACTTTTATGATACTACCACCGAATCCAGGCCAATAGGGGCATTCACAAGCAAACCTAATCTAAGCACCATGCTTAAACTAAGAATTACTCCTTTAATCTAGAGCAACCAGGATTAAAGTACTCAAACAAGAGTTGTAAACTTTAAAAATAAAATAAACCAAAACTTACTTTAATTATGAAGTTGAATACTAGATAATCTCGAAACAAACTCCTCTCGTGAAGACAATGATCCCGTAGAATACAACATAGAAGAGCCGACAAGCCGAAACTCCTCCGATCTACTCCTTACTAATCTCTCTATTTCTAATAAACTTGATTGCTAATCAAGATCTGTAGTAGCTAATTAGAATGATGCTCTCTAGCTCTAAATATGGAGGTCTTGACTTCTCTTGAACTCTAATACTAATAATGAAATGCTAATAATGAAATTAGGGTTTCGTGGAGGGTGGTCTCGCCTCTTGTTATATAGCCTTCTAGGATGAATCTCAGCCTTTGGATTAAACCGACTTCATTGAACGGCCTAGATTTAACCTCAAAGGTCGGTTGGAAGAAGGTTCCGAAAGCTGTGACATCCGTCGCCTTTCTCGATAGGGGCGGGCGCCCGGTCACTAATAGGTGGGTCCCATCTTCAGCGTGATGTCTTCTTTTGTCTTTTAGGTCCCTGGAATTTATACTAATGCTTCTATTTTGGTCCTTTTCTTTCGTTTCTTCATTTCCTCTCTTTTTACGCTCTTTTCGTAGATCATCCTACAAAAAAGTATATACCACAACTCATGGAATTTGTTAGTAATAACCATCTTTTAGTATTATTGATCCATTGTTTGATAGAAAAAAATGATAATTGATTTTAGACTTTACCTACCATCAATAGGTGCGGAGATCTATGATGAAGTGCAACTGGTCACAATTCAAAAGTATTCGTCATAGAAGCGTAATCGGTTCAATGATGAAGACCTTTTCGTCACAATCAATAGAAGATCGTCACAAACGAGTAGTGAATAGTGTCATGATTAATTCTACAATGAATCTGATGCATTTTCTATGATGTTTTCATGACAATATGTATTTTCTTCATGGAAATGAAAATTGTCACCGAGTTTTCGTGATGAAACGAAAATATCATCATAAAAGTGCCCCTCATGAGCGTAATCGTCATAGAAGTTTCTATACTAGTGTGCACTAGGTTTCCTACTGCACAATGCGTGGAACTACCCTCTCCATGTTTTGCCCAAATCAAGTAATCCTTCATAACACCTTGGCAAACCAAATGAGAATTGATTTGGTCTGCATCCTCAAATACAATGATATTTTTGCAGTCGATGCACGGACAATATATGTACTTCATTTTCTCTCTGCAAGCATGCCTCTTAGCTACATCAATGAACCTATGAACCTCCAACCGTATGAGGTCTAATCTTGACAAGTTGTACGTCCATAACGGCCTTTCCATTTTAAGGGTCCAATAAACTAAAAAGTATTTTAATTTCAAACAATCTAGAGTGGATACAAAATCTCCAAAATGTAAAATCTGATAACATATAATTTTAACATCTAGATAAAAAGAAATCTACAAAACTATGCATGAATCTCTCTCTAGGAAAATCAGAAGTTCTGACTTTCATAGTGTTTCTAATTTTGAAAATCTCTTTATCGAGAGAGTTTTGGTTCCCCTATCAGAAGTTCTGGCTATATCTTGTTTTTCTCAACTTTGAGAGGCACACACCACTAATCCGAATCTTCTAAGACACCATGCATTGAAACAATAAGACAAAAATCTACTATAATTCTCTCTCTCTCTCTCTCTCTCTCTCTCTCTCAAAACACACAACCATGCAAGAAATTGAGTTATCTATCTATTTAGCTAGCTAGATATTGTTTTAACCCAAAAGTGAGAAGCACTAGAGCAAAAACAGTTATGGGAGGCACTTTTATATATATATCTAACCTTCTTAAGCCACCTCGTCAACCTTCTCCCTTATATTTTTTGGTTTTTGGAGCTCCAAGTCGCCACAAATGGAAGGTGGCCGACTAGTGCTGATCGGAGTGCATGAAGGAACACTATCACACTGGTTGATGCAATAATTCCTGGTTGGTAGGAGGTGGCTCGCGCATAATATGTGCTGGTCGATCGGAGAAGTTACGGGCGGCTGACATTAAAAACAACCAGTGAAAACCATAGTCATTGGTGGTTCACATAAATAAACCACCAGTGTATCTAAATAAAATGCCATTGTCGGTTAGATAACGAAAACCGCCACTGCAAAGTTTACATTTCTAAAGGCGGTTTACTTGAGCCCCATGTGCAAGTGTGTTTGTGCATGCAGTTTGAATCGGGGCCACCGTTTTAACTCTACTGGCGCATTCTCGTATCAAACCGCCAGTACAAAAAAAGGGAGGCGCCAGTGGACAGCTCGGTTGTACTAGTGTCATTATCGTTTGGTTGGATATGTCTAAGTCTAAATCAAAGCTACAATTCTCTGCTCATGTCAATCTAACAAGGCCTAACAAGGCGATCTGCAGAAGTAGCGCACGCATCTAGTCCTTTTATTGCAGCCATTAGATTTTTTACATTTTTTTAGAAAAAATGTATTTGTTTATTTAGCTATGATGCTTTGGTGTTCCTATTCTAGAGACCTAAACCCTAAAAATATAATCAGTGGCCTGGCGGAGCGCCGCCCATCTCTGGCTTAAACAAGAATACATTTTAGAAAATCACTGTGCTTTAAATAAACAAATTGACCTTCAGTCCCCTCCACCCACACACACACGCTTAATCGCTGGCCTGTATATGTACACACACATGCTGGAATGAGAACTTAATTATATGTATGGACGTACTGTAGTAGCTTAAAATACGCATGCGAAAATTAAGATTATTTAAAACAAAAAAAGAATTGAATGGAAAAGAAACCATAAAAGAAAATAAAAAAGTAAAAGGGACTAAAGGTGCCTGTCCCCAAAAAAGAATTGAATGGAAAAGAAACCATAAAAGAAAATTAAAACTAAAAGGGACTAAAGGTGCCTGTCCCCTAGCGTTACCAACCCCATTAGTCGAAGGCCGCAGGATAAAGGGCGGGGGCGGCCTTTTGTCCTGATTCCCATCTCGGACTCCCAACTCTGTACTATTTGTTGAAGCTGGCGTCTCTCCTCCTGTGCATCGCCAACAAAGAAGGCATACCGTTGTCCAACATCGCCAAGCTGCTTGTGGGCCATGAGCAACCAAGCAAAGGTGATAAGCTCCCCTCCTGTGCTCAGCGCCGTCGCATGCACTGCTGCTCGTGACTTGCCGGCGGAGTAAACGAGCAGCCTCGTCCAAACGCTCAACATCTCCTCTAGTGTTTCTCTGCATGCCTCGGGTTCGGAGTATAAACCCAAGCCATCCAGAAGAACCCTGGCTCTAGACATTTGGGTGGAAAGGCTTTGTCTGTACCAATCTTCTCGAGCGATCTTGTCAAGAAACAATTTTATGGTAGGTCCGGTGGTGCCACTGACAGGCAGCATTTCAGGTCGTGTCACCAGAAGGTAGAGCATGTAGTTGGACAGATTGCGGCATGCAGTTACCAAGTGACCGACATCATCTATGAAAATGTTCTCCTCTAAGTATACCTCCATGAATATATGAAAGCACACAATGCCATAACCTAAACTGGCTCCAAAGTCGGGCAGCAGATGTTTGAGGAAGCGGCCTATCTGAGGCCAGAGTTCGGCATCCACTAGACTGATGGGGCCTTCTCCATGTGATCTATACACTGTCTGTATGATAGACTCCATTATCGTCTTGTCCACCTTGACATGTTCAGTGTCTAACAGCTTGCTCAGCCACAACAATGGCATTTTTGATTCATTGATACCGACGAGGCTTGCCGTCATCCTCACCACCAACTTCACTAGCTTGGACAACCTCGACTTCTCGCAGCCCACATAGCTCAGAAAGCTGTACTGCCCCATGGAATTTGACCACAGCGTCCTCCCCACAGACTTCCTGATACAGCTGGAGAGGAGGGATGTGCATGCATCAGCGAGCCCACAGCACCTTCGAGCCATCAACCATGACCAAGTCCATGGCGACATCACTAACAAAAAATACTGCACAAGCTTCGAGGAAAAAGGCTCCACAAAATAACAAGTATGTGATTGCAAGATCGGCCCTGCTGTATCCTTGATGGTCGCTTACAAGGAAGAGCACAAAAGCGACCACCATAGAAATTTGAGACAAGCCTCGAAGTACTATGCCACTTTTTGTACGAATCACCTGAGCCTTGGTGAAGAGATCATCGTAGATTAGGTCAAGTTCAACCTCCAATAACTTGGGAATGTGGGCCTCGTGAATATCAGATGTCAGTATACTCCTTTGGTAATCTTCTATCTGGTGCAAGGTGTGTCCTGCAAAGAGTTCTCTGACACCTGCGGCTGATTGCAAAGCAAAAAAGAAACAATGCCAAGATAATCAACACCATCAGCCTGCCCTAGTCTTCGAACCTCTTGTTTTTCAGTGATATGAGCAGCTTCTACCTCCTCAGTGATATGAGCGCCATCTTCTTCATTAATATTGGATTCACTCGTGCTCTTGTTTTTCTTCTTCTGTGGAACTGTGTTCTTGTTTTTCTGAATAAGACCACCCATGTTCCTTAGATTCCCATACATCAAGGCCATTGTCCTTTCCCCATACTTGATGATTCCAGTAAAAGAGACAAAAATACCTGAAGCTATAAGTCCACGACTGTATTGATCACTGGACTTCCAAAATACATAGATGGCAAGGGTAACTTGAACAATCAAATTCAGCAAATGTCTCAGCCATAAATAGTTGTCCTCAATGGCAAAAGCCGTGATTGTGTCTTGTCCACCAAGATGTATGAGAAGGAAAGGTGCCCAGAAGAAAGCTAGTTGGTGGACACCTCTTAAGGTGTCACTTCCCGTGGTTGTATCCTCGTGTCTTGAGAGAAAACCAAGGGCAAACACTGCTACCAAGTCTGCACCCAGGTAAGCTATCCAAATTATGAAATTAAGTAGCTTGTTGGTGCTACGCCGCCGAAGACTGCCAGTAAAGAAGAGGAAAACTTGTAATGCGAAACTGAGGAGCACCAAGAACTGAATTTCCCACTCATTCCAGAGTTTCTTGATGTTCTGCATCGCGTAACTTGATTCCTGAGGCGCCTTTTACCACTGTTGGTTGCAGGTTATGTACATAAGTATTGTGTGGTGTAAGAAATTAAAAAGTACATACTAGAAACTCAAGACATGGATAAATAAGCTGTTAAATTATACATTGATTATAAACATAAAAGTTCAGAGTGCAAAAGTTCTATATGTAATATTTAATCGAAAAGAATATAGTAGATATTTATTCTAAATTTATAAATATCAACTTAACAGATACCTATTAAATTTATTTGTACTTTACCATTTTGTAAACATTCCAAACTTAATCATTGAAGTTATAGTACTACCTCTATCCCTAAATAAATCAATTCCAACAGTTATCTTAAGTTAAACTTTTTTAGGTTTAATCGAATTTATAGAAATAGGCACCAAGACTTATGACACCACATGATTATAACTATATGTTCGTTTGGTGTCACAAACGTTTGTACTTTTGTCCAATGAATTCCATAAATTAAAAAGGACATAAGACAACTCTAGAAATTGATTTATTCAAGAAAGGAGATAGATAAGTTATCACATCTAATGTATGAATTTAGAATTGTCGAATCCAGATACAGGAAACAATTCTAGGCCACAGACACTTTCTGCTGAGGCAAAGTTTTGTAGGTAACAAACCAAACATCCTCTTAATTTATTCTATAGATTATAATACATAATTAAGACAGAATAAAAAAAGACACATTGCTTGTGTTTTGTCACCCGACGAGTGAATGTATACTTATGTCGTGCTACTCTAGGAAGACGTTGCTAACATCTAAAGATACAAGGAGTTATCTTGGTCCGGGCCGAAGCTCTACTACAACCAGGGCCCTACTACAACCAGTGTCGGGCGTTTCGAGGAACGGGGAGGGGGGTGCCTCGGTGCCGGCAATAAAGAATTTATAGGCCGTGTGCCTCCTCCCCTCGATGGCGTGAGCGCAAGATGGACACGGGGACGCAGCGGTTTATCCCGTTCGGAGCCAACGGGGCCCTACGTCCAGCGGGGGTGTGTCTGCTCGTGTTACCTCGGCTCAAAGGTGAGCCTGCGGTAGGGGGTTACAGGGCGGTCGTGAGGGAGAGACGCTGGTCTCAAGCCCCACGATCGTGGTAGTGGTGGTGGTGGTGGTTGATCTTTATGGGTGTCGATCGATCCCCCCTAATGGGGCATTACTCCCTCCTTTTATAGCAAGAAAAAGGGGAGTAACGTTTACATGTGTGGGTGCCTAGGTGGCTAACTCCCGAGGCTACTCCCATTTGCATGTGCGCAGCCGAGGGATGGTTGGCTGGGGCGTTGTTTGATGAAGACACGCGTCTTGATCCGATGGTGGACGTGCCGCTTCCTGGGACGATCCCGAGGGGTCTGTGAGGCGTCCCTCACACGATCCGCATGGCGAGGGCCGATCCCCGAGAACGTGGGTAGTGGCGTGTCGCGTGCGGGGCCTGGCCCAACGTGGTGTCTTGACTGTAATTCTGGGAAATGAACAAAGTCATCCCGGTTTCCCGTGTTGGGCGGCGTAATGTGTCACCAGCCAGCTTTGTGTCCCATCGCGGGATTTGGGAAGTGATCTGGCGGATCGATTTGACCGGCGTGTCGATGGCGCTGGCGCCGCGCGTCGTGCAACCGCATTGAATGCTGTTTGTTTCCTTCCTTGACGGCACCTCCCATGCCCGGTCGGTGACCTTGGGTGAGTTGGTTGGGCCGTTTCGCGAGGACGGAGAGCTGGTCTCCCTCGGGGCGAGGCGGAGATTTTGCGCCCGATGGTGGTGAGCTAGGCCACCCTCGGCGAGCGAGTCCATGCGCCCGGGGCTGGTGAGCTAGGCCACCCCCGGGCGAGATGGAAATCAAGGTTGAGTCCGAGCCCTGGTTCGGCTGATGATGACGTGGTGCATCGTAATTTGTCGTCTTGTAAAGGTCCTTGACCTTGTCCTTCTGGAGCGTAATGTGCTCCTGATTAACGTCTTTCGTCGGGATAACTCCTGCAGGCCGCTCGTGGGCCGGCTCCGTCTTCATATATGCATCGTGGCTCTTTTGGCCTGGTCCATCGTCTTATGGGCCGTCCTTCTAAGCGGGATGATAGCGGGCCAGGTTTTACCGGGTCCCGATGGGCCGACAATTCCTACTTCTTGGAGAATGTCTCGGGGCCCAATATTTTGGTCCCCGACAGTAGCCCGAGCCCCCGAAGCCCGGTGTGGACTCGCCCGGGGGTTGTCTTGCTTCCGTCGCCTTGTGGTTTCTCGGGGTAGTTCGGTCTCACAATGGGTGCGCCATGAGCGCACCCGTTGGGTGTAGCAACCCCAGGGCCTCGAATGGAATGGCGGATTCCTTCGAGGTCTTTTATACCTTGCACGCCGGCAAGACCGAAACGACTCTTAAATTGCGCTTGTTTGTGCGGAGTCTGCTCGGTTTGCGTGGGCAGCCGAGGCCCGCGCTTATGTGCGCAAGGTCGACCCGTGCTTCCTCAACTTTGTTTATACGCCTCCTGTCGCCCTCCCGAAAGGGAGGAGGAGGGGAGACATGCCACAATGCCCCGTGAAGTCGAATGTGACATGCTCCGGTGAGCGTTATAGCGGTCGGTTTAAAGCGGGGTGCCTTGCCCTTGCCGGAGCAAGGGTCGGCTATGTGATCTAGGATTCACCCCATGAGAACCGTGGACCGCTTTAGCGGATCCCCAGGTTTGGGCGGACCAACCCCGAGGGCCTGTGGGCCTCCCACGGATGGGACATCTCTATAAGCGGCACCGCGGGCCTTAAACACGTTCGGAAATCCAGAGCCCCGAGGGGCCCGGTATAGCCGGTTGTGCATTTCCATCCCGTCCCTCGGCTGGGTTATCCCGAGGCGGCATCAGAAAACCCATGTGGGCCCAGCCGGGCAACCTCGAACGTAAGGTGCACGTTGACGTCGCCAGGCCGAGGCTCGTTTGGTTCTCGCCGAGGGCGGGAACCGCTCACGGATCGACTTTTTTGCCCCTTAGGGTGGGCGCTCTTGAGATATGGACGGCCGGGGCGGTTTTACCCACGGCGGAAGATGAGGCGTCTTCTTGCCGCGCCGGGCGTGGCGGTTTCGGTTAGATGGGGCGTGGCCTGCGGCCTCTCAGTCGAGGGCGGAGATCGAGGGCGCCGTCAAGGTGCATTAATGCTCTTGACGGTTCCACCGCGCGGCCGAAGCCGTTGGATGAGCGGTTCCGTTCCATCGTGGCCCGTCCATTCCGGAGTCGGTTCGTTTGCCCAGCCGGCGGTTTGCCTTCCCTTCCCTATAAATATGGGGGTCGCCGGGTGGTGGCGGATAGTTGCTCCTTCGCTCTTGCCATCGCCTTCTTGCCTTCTTCTTGTAGCGCCGGGGAGATTGAAAGGAAGGAGAGGATAGATTAGGGGCGTAGATTCACTTGCCTTGGGCTCGTGTGAACGGCGTTACTGCGGGTTCTTTGTTCCTCATCTCCCGCTTGCCTATGGCGCAATCCGGTAGCGGCGGCGGGGAAGGAGGTGCTCGACGCCGAGGCCGTGGCGGAGATCGGCGGCGACGGAGGAGAAGCCAGCGCCTTGTCGAGGAAGGGCTTCTTCGCCCCGCACCGGACGACGTGGGGCCGGAGTGGATAGCTCCACATTGGGTGGAGGAGGAGCCTCACCCTCCCGATGGCTACGTGGTGAGCCCGATGGATCTTCACCGTGGAGTTTCGGGATGCCGGCGGGCCGGTTTATTCGAGGCGATCCTTCATCGCTACGACGTCGAGCTTCACCACACCGCCGAACTCGATCTCCCGGGCCGCCATCTTCGTCACCTCCGCGAGGGATTCACGGGGATCGAGCCGCCTTTGGGACCTTTGGTTGTGGTTCTTCAAGGCGGATCTCACCACCGCCTCGGTGGCGCAGGCAAGCCGCGGAGGGCATTGCGCGTCGGTGGTTGTGCGCTCCAAGTCCGATCCGAGCCGGCGAGGCCAAACCGAGCGATGGGTACATCCTTTCCAAGCTCACCTCCTCAAACAAGGGGTGGCGGGATCGGTGGTTCTACCTCCGCAATGATGAGAACGCGCTTCCAGCGTTCCAGGTGTGTCCTCAAGCATCGTCCGCGAAGTGGGCTGGGGTCCCCCTCGGCGGATCATCCTCAGTTGGAGGGCTCGAGCGGGCGGTCCTCCTGCGGCTCCGAGGGAAGGAGGTGAATGCCGTGGCTGTGGTTGCTGCGTTTCATCGGCGTCGGGTGTTGCCATTGATGGCTCGCCCTTTGCACATGTTCCAGATGAACCCCGAGGCTGCGGTCTTGAAGCGTCCCGGATGTCGGGCCTTACGCTTTCCACCGATGGCCCGGCCAAGAGGGTGAGGGAGGTATTGGGGTCTAATACCCGTCCTCGATCCCGGAGACTCCTATGCGCCCACTCGCGGGTATATTTCCCTGGTAAGGGCCTTTGGTTTCAGTGTTCTTGTACTCTTTTGTTGCCATCACGTTGCCGCTGCGGTGGTTCTCATTCCATTTCTTTGCGGGTCGTTTGAACTACCACGACTCCCCTTCGCCCGTGCCCGACTGGATGCCGAAAGCCGGGCGGCGAACCGTGCCCGGAATGAGCGGGGGCGGGCCCGGCATTGAAGAAGGAGGAGAAGAAGAAGCGGAACGGGGCCGCGCCAACCGCCGGGCCGAAAGCAAAGAAAGGCGGGCGAAGTCGCTCGATACCTCTCACCGAGGAGGATGAGGATCCGGAGGACGAGTTTGCGGTGAATTCGTCGGATGATGATGTGGCGGGCCGTATAGACCGAGCCCACGGGGGTTGACTTCGCCGGGGGCTTCGCTACGAACCCGAGCCCCTCGAGCCCGAGGCGTCCGGGATCGCTGACACCCGCGCGCCGAGGGCTCTTCCGCCGAGTCCTCGTGACCATTGGTATTGGTCATGTGGGGACCCTCGGCGTCGCAGGTGAGGCTCGGGCGAGAAGAGCATCACGCGCGTCGTGGGGACCTCGGCGTCGCAGGTGAGGCTCGTCGAGAAGAAGAGCGAGCACCACCCATCGTGGGCACCTCGGCGTCACAAAGCACGGTTCGGGGGGAGCCGGTGACCCCGTCCCGACCCGGCTCCGTGCGCACGGATGCCGTGGAGGGGACGGCTCGGGCGTCAAGTGTGATGCCTAGGCCGCGGCTTTCTCGCGCCTCGGCCCCCACCTAGGGCGATCCCTCGGGCCTCGTGAGTTTCTTCATACTTTTCGCAATCTTGATTTCCTTACGCGTATTGTAGCCTTGTTCGACGTGTTCATGGCTCCCAGGAAACCGGGGCCACTTCCCTCGAGTTTGCACCCCAAGAAGGCCCTAAAGGCTAGTGCGCAAGCCTCTGGGCGCCAGTCGGGGGGTCTCCCCATCCCGCCGTCGTTTAGCCATTGGACTCCCCGTGACGCCAGCCCCCGAGCCCCGGGAAGATCGGGCCCGAGGTTGACGACCGAAGCCTCCCGAGGTGACGCAAAGTCCACGAGGGTGACGGGCGGTCTCTCTCCCAGCCAATGGTGATCGACTCGAGGGCTCGGGGCCGGCGTGACGCCGGCTTTGCGCTGGCAGCAAAAGCCGCCAGAGGAGCCAATCCCTTTGTTCGAATTCTCCCAAGAGGAGCTTTTCGAGGCGGCGGAGACGGGAAGTCACCGCTAGTGCCGGCCCCTACCGATCCGGGGTCCATGAGCCATACAACCCCGACTTCCCGCTGCTTCATGCGCCAGGGTCGGATTCGGCCTTCGGCGAGGCGTCATCCTCGGCGATGGAGAGGGAGCGTGCCCGTGGTCGGCCAAAGTGAGGGACCTTCGACTTTTCTTTGTCCGGGTTTCTCGAAATGCGGGAATTGCCGCGCGGATGAGATGCTCCCTCCCGAGCCGACCACGGGGCGGTCCCCTTGACCTTGAGTGACATGCCTCGGGGTCCGCCATCATGGTGATCGACGACCGCCCCGAGGTCTTGGCGTGGAGGACCCACGAGCAGATCCGTCGGTGGGCCGCCGAGGGGCTGGCCAAGCTTAGCGATGCCATAAGCGGGCGTCTTGCCGAGGCCGACGCGGTGAGTGTCTTGACTGTTATTCCCCGCCGTATCCCCTTTGTGTTTGCGCTATAATTGGTGGCGTTCTTGTAGAATCTCCGGCGATTCGCTCGAAGTCCGAGCTCCTCCCGCCGGAATGTCTTGAACTGGGATGCTCTTGGGCAGACTCGGGTGAGGTTGTTCCAGGCCCAGAGCGAGACCTCCCGGCTTACTGCCCTTGCCGAAGAGAGGGAGTCCCAGCGGCAGACTCTAGAGGCTGAGCTCGTCAAGGCCAGGTCCGAGGCTGCCACGGTGGCGGCCCAGATGGCTCGGGATGAGCCAAGACTTTGAGGATGCCCGGAGCCGGTCCCCTTCAAGTCTGTAGGAGGCCCACGATGAGCCCGGGACAGTCTCGGGAGGAGGCGGCCCAGCGGCGGAGATGTGCGATGCCCTGAACACCCGTGACGGAGAGCCGGGTGTCCGAGGGGGGATACCCCTCGGGAGGGAGAAGGAGCAGCTCCACAAGTCGCCAGGAGGAGCACAATGCAATCTTTGGCCGGCACCGGCGCCAAGGTACATCCTTTTCCTTGGTCGCCCATCGCTTTTGGTTGCTTCATATTGCCGATGTCGCTCGTGCCCGTTGTCAGAGGCGGAGAAGGTCCGGACCGAGGCCGTGGATAACGCGCCACGCTTGCCCAGGGGGCGGAGCAGGAGCGTAAGTCGTGTCGAGAGCTAGAGGAAGCCCCGTGCCTCGACTTCATCCGCCGCTTGGGGCGGACAACCCGAGGTTGGCCCCTCACCGCGAGCCGCTGAGGCGCCGGCGGCTTCCTCCGGTCTCGAGCCCGAAGTGCCTTCCGACCGGTGCGGACGTGCATGGCGGTGTTCTGCTCCCACTTCCCGATGGAGCCCAAGGTGCTGGACGGTGTTGCGGGTGGCTTCTTCCTTGGTTCTGATGACGAGGAGGTGGCTGATCCCGCCGAGAGGGATGCTGCCGACGCCGCCAAGACCCAAAGTTTGTACGACTTTGTGGATGACGCTGCGACTCGGCTGGCCTCGCGCTTTGAGGACGAGGTGTGCCCTCCGTATTCCCCCATAGAGTCCACCTATGAGGCGGATACGGAGATGCGGGACGCCGCCCGCCTCAGGACGCCGCCCCGAGCGGGCCCGACGCCGCCTCGGGATATCTTTGGCCGAGGGTGTTGCCCGTCGATGCCTCTTTGTCGATTGATCGCGACGCGCAGGTGGACGAGGCTCCCGATGCCCCCCGATCTCCTCCTCGTATGGACAATTTAAGTGTGTAAGAAGTATGTACACAATCAACAATGCTGCCCGGGGTATGTGCCCTTGGCAGGTATGTCAATGATAATGTTGCGCTTCTCGAATCTTTCGTTTATTGTGTGGCCGGGTCGTTTGCTTTCTCCATTCGCGAGATGGTGAGCATGGATGCCACTGGGGCGGTCCGTGCGGGTGCCAGCGGGGCGATCCGCTTGACTCGGTTATCTCACTTGGGATTTGTGCGTGAGCGACCTTCGCAGCTTAAACGATCGGTTCGAGTGTGCGCAAGAAAACTTTTTTCCTGAAAAAAATTTTTGAAAAAAAGAAAGAGGAGGGGGTCCCCTGGGGGGGTCCCCCATGTAGCCCCCGAGGGAGTTTTAGTCTTGTCTTTGGGCGAGGCTAAGACTCCCTTACGGTATGCACAAGAAGCCTCTCTTCATAAAAAGATGTAGATCTTTTATTGAGCGAAAAGACATGAGTGTTTAACTTCTAGTACGAGGTTAAGGGTAGAAGCGACGTAGGCGTTCTATGTTCCAGGCGTTGGAAAAGACTTCGCCCTTCTCGTTCTTCAACTTGTAGGTTCCGGGCTTTAGTATTTCTGCGATGAAATATGGCCCTTCCCAAGGTGGCGTGAGCTTGTGGCGCCCTTTGTTATCTGTCTTCAACTTGAGTACGGGGTCATTGACTTGGAATTCCCGAGGCTTCAGTCGCTTGGCGTGATACTTGCGTAGAGCTTGTTGGTATCTTGCTGAGTGCAAGAGCGCAACGTCTCGGGCTTCGTCGACTTGGTCGATGGAGTCTTGCCTTGCCTGCTGGTTGCCTTGCTCGGTGTAGGCTTGCAGCCTCAGGGACCCATATTCAATGTCTGTGGGCAAGATTGCCTCGGCCCCATAGACTAGAAAGAACGGGGGTGAAGCCCGTGGCTCGGCTTTTCGTCGTTCGAAGGCTCCACAGGACCGATGTTAGCTCCTGGTACCACCTCTTCCCGTATTGGTTCAATCGGTTGAAGATCCTTGGCTTGAGTCCTTGTAGGATCATGCCATTGGCACGCTCCACTTGGCCGTTGGCCCTCGGGTGTGCTACGGCCGCGGTATCAACCCGGATGTCGTAGTCGTCGCAGAAGTCGAGGAACTTCTTCCCCACAAAATTGGTTCCGTTATCTGTGATGATGGAGTTCGGGACTCCAAAACGGGAAATGATGTTCGTAAAGAACTTCACCGTTTCCTCCGTGCGGGGGTTCACCACAGCTCGGGCCTCGATCCACTTGGAGAACTTGTCGATGGCGACCAGGACATGAGTGTGTCCTCCAGGCGCCTTTTTTAGGGGGCCGATCATGTCAAGCCCCCATACCGCAAATGGCCATGTCAGGGGTATGGTTCGCGGGGGCTTGTGCCGGAAGATGCGTCCTTCGGGCATAGAACTGGCACTCCTTGCGGTGCACGCACAATTGCATTTGCGTCCCGTACCGCCGAGGGCCAGTAAAAGCCTTGCCTGAAGACTTTACCGACTAGAGTCCTCGGGGCGGCATGGTGGCCACACTCCCCCCTGTGGGTGTCTTCAAGTAAATCTTTGCCCTCTGCCGAGGGTATGCATCGCATGTATACTCCCGAGGCTCCTCTCTTGTAGAGTTCCTTTTTGTCTCCGATTAACGCAAAGGATTTTGCCCTTCGTGCCAACCGGCGAGCCTCGGTTCTATCCTCGGGTAGCTCTCCCGGGTGAGGTACTCCAGCAAAGGTCCTCTCCGGTCGAGGTCTTGGTCGATCGCCATGGCTTCGGCGAGGCTTGTTCTAAGTTGTTACCGCCAGCCCCGAGGGTACTTCCCGGGAAGTCTACCTGACCGAGGGCTCATTGAGGTCTTAGGTGAGTACATTTGGGGGGACGGTACCTTGGGTCGCTGCGACCTTGGCGAGTTCGTCTGTAGCTTCGTTGTAGCGCCCTAGGGTGTGCTTGTGCTCAAGCCCATGGAACCTTTCCTCCAGTTTGCGCACCTCTCGGCAGTATGCTTCCATCTTGGGGTCGTGGCACGCCAAGGCCTTCATGACTTGATCAATAACCAGTTGTGAATCCCCCCTGGTTTCCAACCGTCGGATCCCGAGGTCGGCTGCGATCCCGAGACCGTTGACCAGCGCCTCGTGATCTCGCGACATTGTTGGAAGCGGGGAAGTGCAACCGGATGGCGTACCTCGTGTGAACCCCGAGGGGTGAGATGAAGAGCAAACTAGCCCCTGCACCCGTCTTCATCATGGACCCGTCAAAGTACATGGTCCAGCACTCAGCCTGGATGGGTGCTAGAGGTAGCTGTGTATCAGTCCATTCGGCCACAAAGTCGGCTAGGACTTGGGACTTTATCGCCTTGCGAGGCAGGAATGAGATTGCCTCACCCATGAGCTCGACCGCCCACTTCGCCACTCTTCCCGTGGCTTCTCGGTTCTCGGATGATTTCCACGAGGGGGAACGAGGATACCACGGCAATTGGGTGCGCGAGGAAGTAGTGACGAAGCTTTCTTCGTGTTAGTACAATGGCGTACAACAACTTTTGCATTTGTGAATACCGAGTCTTGGTGTCGGAAAGTACTTCACTGATGAAGTACACAGGACGTTGAACTGGCAACGTGTGTCCCTTCCCCGACGCTCTACTATGACCACTTTGACCGACTACCCGAGTAGTGGCCGTGACGTATAGGAGCAGGGTCTCTCCTGGATTTGGTGGCACCAGGACCGGTGGGCTCGTTAGGAGCTTTTTGAGATTGCCGAGGGCTTCCTCGGCCTCGGGGGTCCAAGCAAAGTGCTCAGTCTTACGAAGGAGCCGATAGAGAGGAAGGCCTCTTTCCCCGAGGCGAGAAATGAACCCGCTTAGTGAAGCCAGGGCAGCCCATGATCTTCTGTACTCCTTTAAGGTCTTGTATGGGCCCCATCTTGGTGATTGCCTCAACTTTGGTTGGGTTTGCTTCTATGCCTCGTTGAGACAATGAAACCCAACAGCATCCCTCGGGGGACCCCAAATACACACTTTTCAGGGTTGAGCTTGACTCCCTTCCTGTTTAGGCATTCGAAGGTTTCCCCGAGGTCTCCCACGAGGTCCGTCGTTTTCTTGGATTTAACTACTATGTCGTCGACGTAGGCCTCCACAATCCTCCAGATGAGTTCTCCGAAGATGATTTGCATGCATCGCCGGTACGTTGCCCCCGGCGTTCCTTCGGCCAAAAGGGCATTGTGAGGTAGCAATACATCCCGAAGGGTGTTATGAAAGAAGTCGCGAGCTGGTCGGACTCTTTCATTTTGATTTGATGGTAACCGGAATATGCGTCGAGAAAGGACAATGTTTCACATCCCGCAGTGGAGTCGACAATTTGGTCGATTCGAGGCAAAGGAAAAGGAACTTTCGGACATGCTTTGTTTAGACTAGTGTAGTCCACACATATCCGCCATTTCCCATTCTTTTTCTCTAATAATACAGATTAGCTAGCCACTTTCGGGGGTGGAATACTTCTTTTATAAATCCGGCCTCCAGTAGCTTGTGGATCTCTTCGCCGATAATCTTTAAACTGGCGTCATCAAATCGGCGCAAGCGCCGCATGATCGGCTTCGAACCCCGCCGGATGTCTAGGGAGTGCTCGGTGACATCCCTCCGTATGCCCGGCATGTCCGAGGGTCCCCATGCAAACGTCTTGGCGTTCGCGACGGAGGAAGTCGACGAGCACCGCTTCCTATTTCGGATCCGGCTTCCGAGCCGATGGTCGGCCGGCTTCTCCTTCGGTGCTCGGGGATCGAAAGGGATCTTCTTAGTGCCCGAGGAGGGCTCGAGCTCCCGGCGTGGCGCTTTGGCCTCGCGCTCCATTGTGATCTTGTCAAAGCTCTTCTTTGCGTCGGCAATGAGTGCCTCGGCAATGGCCGGTGCCTCGGCGTACTCCACGCTCTCCACGCCGCATTCGATGCGCGTGGTGGTGCGAGGGACCGGTAGTGATGACACCCTTCGGTCCCGGCATCTTGAGCTTGAGGTAGGTGTAGTTCGGGACGGCCATGAATTTGGCATAGCAAGGCCGCCCGAGGAGTGCATGGTATGTACCCCGACCCCGAGGATCTCAAATGTGAGAGTCTCTTGCCCGAAGTTCGAGGGTCCCCGAAACAGACCAGGGAGGTCGATCTGCCCGAGGGGCTTTAGCTACTTGCCGGGGACGACGCCATTGAATGCCGGCCCTCCCGGGCGGATCTTGGACTTGTCCACCCCGAGGAGGTCGAGCGTTTCCTCGTAGATGAGGTTGAGGCTGCTTCCTCCGTCCATGAGGACCTTGGTGAGCCGGGTGTTGGCAATGATGGGATCCACCACCGGCGGATAAGCCCCCCGGATTTGGGATGTGCCGAGGGTGATCCGACCGGTCGAAGGTGATGGCCTCGATCCGACCACTTGCGCAGCTTCGATCGCCACCTTCGCTTGCATACACCTCTCGCCGCTCCTTCTTGCGTTGCCGCACCGTCATGTTCTTTGGTGTTGCCGCCAAAGATCATGAAGCGGTTGTTCACTTTTGGGAATCCCTTGTCACCCTCGGGACTACCCTCGGGCGCTTCTTCCTCCCCGCTCCTCGGGGATGGCCCCGAGTTTGGCGTGTTGCGCCTTGCCTTGCACTCCCCGGGGTGTGCTTGACCGGTAGCTGTGATTCGCACGGCTTCTTGAGCATGTTGTCGAAGGTTTCCGGTGGAGGGCGCGAGCCCCCTTGCGGTCGACCGCAGCCACCATGTCTTCATCGTCCGCTTGAGGCGGCATGGCCCTTGCCCTTGCGGCTCTTGTCTTTCTTCTTCTTCTTCTTGTTCTCCCGAGGTTGGGATCCCTCGGGCTCCTCTTCCTTGCGCTTTCCTTTGCCCGAGCCCTGATTGACCAGAGCCCCGACAGCCTCCTTCCCGCTTGCGAACTTGGTGGCGATGTCCATCAGCTCGTTTGCTTCAGTTGGAGTTCGGCGCCCCCTACCTTCTTCCGCGAGGTCTCGGCAAGTAGTGCCGGCCAAGAAGGCCCCTATGACGTCGAGAGTCCGTCACGTTATGGAGCTCGGTCCGTTGCTTGGAGAAGCGCCCGAATGTAGTCGCGCGGGGTTTCGTCGGATTTGGCGGCGGTTCGGAGGAGTCCCATGAGTTACCCGGGCGTAAGTATGTGCCACGGAAGTTGCCTCGGAAGGTTCTCTCCAAGTCTGCCCGGTTTGCTATGAGGTCCGGTGGAAGATGTTCGGCCAGGGCCCCTAGGCCGAGTCGAGAGGTACGAGGGGTAGATTTACGATTATCACCTTGTCATCATGTGCCCCCGCAACCTGGCATGCCGGTCGATGGTCGGCCAACCATACCTCGGGGCGTGTCTCTCGAGTATTTCTCGAGGTGGTGGGAGGCTGAAGCGCGAGGGGAGTGGTGCTCTCGGATTTCCCTTGTGAAGGCCTGTGGCCCGGCGGATCCGGGAATACCCGCGGTCTCCCGGCGTGCTGCTTGGCGTCCGCCCCGGCCGGTCGCCCCGTGGCGTGCCGCCCTCGCGGGCGAGCCGCCGTCGTTCAAGTTCGTCCACGAGATCGGGGCCGCCCCTGTTGATCGTGGTGGGGGTCTTCTATGCGTTCCCGAGCCGGGCGATTGCTGCGGTTGTCGTCCGGGCGTTCTCGGGCGGGCCTTGCCGAGGCTCGGCTCGCTCGGGTTGGGCGAGCCCTGCCGACTTTCGTTCGGACTCTTCTCGTCATTCGTGATGTCACGGCCCGATCTCGGGAGGCGGAGCTCTCGCTGTTGTACCGCTGCCTGTTTGTCGAGAAGTTGACGGAGACCTTCCGAATGCGCCTTCCCTCGGCGGTCGAGGGCTCGGGCATCTCACGTACTAGCATGGCAGCCGCCGCCACGTTGAGGCTAGCCCCGTTGAACGGAGCCGCACGTTGGGCGTGGAGGTACCCCGTTGGATCCGGCGCGTCCATCGTTGCTGCGGCGGGGCGGCGCCCTCGGGGCTTGCCCGCGAGCCCGCTCCCGTCGGATGTTTTGCTCTATCTCTGCCGCGATCGTGCGAGTCTCACGCGGATCCCTGTCTTGTAGATTCTGCGGTTGTATGCGTTCTATCCGGCAAGCGCCCGGTGCATAATCGGCCGGACAGGGCGAAGAAGCCGGGTGCCGCGGCCGGGCTCGCTCGCGGTGGTACGTCCCGCCGCCTCGCCGTCGGAGGCGTCGGTGGATTGGCGTCTTGCTCGGGACCTCTATGTTGAAGCATTCCCGCGTGGGGTCGTAGTAGTCGCCCCGTCGCCGGTTCGGTTCGGGCGCGAACGCGCGGAGGAAGTTTGTTCCGGGCGGTACAACGAGTCCTCCGGTTCTCGACCAGGCCCCAATCGTGCCGGGCGAGGGGGCAAGACAGGTCGTGCAACATCCTTTGACGGAGGCTCTTCCGCATGGTTGTCCATGGGGTAGCGCTCCGCGGGACAATAGGGGGCCTCGGCCCTTGCCCTCCTTGCGGCGGCTTCTGCGGGAGTTTCCCCGGTGACGAGGGATGCACGGGGGATTCCTTCCAAGACTACCGAAGGGGGCATTCTCCCGACGATTAGGGTTTTTACGCCCGCCGCGTGAAACCGCCGGGTATGGATCTTCCGGCGCCTAGGGTTCACGGGAGCCCTTCTGCGAGTCGGCACCGGGGGTGCGTCGTCGGATTCGAAATCCGTTGCTTGAGTGCGCCTTGCGCGCTGTTGAGTCCGCCTTGCCCGCCTTGCGCGGCGGCCGTGATGATGGGCACGTCGTGGCGACGCCGCCTCGCCTTTCAACCGCTATGTCGGGCAAAAGGATCATCTCGTAGTCGTGGCCGAGTGCGACGAACGCCAGCGTTCGAAGAACAGCGGTGTTCAGCGGGAGCTCGTGTTCCGGCGAGTAGGGTGGAAACGAAGGTGGAAACGCCATGAGGGATGGCGGAGATGTGGATCGCACAAAGCGCACCCCTACCGGGCGCGCCAACCGTCGGCGTTCGAGCGGGGGTGGCTCGGGTGCCAAAGAATAAAGAATTTATAGGCCGTGTGCCTCCTCCCTCGATGGCGTGGCGCAAGATGGACACGGACGCAGCGGCGGTTTATCCCGGTTCAGGCCAACGGGCCCTACGCCCGGCGGGGTGTCCTGCTCGTGTTACCTCGCGCTCAAAGGTGAGCCTGCAGTAGGGGGTTACAGTGCGTCGTGAGGGAGAGACGCGGGTCTCAAGCCCCACGATCGTGGTAGTGGTGGTGGTGGTGGTTGATCTTTACGGGTGTCGATCGATCCCCTAATGGGGCATTACTCCCTCCTTTTATAGCAAGAAAAAGGGGAGTAACGTTTACATATGTGGGTGCCTAGGTGGCTAACTCCCCGATGCTACTCCCATTTGCATGTGCGCAGCGAGGGATGGTTGGTCGGGGCGTTGTTTGATGAAGACACGCGTCTTGATCCGATGGTGGGCGTGCCGCTTCTCGGGGCGATCTCGAGGGGTTCGTGGAGGCGTCCCTCACGATCCGCATGGTGAGGGCCATCCCCGGAACGTGGGTAGTGGCGTGTCGCGTGCCCGAGGGCCCGCCCAACGTGGTGTCTTGACTGTAATTGCGGGAAATGAACAAGGTCATCCCGGTTTCCCGTCTTTGGCGGCGTAATGTGTCACCGGCCCCGGCTTTGTGTCCCATCGGTCCGGATTTGGGAAGTGATCCGCGGTCGATTTGGATCGGGCGTGTCGATGGCGCCGGGCGCGCCGCCGTCGTCTAACCGCATTGAATGCAGTTTCCCTTCCTTCTTCGACGGCACCTCCCATGCCCGAGGGTCGGTGACCTTGGGTGAGTTGGTTGGGCTGTTTCGCCCGAGGACGGAGAGCTGGTCTCCCTCGGGCGAGGCGGAGATTTTGCGCCGATGGTGGTGAGCTAGGCCACCCTTGGGCGAAGCGGAGTCCATACGCCGGGGCCGGTGAGCTAGGCCACCCCTCGCGACGGAAATCGGGGTTGAGTCCGAGCCCCGGTTCGGGCCGATGATGACGTGGTGCATCGTAATTGCCGCCTTGTAAAGGTCCTTGACCTTGTCCTTCCGGAGCGTAATGTGCTCCCCGATTAACGCCTTCGTCGGGATAACTCCCCGCAGGCCGCTAGTGGGCCGGCTCCGCCTTCATATATGCGCCGTGGCTCTTTTGGCCCTGGTCCCATCGCCTTATGGGCCGCCCTTCTAAGCGGGATGATAGCAGGGCGCCGTTTACTTGGGTCCCGATGGGCCGACAATTCCTACTTCTTGGAGAATGTCTCGGCCCAATATTTAGGTCCCCGACAACCAGTGTCGAAAAGAGTTTGAGTGCATGTTCCTTAGTTGAATCTGAAGTTCGGGTGTGCAAGAAGAGAGAATGAGGTAGGAGATTGGAGAGGGACTGCCTGAATGAATCTCAAGAGTGTGGCCCAGCGTGTGGCCCACGTCCTGTGTGGCTTAGATGGGCCTCGGCTGTTGGGATTTTGCTGGTTGGACCGTTAGGAGGCTAGCTAATTAGTGTCTTGAGATACCCATGGTATCATAACCCGGAGACGCATCTACTCTGACTTCATTTGATAATCAATTTAATTTATGCATGTATAACAATGCATAATTGAAGGGTGATTATTTGATATAAATGGCACGTAACAATATAATACATACTAAATCTGTGTACCTATTTGCTATAAAATTGTTCTTTTGTCCACTAAAATGTCATACATTGGGTATAATGTTGTTAATGGAATAAAGTCCGATTGGTCCTCTAAACTAGTTGCTGAATTCGAAACTCCCCTCAACTACAATACCGAACAACATACACACCTTAACTTTTGAACGAAACAAGATAAACTATTCCCTTGACCATTTTAAAGTGGTTTCTTGGGTGGCTTTGTTAACGTGGAAGTGGATTCAAATGTCATCTTTGGTCTCTCCCTTGCTCTTATATAAGAAGTACAATATTTTCATATGAAGCCATATGAATACAAACTTTACACCAAAGATATAGAGCTTCACGCGATCAATAGTTTCATAGTTGATAC
The DNA here is from genome assembly GCA_015847255.1 of Hyparrhenia diplandra. NCBI lineage: Eukaryota > Viridiplantae > Streptophyta > Magnoliopsida > Poales > Poaceae > Hyparrhenia > Hyparrhenia diplandra. Next base: position 119,233 of record JADLZK010008791.1, on the reverse strand, counting down.
TTTTTTTGTCTAATTTGTTTGAGGCTTGAATATTCGTTTTAAGTTACTAGATGTTAGAATCCAAATATTCAAAAATTTAAGTGGCCTACAGTAACTTAGAATTTGGACGCTGGGGAGATATTATGGATGGCATAGATCATCGAACCTAGGGGTACTAAGGTTAATAAAGTCTCGATCGAATTATATGTTATACAATCTACTAAGAAAAATGGCATCCAAGAAGAGTAGTTTACAAGGAAAAATAATCTTGAAAATCTTTCATGGAGTAATGATGGCTATGTGTCATTGACAGAATTAAATTGTAGGGGAAGGGTTTATTGCCTTAATTTGTCTTGTATGGCTATAAACTTGCAACGGTTTACCACTGTCGGATCTTGAGAATGTACGCCCTGATGGTGCCGTCGTCAATGGTGGTAGTAATACGTTGCTGCCTCTTGCCTTGGTGTCATCGAACAATGAAAAGCTTATCATCAGAAAGATTTCAAGGTGTCAAATACAATTGTTTATGATCGAAGCAAATATATTTCAATTTTGGACCTACTCAGAAGGTATGTTTGTTACTGTGTTATATAAGACAACAAAAAGAAAATTTTATAGCTGACGTTCAACGACTTCTGTGCCTAGCTCATCAGCCAAATTCATAAAAGAACAAGAACTCTAGCAAAATAGACAAAGGAAAAGCATAAGATCAAATTTAAACAACAAAACATTAGGAATTTGTGAATTGAGTTAGGGCCTGTTTGGTTACCATGAGACTAGAGACTAATTTTTAGTCCCATTTAGTCCCTAAATAACCAAACATAAGAACTAGAGACTAATTTTTAGTCCCAATTAGTCCCAATTTCACGACTTTTGGGAGAGGCTAGAGACTAATTTTTAGTCCCTATTAGTCTCTAGTCCCTAGTTCCTCCATCCAAACATGCCCTTAGACTAGCCCAATGCGCAGCTCCATCAGATTTATGGTCAGCAGTCAGCACACTGCTCTTTAGTACTATATATAAGAGAAATCTGAAGCAGGGAGTGCAATTTCAAAAGCTACGTATAGAAGAATCGACAAGGATTTAAGGGTACCCATATGGTCACAGTAAAGAAGAAACAGACTACATATTGACGAAGTAACCCAAAATATTTGTGCGTACCTTTGCCAAAATCAGACAAGATGTAATTTGCGTCTCTGAATCTCCAATACACAGTATGATAGCTCGTTCCAAGGGATATAGATGTTTGTAGCTATTGCTATGGTTATCTGGTATTCCTTGAAGGAGCAGAAGAGTAGGCATCTAGTCTTATCCGAGCTCTTTATGCATTTCTTGCAGGAAGAGCAAAGAATAGTTAAAGAGATGGTTTTCTAACATGATTCGGCTCATCACTTTTCAACTGGTGCAAAGCCAAGGGGTACTGCCCATCCACGGGTGGCATGCTATCCTTTTATGGATGCGTTACTTGAAGCAAGAAAAAGGAGAAAAGAAGTTTTTTGCCCCACGTCACCACAGGAAATGCCCTGTAGCTGTAGGTTAGAAAACCTTCAGGAAAATATAATAGATCTAGTTGGTGATGATAAGGCAAAAGGGACACGGCCATATTGTTGCGGATCATTATATTTTGGTGCCAATATACCCGTAATGTGCAGTCAAAAAATATATATACTCGTAATGACCAATTACAGTTACTAGTCCATCAACCCGTGCTCTCGCACGGGTTAGAATATTAGGAGAAAATATTTGTATTAATATTTACATTTAGATATCCCAATGTCATCCTACATCATGTCACTTGATTAGTGATAAGAGTTTCAAGTGAGATTTTACGATGGGGAAGACGTAGGCACCTATGGTATACTAACCCTCCTTTTCTCAAGATGTTTGATTATTTATCAATGAAATTAATTCTGATGTACTAATGGTTATATTATGTCAAACATTTTAGTTAAATATTAATAAATATACATCTTAAGTATGTGTGTGTGTGTGATTTGCATGTTGGCACAATATGTATGTCTACTTTCATCAGTTTTAATTGTATTATTATTAACAAATGAGGAATGTAGAAACATATTTGTGCTTTATCATTATTTAAATGTTTTTGATAAGCTATTAAAATAATAGTATGATATAGTTCAGATATAAAAGTAAATATGTTACATGTATTATCTTTCATAGTGGCATATTATAGCATCATTTTCTAGAACATAGGGGACTTAAACTACAAATATTTGTATTATTGTATACATGTTTAGTTGGTCTATATAATGGAGAGCATGACAATATTTTTTAAAGCTTATATTAGTAGGTATTGCCTAGGGCCTTTATCTTAGTTTTTTTTTATATGTATGCTTCATTAATCGAGGCATTAATATGTACTTATAATAGTAGATTTTATGTGTGCACAAAAGTAGCTTGTTAGAATGGCTAAAACTGACTGAATGATATGTCGTTGTAGAAAAATCCATGTGACAAAAACTTAATGCAAATTAGATATAAATAATGTATTAAAAAGGCGTGATAGGATTCATATGTGAATGTATTTAAAAGGCAATAATGAAGTGGATTCATAATTACAATTGTCATGAAACATAATTGACATTTGTGTGCATTGTTTGATGACAAAGAATATGCTGCAAAATATTAATTTCTTATTCTCCTTGGGGATTTGCTGAAAGGCTAATATTATTGAGTTATTGATATTGAATGAATACCTACTTCAAAATTTGTTCACAGTTGTACTGCAATGGCATGAGATATTGCTCTCTCATTGTTTTGATTGAACCTTAAATTTCTGGCAAATGCAAAATTGAAATGAGTGGATTAACATAAAAAATATAATGTTAGTGGCAGTTTACCTGTGAGGCACATGTCGATATTTACTCTATATTGAAGAACTGAAAACTATAATTTGGAATGTCTTGTGTATCTTTGATCTTCTTTTTGTAGTAGTTGTGAGCAACAAATTGAGTATCTTATCATTCTGCATTGGACAATATTTCTATGCAATCATCATGAATTTGATGTTCACAAAAATGTAAGCTTCCTCATCTGATGAGTGGTTTGAATTTTCACATATAGGCCTTATTAATAACACCATGATGCATCTTGACACCCCTTTATTTTTTTAGAAATTAGCATGTAAATGGAAGTGATCTAAAGGCATTATATTGTTAGAAAAAATAAGTATCATATGGATCGAGACTCATTTGCTCGCCACTATAGAGCAAGATTGCATCCCATACTCTAGTGAACCTTTTTTTTTACGAAACACAAGGGATTCCCTACCTATACCTTTTCCTTTTCAACTGAAAGAAAAAAATGTTATATACTCTAGTGACTTTGCTTTGATGTTTCATAATTCCTTTACTGCCTTAATCTCCATGCATTATTTCAGTGAAAATTAGAGCTGCCATCATGTTTGGAGAACTAAATCACTAATGAGGATAAGCATAACAGGTTCAACTGTTTAGTTGAAGACAAAGTTGGTTGTTCAAAACTAATACAATGTACCCAATGGATCTACTTATCAAAGACATGTGCTGCATATTTTTTCTAATGCATGAATACAGTGCAAAGCAACAAATTAATTAATAATGGATTGTATGTCTAAAATTTAGTATGTGCACTTAAGCAAAGATAGTGATACTCTTCTTTAGCATTTAGCAACGATTATCCTAGATTATATGCACTTGTTTACTATTTCAAACTAAGGGAGTCATAAGTAAATAAAGCGTCCAAATAGAATAAATAATTTGTTAAATAGGTGATGCAGCACACTAATGGAGTATGGATTCCATGGATGCCGCAAAAATCACATCTATTTGTTGAATTAACAAAGAAAGGAAACTGGAAATGTGAGATTTACCTGTATCAGGTCCCCACATTGTTTTCCATTAATCTATGTATCACACTCATCTCCAAACATTTTTTTAGAAACAATCTCATCTCCAAACGTTGATAGCACATCCTATACCTGCATCCTGCAGCTTCCAGTTCAGAATGACGATAGCACATCTAACCAAAGATTTTTTTTTTATTGCCAAAACCTAGATTGGGAATCTATTAATCGGCCACAGGATTACATAAATATAAATAAATTGTAGTTTCAGTCACCTATTGGCGAAGTAGCTAGGAATTATTCTCCCGTGAAGAGAGTGAAAAACAGAGGAAGTAGGCACCAGGACGCAGCTTGCAGAGCGTGGACATGGATGGGCCCGAGAGACCATTGCTCATGATAGGTAGCAAGATGACATGACATGAACAAAGCCATGGTTGTATGTTCCTCGTTCAGCATCGCTGCAGCCTTTGTCCATGACCATGACCATGCCAGCTTTCGGGACATGTAGGTAATGGAGAGTTCGAGAGAGGAAGTCGCATGGATCGAATACTACCTGTACGTATCCAACTAACCAAGACGGATTGACGATAAATAACTTGATGGAGATGGAGAGATTGGATTGTACAACATTGGTGTACAACAGCTCACCTGCAAGTATAGATGAGCAACGGGCCGTGCCGTGCCAAGCACGGCCCGTTAGGGCACGGGCCCGATTGGCCCGCGGGCCACCGTGCCGGGCTGTCATGCACCTCCGTGCCACAGGGTTGGCCTGGCACGCCCACAGGCCTGTGTTTTTGGTGCCGGGCCGCCCGAAGAGCACGGGGCCCAATAAAGCAGCAGGTCGGCCCAAGGCCCGGAAGAGAGGGAGAGGAGATGCTACGGCCGTCGTGCGCCGCGTGGGGTCGCGCCGCCGCCGTTCTTTGCGCCACGCTGGGCGGTCGCCGCCGCCGCGCTGGGGCCGCCGCCGCCGCCTTCGGCGCCCGACAACGCGGACGGACGCCGCCGTTGCTTTCGAATCCAGCCGCCCCGGCGCGGGCCCGGCGAGGTTGACCCCGGAGGAAGAGGAGGAGACGCGGCGGTGCCGGCGGCGTCGGCCGGGGAGGAGGAGGAGGAGTCGATCGGGGAGGAGGAGGTGGCCGCCCCGGGGAGGAGGAGGAGGCGGCGCCCGACAAGGAGTCGGTCGGGAGGAGCGGCGCGGGGGCGTGTAGAGTCGTAGAGATAGGATAGGATTGTGGAGGAGGCGCTGGGCTGCTTTGGGTTGGTGGGCCGGCCGGAAGGAGAGCCAGGAGAGGCTGGAGGGGGATTATTAGCAGGCCTTTCCAGCTACCGGGCCTCATCGTGCTTTCCCTAAAAATCGTGTCGGGCCGTGCCGGCCTGCGTGCCTAGGGTGCGCCCGGGCCCGGCCTGTAGCGGGCTTCATGCCGGCCCAGGCCCGAAAATTCCGTGCCGTGCCGTGCTCGTGTCGGGCTAAAATTCCGTGCCTCGTGCCGTGCCACCGTGCCTCGTGCTTTCTGCTCATATATACCTGCAAGGTATACCGACGACGCAGACGCTGCAGGGTTTCGTCCGATGTCTCGCATTATATTCTAGGCACACCATCCCTTGGCGAGCTCCTTCAAATATCTTCACTTCACTGCCCGCCAACATCATTCTGACCATCCTGGCACCCTCGCCCCGACATCCTCGCACGTAACCATTGATCTCGGAGGAATCAGGATGAGAGTCAAGGCTAGATACGGGTAGGCAGCGGCCGATTTGGTGATGGCGCATGTCCCCGCGGATGAGATGAAGCGGCAACCGCGATGTGCTAGATTAGATGGGTTTTGGAAAAACACACGTAAAACACCTTGATTGATTTTTAGAGTTATTTTAATAATATTTCGAGTAATGGTGTGAGTCATGCAGATATATATTATATTGATAATATTAATCAAGTCAACGTGATTTGTACTCAAGATATTTTATTAACATATTATAAATGTGAGTAGGGTGGATATATTTTAACGTGTTTGGTCTGTTTTTTTGTTGATGCATCTAGTAAGTACTGAATATAGACGAACACGTGCATGCAAGGCCGGTCAATTTTTTTTACATCACCAAACGTTAACATTTTTTTTTTAGAATAAAATAAGTTTATTAGTAGATCCATAAATGTGATGGGACCTGATATGTTTTATACTATATATTGACCAATATTGGAACGTGTTTGTAACGTGGATTAAGATTTGTTTGTGTGGCAATAGTTTTTCTTTTTCTTTTTTTAAAAATAGATTTTGTTTAGTATAATGGCAAAGGTGGGTAATTTTATACAAAATAAATTAGATCCAATGGTTATGGATGTCTAAGTGATTTGATTTGATGGCCGGATGTTTCTAATTAATGTGAGATTTTCTAGTATTTATCTAATTTTCTAACGTTTGGTGAGGATTAATGTGGAGGCTTCATTGAGCCTCCAATTAGTAATAGTAAGATAAGATAGAGTCCTTTGCTTTGAGAACAAAACAATGCAAGCTTCAAAGAAGAATAGAGACCACTTAAAATTGTAGAAGCACAACAAGTATTCAAGTCAACCATAACTACCATGCTAAGTCTGAATTTAGTGACCTAAAATAAAAATGTTGGCATCACATAATAAGATGTGCACTACTCTCACAAATGATAATTTGAAGTAGAAATACAGAAAAATAAATGAAGCTGTTGTTGAAGTCAACGGTAATTACCATGTTCATTCTGGATGTTGAAAGCTTGAAAATATTTAAATGATAGTGTCAACTCATCCAGTTTCCACCCATCTTACATACCAGACACTTCAGATATTCCAATAAACTATGTTAGTGTAGTGGATATATACCGGTGCACATCATCATATCACCTAACCATTGTGCATTATCAGGCGTTTAGTATGCACAATAGATGGAAGTGTTCAGAGGGGACAGCACGAACGCAAGCGATTTGCTCTTCACAGTGAAGAAAGCTTCAATCTTCCAACTGAAGACAGAGGTGGATGTTTTTCTAGCCAGGAACAGTGCACAACAAGTATGTGATTTCAAGATCAAGGGTAGCTACTTTGAGAGATCGTGTGGCTTCTATCTTGGCAATTCAGACACCATGGTTGCTCAAGTGAGTGCAAAATCTCGTTTGAAATGTTTCTAATAGTAAGCATCTTTGGAGCTCTGAACATTTATTTTACTTCCTGCTCCAGATAAACCGCAGGTACACAGCCACCAACATACTTCTGGGAAAGGACACCTTTGTTGTTAATGTGTTCCCGCATGTTGACTACGTGTTCATCGCGGCTCTTGTTGTGATCCTGGATGAGATTCATAGGGAACGATTTGATTGACAACCACTCCAAGTTTGATGACCACAATATCCATCTTTCATCACCAATGTTGTTATTATTATGTGATTGATTGTTGTTGCATGAGAATTGAGCTGCCAATATTATGTGATGTAATGACCACAATATCCATCTTCCATCACCAATATTTGTTGCATTATGCACCTTCTCTCAAGTAACTACATTTTGTCGTAAGCTAGGTTTCTTCGTGAATGTGGCATATCATGTGTTTCGTTAAAAATAAGAGAGTTACACGACATACTGGCAAGAGAGCACGCGCAGTACATATTATAAACCACCAAACCAGTGTACGTGACATGAAGCAAAACAAATTAACAATAAAAAGAAAGAGCAGTGACAGCGATGGACCCATTGTTGGATTTCTTGTGGGCCAGCTCCATATTGTATCTAATTAAATCAAGAGTTTATAAGATACACACCATTTAATTAGACAAATTGCAGTGGCCTATTTCAAAAACATGAAAATTTCAGTGGCGCCCATATTAAATAATGTGTGCAATATTATTTAGTCCCATACGAGATATTGACGGGATGTGGACTCAAGTTATTTATGCGGCCTGTGTCTGTCAATATTAAGAAAGTCAAGACATGATGGACGCGATGCCTGCATGAGTTGGTTTTGCTCTTCAAGCCAATTATGGGCATGAGATGCTGGAGTGTGTTGACGCCGAAACATGATCACCAACATACGGGTGGGCTTTAGACGACCTAGAGGTCGCACATGACCTACAACAACAGCAAGATATGTTGTGTGATCGTCCAAACTGATCTAGAGATCGATAAGGCCGACGTTAGCTCGTCCTCGCCTGGGACAGGCTTCAAAACCACCGACGGATCAACAAGATATGTTGCGTGATCGTCCAAACCGATCATCGTTCTCACCTAGGATAGGCTTCAGAACCACCTCGGGAGTAGGCACATGAAGATTCTCCTAGGTCCTAGGACCAGGCCACCTAAGATGCCAGCAAAACTCGTCGAGAGAAGAGCCGAACAACAGCAAGATGGGTTGAGGATAGCAAAATTAGGGTAGAGAAGTATGGGTTCAGTGGCAAAGCCACGTTGAAGTTAGGTGGTGCACAGGCACCAGGGTAATTTTTCTTTTTGCCATTGAATGGTCTTATTTTCACCATGTATTCCCATAAAATTTTGTTACTTACTTATAGAGTGCACCAGGGTTTATTTGCATAGAGCTTCGCCACTGTATGGGTTGTATTTTGTTGGTTGAGTTGGATGAGATCAATCGGCCATGTACCCCTTATTTTGTAGGGGGTAGGGGTGGTCTTATCCCGTTGGAAATCCAATGTGCTACTATTGTTATGTTGCTCATATAATTTTTCATGGATTGGGCAGAAACCATCATGGGCTTTAAATGGCATGGCCGGGCCTGATTTGAGTGTTCATATGCCCAATTCGCCACGCCACCCGACCTCGATCATAGAGGTTTGCGAGCCCGCACAGAGTGGTCGACAAGCCACACCGAGTGGTCGGTGAGCCGTATGAAGTCATCGGCAAGCCACCGAGAGATCGGTGATCCAAATGAAGTGGTCGGCGAACCACATAGAGAAGTCAACGAGCTGTATAGCAAGATCTGGCTGAGTTGTTGGAGTGGCCGCCGAGCTCGTGGAGAGGTCAACGATTTATTGGAGAAGAAAATGAGCTGTTGTTGGCGACCCTTAACTCATATTTTATACCACCAACATTAGTATAGAATCACAAAAACCAATGTAGTCAGGGGTTTTGAGCTAACCATTTCCATACCTTTGGTGAGTTCACTTTTTTTGTAGGTCAACCATGAAAGCATATAAAAAGGAGCCAAAGGTAAAGGAAAATATAAAAGAAGTCACAAAGTAAAATGGCCCAATGCGAGCAAGAGAAAAAAAGAGAAAAGGCCCAAGAAACATGAATACAAATGTCCAAAACACAGGCCCAAGAGGTAGAGGCCCAAATCCATTCTAGAATCATATCGGGCAGCAGGAGCGGGGTCTAGTGTTTTAGGCATAACTTGCTCATACAGACTCCATTTTCAAAGATCTAGACTTTTTCGGAGAGCTTACTCGAGAGGCTCACACACCCACCAAATCTCAGCCCGATTGGTTCAAGACTTGGCACGGTCGAGCCCCTCGGCGCGCGCGCCACGTAGACGCCAAACCGACCCAACTTCTTCTAGGTGGGCCATGCCAACATGCCAAAGGCGGTTGCGGTGGTGGAGAGATTTCTTCTTGTGGTGTCATGGAGAGAAAGGGGCGGGGCGTTCGCGTCCCAGGAAGGGGAAGGAAGGGGGAAATGGGACAAAAAATTCTAAAGCATGGGACCATGAAGTGGTAGTTGATATAAGGGCACACCCAACTAGGGTGGCACGTCCCGTTGGCCTTAGCGTACACGTAGGCCAAAAAAACAAAGCATACCTCCCAAGCCACGCTACCATTCTTGGTCCCCGCCGTTCTCTCTCTTGCCTATTTATTTGTCACTGAATCACTTTCCCTGCCATTCTCTTTCACTGTTGTGTTGCATGCTGCCTCGTCTCTCCAACGCCCCCTAATTGTGTTGCCTTTTTGTCACATCAAGCTGTTGAATCCTATGCAAGAAGCACTGGCATAATATAAGCTAGCTACACTACTCTATGACATGGACGATGGATGTGGACGTGGCCCTTGAAGCAGCATGCTACCCTGTAGCATTGGGGAAGCCTTAAAGGATGCGATAGAGTATGGATAACCGTGGGAAAAATGTGTATATAAAGAAGTGACTAGGACGGAATATCTCTTTACTAGCCCCACCACCTTTTGTAGGCAACATAGAGAGAAGATAAACATTCCAATTTTCATCTGTCCCAAAATAGATATCATATCGCTATAGGATATGTGTACATCAAACTTATCTATTTTACAGTAGTTTTATAGCAAATACATGTAACATTTAGATTTTTAGATAAGTTTATTATGAAAGTATATTCATTGATCTACCTAATGATATTAGTTATGGATTATAAATATTAATTAATATTGTTATATTTTAGAGTAAAGTACGCCAGCGGTCCCTTAACTTGCGCCGATGTGTCAAGCCGGTCCACAATCTTGCAAAATGGGTGTTTAGGTGTCTAAACGCTGTTTGGGTGTCAGTGCAGTCCAATCGGGCGTGAGCAGGTGGGTAGCTTACGCAATTACACCCCTGCTGCCTGCTTAAGCCGAGTAAAGTATTCTTTTGTTGCAGCAAGGCCCTCCCTGACTTCCCCTAATCTCTACGACGATCATTCGTATTCCCAGAGTCGCAACGACGAAGGTGATCGGCGGCGTTAGCTGGTGGTCGGAGGCGTTAGCTGGTGGTCGGAGGCGAGTGAAGCCGTCCGCGAGTCGAAGCCAGCCACGCTGGAGGCGTCCGCATCGGCTTCCTCGAAGGATGCCGCCGCGATTGCGAGGGAAAGCGGACGCACCGCCGCTGTACGGTGAGTTCATCTCCACATCGAATGTCTAGGGTTATGGATATCCAACGACATTTTAGTGAGTTGTTTCGATGAAAGAATCGTGATTTTTATTGGTGGATTGTCGATTTGGTGTGATTTGTTAGGGTTTCCCGTCGATTTGGGTAGTCTGATGATTTGTCGTATTAATGTAGGTCCTGTAGATAGTGATTCATTCACGATTGAGTTACATCATGGGGGTTTCTTTGTTGGATTTGGTAATCTGCGATCTTATGTTGATGAGAAAGTGAACTATTTTGACTGGATCGAGTCGGATAAATGGTCTGCAGTCTGGTTCAAGGATTTCTTACATGAACTTGGTTATGAGAATGTGGCAAATATCAAGTATTATTGGTTGCTACCTGGTCAAGATTTTCCTGAAGGGCTCAGGTTGATTGAATCAGATAGTGATACTATTGCAATGGTCAGTGTAGTGCACAAGGTCAAAAATTTGGTGGTCTATGCTGATGACTCAGACAGTATGAACAATGTGGACTGGGATGACATTGTTGCCAATCCTATCAATGAGCTACCGAAGGTACTTAGTCCACATAAAGTTGTGTATGCTGACAAGAACCCAACAGAGAAGTTACCTGTGTTCTATACTGATGGGAGGAAAGGCAGAGTAGACCAAGATGGATCAAACAAAGAATCTGATGATGTAGATGAACAACAAGAATTTGTTGACAGTGACTATGAAATAAGTGCTGCAGATGAAGATCTATTTGAGGATGCTGTTGATATGGCTGTGCCACAGGTTAAAGGGAAGAATAAGAAGGCAAAGGGCAGCCAACTGAAGGCTATTGAGATCAGAGTACCTACTGAAGTAGATGATGATGCAGACACAAAAGATGATGGTCTGGCTCTTCCTGAGTCTGACGGTGAAGGAGAAGAGCGAATGAGATTCAATTCTTGGAGTCAAGAGGACATGAACCACCCAACTTTCTCTGTTGGGCTTGTCTTCCCTTCAGTTGAGGCTGTCAGACAAGCAATTACAGAGTACTCTGTTCGGAACAGAGTGGAAATCAAGCTTCCTAGGAATGATAAAAAAAGAGTTAGGGCTCATTGTGCAGATGGTTGCCCCTGGAATCTCTATGCATCCTGGGATAGCAGAGTAAATTCTTTAGTAGTCAAGACATATTATGGAAGACATGACTGTCAGAAAGAGTGGGTTTTGAGGAGATGCACTTCTAGATGGATGGCAGACAAGTACATAGATTCTTTCAGAGCCAATGATAAGATGAGCATTACCAGCTTTGGAAGAGTCATTCAAAAGGACTGAATTTGACACCTTCAAGGAGCAAGGTAGCTAGAGCAAGAAGACTGATCATGAAAGTCATCCATGGTGATGAGATCAAGCAGTATAACTATCTCTGGGATTATGCACATGAGATCAGGAGGAGCAACCCTGGGAGTTCACTATATCTGAACTTAGCAGGGAATCTGTTCAGTACTTGCTTCATGGCTTTGGATGCTTGTAAAAGGGGTTTTTTGGTTGGGTGTAGACCCCTCATCTGTCTTGATGGTTGTCATATCAAGACAAAAATTGGAGGCCAACTATTGACAGCTGTGGGAATGGACCCAAATGATTGCATTTTCCCAATAGCAATGGCTGTGGTCGAAGTGGAGTCATTTGTTTCCTGGAAGTGGTTCTTGGAGACATTGAAATCTGAACTTGGGATAGATAACACAAACCCTTGGATCAAATGTTATCACAGGTACTCACTGCTATTTCACCTCCAGTTTATGAGAAGAAAGTAGGTAGGCCACCTAAGTCTAGAAAGAAACAACCACATGAGGTACAAGGGAAAAATGGACCAAAATTGTCCAAGCATGGGGTTACAATACATTGCTCGCACTGCTCAGAGGCTAACCACAATAGTGGAGGTTGCAAACTCAAGAGGATGGGCTTGACTTCTGTAGAGGCTAAAAAACTTGTTGCAGCTGCACAAGCACAGCTGCAAAGAGAAGCTCAGGAGGCTGCTCAACAAGCTACATCACTGAATCCAGAGGTTCAACAGACAGAAGAAGAGCAGCTGGACCAGCCAGTAAACCAGGTGAAGCAAAATAACATGTGTGTTTTTCTTGTAGTACTTTGATTGGTAATTGCAACTTTTACAGCTCATGTGTTGTTTTGTACAGTTGTTCACCCAAGAGGTAGAGGTGCCAATCACAGATGTTAGCACAATCACCTTGCTGGATCAAATGTTATCACAGGTACTCACTGTAATTTGGTCATGTAGGAAGTTATCTTTTTTTGAGAAATAGGAAACCATCTTTGCTATGAATTGTACTCACTGTAAATTTTTGTGCTTCAGGAAACTCAGGCATCAAATGTTTCTACTGCTTTTGGTCCACTTCCAGATAATGAGTTCATCAAGACAAACCAACCTGTGGAAAGGCCTAGTGCACTGACGACTTGCACCAAGGCTGGCAAAGCAGCTGCAGCAAAGAAAAGAAATGCATCCACATGTGCACCAAGGAGGGCCAGACCAAACAAGAAGTTATCTGTTCAAGGTGGAGATAAAGGAGAAGATGGCACTGGTGGAGTCAGTTAGCAAGACATGGCCTAGCTAGTGTGTCTAAGTCATCTTTTGTGTGTAAATAGGAAACACGAGACCACTGGTCTAATTAGTGCACTGTTTCATTCTTCTTTTGGGAGTCTGACTTTTTTAAGCATCAAAACTAGTAAGATGCAGTTATGTAAGAGCCCAGTTAAAATTAGTACAGTTAACATGCAGCTTAATGTCATGCTTGTGACCATCAGAAAATGTCATTCCAGACTATGAAATCAGTTTGAGCACCATATGCATTGCCATTGCTTGTGTGCATGTAATCAGTTCATTCAGTATAGCAGGAAGCATTCAGTGAGTTTGACAATTCAGTACAACAGCAGCCATTACAATTCAAGTACGACATATGCATTGATGATTTTCACGGAAATACAATTTGTACTAAATCAATGTGATCTCCTAAATCAATCTGTATGTGCTGTGCCTTCATACAACATCTATTGCTCTGTATGTCTCTGTTCTTGGCCAACGAAAGTCATCCTGCTCGGCGTCATGGTCGACCTGGCTGGGGATGCCGAATGCGCTGTCCCCGTCGGCGGCGGCATTCAGCTCAGAGATGACCTGTAGAGACGACGTGCCACTGCAGGGCAGCTTGGCCCAACTCGCGCCGCCGCCTAGCACAACCAGCGCCGCCGCCTTGCCCAACCTGCGCTGCCGCCAGTGCCATGGCCAGAGGAGGGCTCCTCTCCTAACCGGAGGCGTAGCGCGCGGAGGTGTGGGTGACGCCGGAGGTGGGCTCGGTGCCGAGGCCGGCAGCGGCGGCGAAGGCTCTGAAACGCACCTGCTGTGGGGGCGGGGAAGAGTACGACGGCGGCAGGGGACGGCGAAGACTACGATGGCCCCAGGCCCTTCTAATTGCACTGACTTGTTCAAGGGGTTATTGCATAAGCTACCTGCCTGCTCACGCCCGATTGGACTGCAATGAAACCCAAACAACGTTTAGACACCTAAACGCCCATTTTGCAAGATTGTGGACCGGCTTGATACAACAGTGCAAGTTAAGGGACCGCTGGCGTCTTTTACTCTATATATGTATTTGGTCAAAGGTAAAAGTGTAATAAGGGCACGCTGAACCTCACCGAAAACAACAGAACACGGCTGCCGATCAATGCACCGAGCAATCATCGCGTGCTGCCGCAGAACTCTCAAGGCGGCGGAGATCGAATCGCGAGATATGATGGCGGCGCCGGAGACCGTCCGGCAGCGGCGGCGGCGGCGGCGGCGGCTCTGTGGCGGTGGTGTCTCCGCGATTACGCTCGCCCGAACGAGGTGCCCCCGCGGTGACCAAGGAGCCGGTTCTTCAGCTACGGCGACTTCACCACACCACCCGACGGCTCCGTCGTCTTGCTGCCCGGGTTAAGGGCGATTTCTTCGGCTACCACCGCGTCCTCCTCGGCGCCGCCGCCTGCCCATCATCTCCATGCGGGAGAAGGTAAGATCGATTCACGGATCGGATCGGTAATTCATTTTTTTTTAAAAAAAAACGAAAATCGATTGGTGGCTTGGGGTTCGATTTAGAGGCTTAACATCAAACATAGCAGCCGGATCAGTTGCAGAGTTTGAGAAAATATAGGAGTATTGATTAGTACAGATGTATCAAATATTACTGTGAGGAACCTTCATAGTGGAATAAAAGTTTTACTATAATCTGGCAGTCAGGACCACGCCACGCCCTCCTCTCTCAAAAAAAAAAAAAAAAAAAAAAAAAAACAGGCCACGCCACGCCGCCTCCGCTCGGCGGCTCGGGTGGACGCACACCCCCCACCGCCCCTGCCCTCGCCGCCGTCGGAGGGGTCGCCCGAGGCCCGCGCCGCCCCTAGGACGGTGGCGGCGGGTCTTTACAATGCAACGCCGGTGGGTGTCCGTTCGGGCGGGGAACGGAGCTCGGCGGCCATGGCGGACCCGCCAGCCATGGTGGCGGCGGCGGCTCTAGGCGGCAGATCCGGGCCCCTATGGCCGGATCCGGCGTGTCCCGCCCCGGATCTACGCGTGGGCGTGGTTTGGGCGCGTTGGCGGCGGTGGAGTCGGAGGGAAGGCGGCGGCGGCCGGGATGCCCGACGGCGAGGAGGTGCGCCGCCCGGCGCTGGGCGGCGGGTCGGCGAGCGGCAACGCGCCCTCTCGCTGCGGACCCGGCCCCTCGTCGCGGAGGATTGAGCGGAGAGCGACAAACCCGGTGGCGGAGGTGCTGCGCGAAATGTTCCCGACAACGACGCGTGCGGACCCAACGACTGCGTGCCGCGATGGTGGTCCAACCATCTTCATGGGCTCCTACTCCAACCGTGGAGCCGGGCCTGACGGTTTTGGAGGAGGAGGAGGCGTGGTTCGTGTGCGTCCGTGGCGGCAAGGTGAGCGAGGTGGCGACTCGGCCGGTGGTGAGGTATGTGCTGCAAGTTCAACTTCATGGTGCGGTTGTGCAACGTTGGTGTCATGGTGGCATGGACGACCCGCTTGTTTGGAGTTGCGGCGCCATGGAGGTGAGGCGGGTGTCGTCGAGTGGGGGGGCCGCGGCCTCTCTCACGAGTTAACGGAATTTCGTATGCGCCGTGTGCCATCGCCCGGTGAAGCTCTCGCTGCGGCGGCAACCATGGTCATGTGTGGTGGCTGTTCTTGTGGCGACCACGCGGAGCGCCGTGGTGGTGGTGGCTCCGGGGAGGTGATGTGGACGCTGCTAGAGCCTCGTGTGGCTGTGTGGATGCGGGCCGGCTCGCGGGGGTTGGGGCGTTGGTGGGTTGGGCGGCGGGGCTTGCGTCGATCCCGACCCTCTTCTTCCCGCCATCCGCCTTTCCTTTTTCTCGGGCCGCTTTTGTGGCGGAGCTCGCCGGATCTGGTCGTTGTTGGCCGGCTTTGCCGGTTGCGGCGAGGTGGTCTCTCCGACGGTCTTCTCTCGCTGAGCCATTGCCACACCCGCCTTCCCCGGGTGGGGTTGGGACTCCGGCGGCGGCGATGGGGAGGTTGTTTGAGGTTGGGGCGAAAGCGGACGGCGACATCCGTGGATGTCGTTACCTTCTTGGAGGCGTCCTTTCCCACCTCGCCTCCTATTGTATCGGATATTGCGGTGTGAAAACCTTCCCCTTGTGGGCTACTTTGTCGGCGCTTTTCAGCGTCGTTTCCTCCTTGGGGGCATTGTTAGGCATTCTAGTTCGACATTGGCTTCTTAACGCCTTGCCAAGGTTGTGCTTCTTGTGGTTCTTCAAGTTCGATTAAATCGGAGGCTCGTGTTGACGACCCAATCCAACCGAAGTTGTGCTTCATGTTTTATTTTCTTCGACCCGTTTTGTTGCTAGTCAAGTTGTTGGTGGCTTGTGTCAACGTCCCAATCCGACCGGGCGTATTTGATGGAGGTTAGTGTTGATGACCCAATCCAACCGAGCTGTGCTTCATGTTTTTTTTTTCCATCCGATTTGTTGTTAGTGGAGTTTTGTAGTGGTGTGAGTAGTAGTACCAAGTGGTAGGTGGAGTGAAATACTCCCCTAAGTTGTCGAGTTGAGTGGGCGCTAGTTGTGGCGCGAGTTGAGTTAGATTTGGTACCTAGGTGTGCGGGTGGAGTAGGGTACCCTCCATAATTGTATGGTTTTTCTGGCCCGTTTCCAGTCAAAAATATAGGCTAGCACTTGCCTTTTTCTTTATTCATCTAATAGAAATCGCGACAAAGCTTTTGCCGTCCTTTATAAAAAAATAATCGGGCGATCAACTTCATTGCTTGGAGCGCGTATGGGTCATTGGAAATTGATGGTACCTGACTTAAGTTAGATGGGGATGCAATGATTTATTAGTTCCCTGCGCAATCTCTGTCACAAGTTTGTTAAAAGAAATTTTATGAATGCTTTCGCAACCTTGCAAGGACTTTCTTTCTTTTTGGTACTTGGGTGCCGTTTGGTTCCGTGAACTCTTTGCTATTGAGACTTTTAGTGGCATTTAGTCTCTAGGGAACCAAACGTACATGTAGGGAACTTGTAAGGACTTTTAAAGGCCAGTCTCAATGGGAGTTTCATAAGTGTTTCATGCAGATTAAATGCAGCGCCACATCAGTAAAATTTCACTTTTTGCATGAAACGCCTAGGAGAGAGAAGGAAAGAGTTTCACCATGGTGAAACCTTTGGGCACTGTTTCATATACGTTGAAAACTGGGTGAAACCCCCATTGAGACAGAAATAGAGTTTCACCATGCAACTATGCAATTAAACCATGCAATGAGAGAGAGGTTGTGGGACCCTTGAGCATATGAAACTGTGCAATGAAACTATGTATTGAGGGAGACGTCTATTTCATGCCAAAGTTTCACATATTGGAAACTGAGAGGTGAAACTCTCCATTGAGACTGGCCTAAGTGTTTTTATGAATAAAAAAAAAGTCTTAGGACTTTTAGAAGTTTAACAGGGGCCTTAGGGCACTCACAGTGTAGTCTCTATCATAGAGTCTAAGCTTATTTATTACCTTTATATTTATTGCATTTTCAAGACTCCAAGTCTTATTTAGACTCCAAGTCCATAATACCCGAGGTAATAAATGGTCTTAGACTGTATGATAGAGTCTGCATTGTGAGTGCCCTTATTGGCTTAGAATTTAGTCTTAACATTATACTTCGCAAGGCCGAAAGTTTGAAGTCAAATAACTGAAATATGGAACAGGTATTGTGAAGAGGTTCAACAGATCTTCATTCTGAGCTTTTTTATCATTTACCTGTACTGTTACTAGACTTCACTCTGTAACCAACACATCCAATTTCCATGAAACTTGCAGACCAAATCCCCTGCCATTGCAACAAAATTAACAAGCCCTCTGCCAACATACTCTAGTAGATCCATCAAATTAACAAACCTTCTCCAAAACGCATAAGATTTGCGCTTCTTTTTAATTAAGAAGAGGAGTTTCACTAGTAACGAAATGATTTTTGCGTGATAATGCAAAATCTTTTCCCGTGGCGGGCACTATTTTCGCCCGCCACGCAAAATGCTCCGCCACATTCAGTTTTCTTTTGCGTGGCGGGCGTGTTTTTTTGCGCCCGCGGTAAATTGATTTTGCGTGGCGGGCACCTTAACATGCCCGCCACGCAAAATCGCTATTTTCCGTGGCGGGCGTGTTAAGGTGTCCGCCACGCAAAATCAATTTACCGTGGCGGGCATCTTAAAAGGCCCGCCACGCAAAATGACGAGGCCCATTAGGCCCAAGCTAGGCCCGATTTCATCTTCGCATATATATTGCCGGACTTAGGGTTTGGGGGCACTCATCGGTCTCACCCGTCCACGCCCCTCTTTTCTCCGACACCCCTCCTCTCCCCTCCTCTCCACGGCGGCGGCGCCTCCTCTTCCCCACTCTCCACTCGATCTACCACCACCTCCCTCCTCTCCCCCCACACCGGCGGCATGGGACGCCTCGCGCGTAGCCCCTGCTGTCCTCCCTCACTGCGGCAAGGCGCGCGGTGGCCGCGAGGGTGGCCGGATCCACGCTCGGTGTCGGTTGGATGCGTGGTGGTGCGCTCCCTCCTCCCTCTCCGGTGGCCGGCGGCGGCTCGAGGTGCGGCCGGATCCGCCTCCTCCCTCCCCGGCTCTGGCGCTTGGCGGCGAGACGGATCCGTGGTGGCGCGCTCCCTCCTCCCTTCCGGTGGCCGGCGGCGCTCGGGTGCGGGCTGGATCCGCCTCCTCCCGCCAGCGCCGGCCACGCTTCCGGCGGCGGCGGATCCGTGGTTCTTGGTGCGGGCGGCTCCGCCCCCCCCACTCTCTAATGTCGTCCACGAGCTCGGGAAGGTTGCCGTCTGCCGGCGGATCCGAGGGGCGGCGGCCGAGGCTGGATCGACGGGGCGGGCGGGCGGATCCGGCGGACCTGGATGCGGCGGGCTCCTGGCGTCGGGATCCGGCGGCGGGGTCTGCGGCGATGGCGGCTCTCCAGGCGTCGGGGGTCGGCGGCGGGTCGGGCGTGGTGCTGCCCTAGATGGGCTCGGCGGGCCCATGGATGGGCTTGGCGGGCCTGTCTAGGGTTTTTGGTTTTTTTATTATTTTTTTCGAAATATTGTCCGTGGCGGGCACCCTAATGCGCCCGCCACGCATAATCGATTTACCGTGACGGCACCGCGTTGCCCGCCACGCAAGTTCTCGTTATTTACCGTGACCTTTGGTTGGTGACGGGCGCGGACTTGCCGCCACCTAAAATAGTTTTTGCCCGTCACGCAAAACTAATTAGGTACTAGTGTTTTTACATAGTTAAACCTTTCGGGAAGGTTACAAGGTTTGCAATGAATTCGTCCTTCCCGAAACAACACACATGCGGATTACTCGCGAATGAGACAACTAAGGTTAGAAGCCCCGCCTCGATCCACTGATCGGGCGGTATGCTTGATCCTAGCGAGCAGCTGGCAGGTAGTAGTGCTTGCAAGAAGTTCAACATCACCTGACAGTGGCACATTATATTATTCCCAGCTACCTCTATTTGGCAGCAATAGGTGGGAGGTCTTCAGAGGGGACAGCTCTAATGCGAGCGACTTGCTCTTCACCGCGAAGAAATCGTCAATCTTCCAAGTGAAGCCAGAGATGGATATCTTACTGGCTTCCAACACCGCGAAGCAGGTATGGGATTTCAAGATCAAGCAGGGCAGCTACTTGGATAGGTCGTGCGCCTTCTACCATGGCAACTCCAACAACATGATTGCTCAAGTGAGTACATAAACACAGAGAGCAGTTGTTTGTTATCATATCTTGGACTGAATATTTAGCTCATATGTTTGCCATTCATTTGGTGCTGCATGCTGCAGATCAACCATCAGTCTTCTTTCTTCAAAGCACTGTTTGGAATGGACATAAGTGTTACCGTATTCCCGCATGTTGACTACGTCTTCATCACAGCTCTCGTTGTGATACTAGACGAGATTCAGAGGGAAGAGGTGAGGCGGCGGGATCGGGAGCGGCGGAGGAGATCTTCAGTATTCGTGTAGATTAGAAACAAATGTTATTACTAATTAGTATAATGCTAAAAGTTTATATTATTTAATTTGTATATTAATGTCCAAAAATGAAAAACCCGAAAACTAAGTCATAGATCTCATCAAGAGCTTCTCTTAATGCAAAACGGGTAAAGTACCGGTTTCGAAAAAGATCTCATCAAGAGCTACAATTTTTTATATAAAAAAAATTATAAAACACCTAAATCAATTTCTCTCGAAACCTCCTTGAAAAAACCTCTGTCATCATAAGACCACATATATATTGTGCTTGCTAGCTATATATAAATAATATATCTACTTCTAAAGTTAGATTAATGATTTTACGATATTGTAAAACAAATGGTAGCTTAGATATCGACCCAAACAACATTAGCGTGTCTAGGTATGCGCTCCAACACATACAGCTCTCTGATGTGGGACAAAAATAGCGCTTCAACACACGTACACACAGACAGAGAAAGAATGCATGCATGTAATTAGCACCACAGATCACCCCTGAACTCCTCGGGTCCCCAAACATCATCTACTCCTCTCTCTCTATATATATATATTCGGGCAAAACCATCAACTTGACATTCCTCACAAAAGCTCATCCATAATGGCGAATAAGATCACTGCGATGGCACTGCTCCTCGCCGCCCTTACGGTGGTCACCATTTCGGTGCCGACAGCAGCTGCGAACGACAACGAGATCAAAGACATATGCTCCAAGGTGAGAAGACTTTATTAAAATCCATATCTGCTAAGAGATGGATGCTTGCTAATATACTAGTACTTTCTATCCTTTGTGGATAAACTATGTGTGGATTTTACTTATACGCAGATCCCAGCGACAAAGGTTGGATTATGGGGAGGAAACGAAGGGATTATGAAGGACATCCCGGAGGCACCGAAGCATCTGGAAAGCATCACCATTATCAGCAATTATTCCATAGACTCAATCGAATTTTCTTACATTGATCAGACAGGCCAGAAACGCAGTGCAGGTCGATGGGGAGGTCCTGGTGGTACTGCCCACAAGGTATATGAGCTTTACAATGGCCTTATTGCCCGAGCGATGTTGTGATCACGTCGTGGCTAATACTGATAAGCTCTTATATTCTATTTATGCAGCTTGATCTCGGCCCCAATGAGATTGTCAAGGAAGTTTCTGGAACATACGACAAGTTCGATGGTGAAACTTGCTTAACCTCATTCAAGCTTGTCACCAACGCCAAGACCTGGGGACCATGGGCAGAGGCGAAGGGAACACCCTTCAGCATCACGGCGCCCATCGGGACCAGCATCGTGGGCTTCTTCGGCCGTGGTGGAGTCAAGTACCTGGCTGCCATTGGTGTTTACCTCAACAAACTCTGAAGAACAGCTATTTGGTTTGGAATTTGTTTGTCAACAAACTCTCAAGTACCTGGGTGCGATTTAAATCTCGTTGAGAGTTACAATTTCCATAATATCATCTCCATCCAAATAAGTTTCCTGGACTTTTCCTTGTTGTGCCTCTGCTTTTCCTTTTGCTTTTCTACTCTTTTGTAAGACCGCCTTTATTCAGTTTCAATAAATTCCTATATAGGCTTCCAGCCTCTGCAGCTTCATAAAAAAAAAAAAAAAAAAAAAAAAAACTGTACCTTTCTGCTCCAATAGACCGCCAAGGATTTCCATATGGAAATCATTGTTCGACCTAACGAATCGTCACAACAAGCTAGCCTCGAAATTTCAAGCGTGGAGATTGCTTGTTGGGGCTGAGTCAGGGCATGACGATTTGAACATGGGTTGTGTTTAGAGGCCCAAATGCTGGGTAAAATTTTTGCAGAGAAACTTGGGGCTCTAAAGATTGCTTGTGGGGTTTTGAGTCATGACGATTTGAACATGGGTCAGTGTTTAGAGGCACAAATTCTTGGCAAAATTTTAGAGAGAAACTTGGGGCTCTAAACACACCCATCGATCGAAATTATAGACCGAGGCCCCTAATAAAAATGTAAACATTATAAAAGTAACAAAACATACTTGTGCATACGAAATGTTATTGTGGATAAACATATCTAAAAATTAATATCATACAAAGCATTTAACATTCATAGGTAAGAAATCAATTATGACTCAAATTTGTATATACATCTGCTCATATTTTCTAAATTAGACGAAAGTGATCAGACTTTTAGTCAAAAAAAGTTAAATGAGTTATAATTTAGAAAGGCAGTTGCTTAGCTAAGTGCATGTGCAATAGATTCCTAATGTTATTGACTTATTTCCAATACAAATACAAATATGAAAAAATCATGTTGCTCCGAGAGGTTACTCATCATATCTCTAAGATCAAATTTTTGAAATAACTACTCAAAATCTAGGAATAACATTTCTTTTTTTTTTTTGAAACGAATAGCCTACGGGTTATCCAACATACCGCCCACCGCTCAGCCGCCCACCGCTCAGCCGCTGAATTATCTGGGCAGGGCCCACACGTCATTAGCGAGGGCCCCACACTTCCTTTGCTAGCTCCACCACCTTTTGTCGGCGACGAGTCAAGCCAGCAAACAACGGCACACGGAAGCTCAAGGAGAAGCAAGAGAACACCTGCCGGCTGCGGATCGAATCGAGCAATCATGGCGGCGCCCTACTACGGAGGCCCTGCGCCGGCGGCGGCGTCGCCGTCCCCTGTGGCGGTGGTGTCCCCGCAGTTCTGCGCGCCGTACGTGGTGCCGCTGACGGTGACCAAGAAGGCCATCAGCCTCTCCGACGGCGACTTCACCGTCACCGACGCCAACGGCGCCGTCGTGCTGCGGGTCAAGGGCGCCATCTTCAGCGTCCGACACCGACGCGTCCTCCCTCGACGCCGCCGGCCAGCCCGTCCTCTCCATGCAGGAGAAGGTAAGTTTGTTTCACGGATCCACCCGATCGGCCATTCATTCTTTTTTTTCTTTTAGTTTCGACGATTCGTGGCTTGATCTGATCGAGTTCACATGGATCGTCGTTAACTTTGACTCCTACAGTGAATGAATGAAAGATCAAGAAACCGCGTTGCAAAACCAGAAACATGTCAGTGTTATTGATCTATACTCGCTGTTTTTCCCATTTGGTCAACGTTGTTAACTGTTACTTGCGAGCCGGATCATTTGCAGAGTTGACCAAAAAAGAATTGTGCTAGAAATCCTGGTAAAGAAATATATCGATCGGTATGGAAGTATCAAATTTCTATTGTGAGGTTTCAGTTTCAGAGGAGGCGTCGAAATTTCCAAAGTGGAATAAGCTTTACTTATATATAATATGGTAGTCAACTTCATAACTTGGAGCGCGTCTGCGTTGTTGGAAATTGAGGGTACCTGACTTAAGTTAGATGGGGATGGGGGTTGACGATATGATAGCAATGATTTAGTAGTTCCCTGCACAATCTCTGTCACAACTTTGTTTAAAGAAATTTCATGAATCGGACTTCAGCCTTTGGAATGCTGCTTTCGCAACCTTATTATATCCTTCAGAATTCAGAATGAGCATATAATATCTTACTAAATGTTAACCTCGCATCACAACTTCGCAAGGGCCGAATCTGAAAGTCAAACAACTCAAAACATGGAACAAGGTTGTGAGAAGTTAAGAAGGTTAAGAAGAGATCTTCTTCTGAACTTTAACAGCAGCCGATTTTTACTGTTTCTCTTAACCTGTCCTACAACAAGCCAGGCCTTGTGAACAGATTTACTAGACTTCAATCTGTTACCAGCACACCCAATTTCCATGCATCTTGCCGACCAGATCCTACTGCTGTTGCAACAAAATAAACAGGGATCTCTTCCAACATCATCTAGTAGATCCATCAAACATAGCATGAATTTCAGCATCACCTAACAGTGGCACATGAATACATGATTACCAGGTATTCAGCATGCACAACAGGTGGGAGGTTTTCAGAGGGGACAGTTCGAACTCAAGTGACTTGCTTTTCACTGCGAAGAAATCGTCGATCATCCAACTGAAGACAGAGATGGACATCTTCCTGGCTTCCAACACCGCGGAGCAGGTGTGCGATTACAAGATCAAGGGCAGCTACTTCGAGAGGTCATGCGCCTTCTACCTTGGCAACTCCAACAACATGATTGCTCAAGTGAGTACAGAAACACAAGGAGCATTTTTTTTGTTATCATATCTTGGACTGAATATTTTGCTGACGTAGTACATGTTTGCCATTCATTTGGTGCTGCTGCTGCTGCAGATGAACCGTCAGTTTACGGTCTCGAATGTACTGCTTGGAAAGGACACGTTTGGTGTTACCGTGTTCCCACATGTTGACTATGTGTTCATTGCAGCTCTCGTTGTGATACTGGATGAGATTCATAGGGAACGATCCGACTAAGGAACATTAGTTGCTCTGTTGTGGTCGTCATGTTCCAGAATGTTATATACCATCACAAGTATGTTGGCTGTTGCCAACGGATTTATCCATGTATTATTTGAGGGTTTTGCATATGTCAAATTATACTTGCAAGATGTACTACTCAACTTTTAATATTGTTCTGTATTACGCCAATGTTCAATATTGGTTTTCTTATTTGAGAGCTGCCATGTGCTGTGATTGCGATGCTGGCATTTTGATGGAACCAGACCTCTCTGCATTTCGCAAGAGGACTAAAACGAGTGCACCGGTTTGTTCGGGGCTGCGGTGATCCACGCATGGGCCCTTAAAATGGCCAAACCAACTCATTTGTTTAATTGGGCCGTTCTAATGAATAAGGCCGGGCCCTTGGTCTTTGTTGGACACAAAAATGGATCGGCTGAATATGTGTATACTACAAGGGGTACCCAATTCCACTCCAAGAAAAAAAAAAAACGGTTCCCAATTTCAGCCTCTAGAATTGTTAGCAAGAGCTAAAAGCCAAAAAGCTCACATTTTCAACAAGCCTAGCGCCTCCGATCCATCTCTTTCATGTAATCATGTGTTTTGAAATCCCCAAGGAGCACAATTAATTTTATTGCATGTTTGAAATATTATGCTCCTCCTTTTCTTTTGTGAAGTGATTCTCTTAAAGTGTTTTTTGTGCTGGAAACAAGCTAGAAAAAGTTATTATTTCCAAATTACAGGCTCCTAGTTCATTCAAAAAATGATTCAGGTATTAGCAAAGTGGCGGAGCTCGTCAATTTAGACGACTAGGGCCACTGTCAAAGAGTATATATCGACCTGGACAGGGAAAGTTTAAGGGGTTTTGCGGAAGAATAACTGAGAGGCTGTGGACTGTGGGTTGACTTTGCTAAAGTTCAAGACGAATTGATAATCTCTTTTCTTTCTCTCCCATCCACATCATCAAAAATCATACACCCTCCGTCCCACAAATAAAAGTTCATTTTTTTGACTTATACAATCCTCGTTTGACCGCTTTGTCTTATTCAAAAAAAATTAGTTATTTTGTTATGACTTATTTTATTATAAGATATACTTTCATAATGATTTATTTATTTTATTATTTATATTAAAAAGTTATATAAGACAATTGTCAAACCAGGATTGTAGAAGTTAAAAATAGACTTTTATTTTCGAGACGTAGGGTGTATGTGGCATTACATGAGATAGTCTATGAGACCGCTGATATGTAGCAATGTAGCTGCCCTAGGCTATCTTGTTGGTTGATTTGACAGTCAAAGCTCCGAATATGGAGGGAGTTGGGACCGAAATTAAGGCACAATACTTTGACCTTCTTTCTTTTTGCTAAGACTCAAAAGACAAAAGGCTTCTCCGCTCTAAATTATAACTCACTTTGATTTTTTACCATCCATTTCATTATGCATCTAGATACAATAATATGTCTAAATAGATATTAAAATAAATGAACCAAAAATATAAGGCGAGACTTATAATTTGAAACAGATAGAGCATTATTCAACGATGTGGGCGATGCATGCACTGAATAATAGTCCACGTACGGTAGCCAAAATTTGGATGTTTTGTTACTTCTGCACGCGGCTTCGTGCCAATTTCTCGTTACTAGGCTGATCGGGTACGTAACCAAGCAATTCAAGCTCGTCACTATGACTTTGACCAATCATTTGTGTTTCATTAATTCATGGCCTGGGTCCTCCATTGCTGCACTAGAGACTTTGACCAATCATTTGTGTTTCATTCATGGTATGCGATCCACTTTGCTTGGTCAATTTGGGTGTGCCTTATACTCAATTAGAATGAGGAAGGAAGCGACCACGTACGGGGAGGCGATCGAGAGCTCCAGCTGGGATCGATTTCGATGGAAAGGGACACACTTCTTCAGCGCTGGCATACAACAGTCGCGAAAAACAACTTCCAAACTACATCATCAGGTGCTAGGTCAAACATGCATACAACAATCACAGTCATCTTTTCCCATAAAACGGCAACCTGCCGCATAACACTCTCGAGTTCATGGAGTCATGAACTACTTTTTGATCCAAAAGAAGTCCCAGTTACCACTTTGTCAATCGAGGATGAACATCAAGATAAACTGCCCAAACTACAAATAAAAGTTGTACATGTCAGTCAGTGATGAGATCGATTATTGTGTTTCCATCAAACCCCTCCTTTTTGAATCTCATCTAGAATCACAACAAGAGCCGTGATGAACACATAGTCAACATGCGGGAACACGGTAACAAGAAAGGTGTCCTTTCCCAGAAGTATGTTGGTGGCTGTGTACTTGCGGTTTATCTGCAGCACCAAATTAAAACAAATGTTTAGAGCTCCAAAGTCGCTTAATTACTACTAGAAACCTTTCAAACGAGATTTTGCACTCACTTGAGCAACCATGGTGTCCGAATTGCCAAGATAGAAGCCGCACGATCTCTCTAAGTAGCTACCCCTGATCTTGAAATCACATACTTGTTGGCTTCTGTTCCCAGCCAGAAAGACATCCACCTCGGGTTTCAGTTGAAAGATTGAAGCTTTCTTGGCTGTAAAGAGCAAATCGTTTGCGTTCGTGCTGTCACCTCTGAACACTTCCCATCTATTGTGCATACTAATTGCCTGAAAGATGCACCGTTGTTAGGTGCTGATGCTTCATTACACACTCATATATTACTGATGACACATATACCTTATGTTTATTGGAAAATATATCAGAAGTATTTTTGATAAGTAAAGTGGGTGGAAACACGAAGAGTTTGCCAATAATATAAATATTTTCAACCTGTCAACATCATGCATGCCAAGTTGCCAACATGACTATAGGTTGCAGAATTCAGCTAGGAAAGAGTAGTTGATACATAAGCTACTACTATATATTGTTCGTTGGCTCAAGTTGCGCAAGATCTATGCAAGTCAACGATCGATCCAACTCTAACAAGATCTCATCAAAACGAGCTCACAAATGAATAAAAGAAAGAAAAACATCAAACAAAGGCAGTCTCAACAGTGTGTTCTGTCTACACATTACCTTCTCCCGCATGGAGAGGAGGGGCTGGCCGGCGGCGTCGAGCAGGACGCGGCGGTCGTGGATGCTGAAGATGACGCCGTTGACGCGGAGCATTTCGGCGCCGTTGGCGTCGGTGACGATGAAGTCTCGACCAGAGCGGCTGATGGCCTTCTTGGTCACCGTCAGCGGCACCGCGTACGGCGCACAGAACAGCGGGGACACCACCGCCAATGGCGCCGGCGCCGGGTGGGGGGAGCTCCGTAGGGCGCTGCCGCCATTGAGATCGTTGGGATCGCGGGGGTCTGGACGGCTTCGTCGGTTTATAAACAGAAGAAGAAGAAGATGACGCTGCGGTGTTCGGTCTTATCCGGACATCGTCACATGCACCTCCCTTTACGCAACTTTTTTAAACAATGTCAAAATAATTAGCACGAGGAGAAACATCATGGTTTAAATGCAAATACATAAGAATTATACTGCATTGTTTATAGAACATATACGACTGAAAATGGTTTTGACAACATTGAATTCTATCCATTCAGTCTCAGAATAATTAGCACGAGGTGAAACATTGCATTTTCAACAAGCCTGCTGCCTCTAATTTACTCTTCCATGTTTTGAAATCCTCCTGCTCTATGATTTTCTTTTGCGTAGTTGACTCTTTAATAGTGATTCTATATACTCCCTCCGTCCCATATTAAGTGTCATTTTCGACGTCCGTACCGCAAGTTTGACTGAGTTTGTACAAAATACGCACAAGATTTGTATCTCCAAATAAATTTGTTAAAAAACTAGACTTAAAAATCTTTCTGATGATACTAATTACTTAGCATAAATGTTTATATATTTTAATATATAATTGCCCGCATTATTTCTCGAAGCGAGAATGACAATTATTTTTGGACGGAGAGAGTATGTCCTAATTCATTCAAAAATCAAGTTAGGGCTAAAAACTGCTTCTTAGCTATTTTTTTCACAAAGCTTTTCTAGAATTTGGGCCCTGTTTTATTTCAACATAATGCGAGGTTTCGGACCTCAGCTTTGGAACTATAAGTGGAAGTTGGATGTTCAATGGATACCCTCTAGTTAAAAAAATTGAACTAGAAAGAGATGCCCCCTAAAATTTGAATTTCTAGTTCATTCTTTAAAATCCATAGATGTCCAAATTAGATTAGTCTTCCACCTCTATTTGGAGCCTTCCAAAAGCTAAAACTCGCATGAGCCATAAGCAGAAGCACCTTGTGGCGTCCGAGAGCTTTATGGCTTTTGGAATGTCTGAAGCTTAGGTCCAGCTCCAAGTAGCTCAAACAAACAAGTTAGGTCTTGTTTGGTTCCATGGGATTAGGGACTAAAAACTAAATTTTAGACTCATTTAGTGCTTAAATTGCCAAACACGGACTAAAAAGAGCGAATAGTAGTCTCTAGTCCACTACCCCCTCAAGTGGTGCTAATTGAGACTAATGGACCAATTTTACAACCGGTACCCTTCAACTTGTTGCTGGTCCGCACTTCTTTGTCTCATGTCAAGGGTATTTTGGTCTTTGTTCTATACAATAGTTCCTTTTAATACCTAGAACCAAACATGTTATTAGTCCCTATTCTCTAGTTCTTTTTAGTCTCTAATCTTTAGTCCCCGAACCAAACATGCCCTTAATTATCGATCGGTACAGCACAAAAGGTATAGGGGCTATGTATGCACTTAATGTCCACGTACCGTAGCCAATTTGATGTCTGTTACTATGCGCGCAGCTTCGTGCCAATTTCTCGTTACTAGCTAGATTGGCTTCTCGGGTACGTAACCAAGCAATGCAGGTCGTCACTATGACTTTGACCAATCATTTGTGTTTCATTCATTCAAACGTCCTCCATGTCATCCTTACTTTTCGTAGTCCACATCCACTTTGCTTCGTCAACTTGGCTGTGTTTTATACTACGGATCGATCGAAACTAAGCTGCAACAGCAAGGACGGGCAGCGAGCCGGCGGCAAGGTCACTAAATTAGCGATCGAGAGGTGTAGCTGCGATCGATGATTTCGATGGCAAGGGGCACTTCTTCAGCGTTGGCGTTAGTGCCGGCACCGGCGCCGGTGGCGGTGGTGTCCCCGCAGTTCTGTGCGCCGCACGTGGTGCCGCTGACGGTGACCAAGAAGGCCATGAGCTTCTCCGGCGGCGACTTCACCATCACCGACGACGCCAACGGCGGCGCCGTCGTGCTGC
The DNA here is from genome assembly GCA_015847255.1 of Hyparrhenia diplandra. Lineage (NCBI taxonomy): Eukaryota > Viridiplantae > Streptophyta > Magnoliopsida > Poales > Poaceae > Hyparrhenia > Hyparrhenia diplandra. Next base: position 89,511 of record JADLZK010008791.1, on the reverse strand, counting down.
TGCAGGTCAGGGGTACCTATCTCAGCGTCCGGAGCCACCGGGTGCTGCACGACGCCGCCGGACGGGCCATCCTCACCATGCAGCGGAAGGTAGGTAAACGATTTCCTTGTTTCTTCATGCTTCAATTCTACATGCGGGTATCTAATTTACAAAATATATACTGTGCTAACATAACAGGTATTTACTATGCATGACAAATGGAAAGTGTTCAGAGGGGATAGCACGGCTGCAAATGATTTGCTGTTCACAGTGAAGAGAACATCCATTTTCCAACTGACGACAAAGTTGGGTGTCTTTCTTGCTGGGAACACCACAGAAGAGCAGGTATGTGATTTCAAGATCAAGGGAGCTACTTCGAGAGGTCTTGTGCCTTCTATCGGGGCAACTCCAACGTACTGATTGCTCAAGTGAGTACAAAACATCTACTACAGTACAATATATATATTGCCCCTTCTGGAATTTATAAACTTCTGAGTTTATAGCTAGTATAATCATGCTGCAATGTCTGCCATTTCGTGATGCATTGCAGATGAATCGCAAGTTCACTTTGTCAAATGTGCTGCTCGGGAAGGACACGTACAGTGTTAGCGTGTTCCCTCACGTGGACTACGTATTCATCGCGGCTCTTGTTGTGATTCTGGATGAGATACACAGGGAACGATCCAAATGAGGATTGAGCACAACGCACTAGTTGACTATATATTCCCAATCTTCTCCGATCGATCGAGTGGATGCTGCGGTCAACACTGTTATATATTCAATTAAAGGAGCATATTTATGTATATAATTATGCTAAAATGAACAGCTTTACTGACTTGTACAGATAAACTCTAGTGCATTTTGTTTGGTTGATTTTGTTGATGTTATATTGACCAAAATACCAAATGATGTCACATTAGCCATGACATGAAGTTTGACTCGAACATATATTGTCGTCTTTGCCACCATTTGCGGTATGTACGGACAACACGGTTTGAAGGTGTCATTCAAACGAAACATTCATCAATAAACTAGCCATTGCTGCCCACGCTTCTCTGCGGGTGATGTGTTTGGTATAAAAGTATTTAGAAATATGCACATTGGGTGGGATTACATTGTAGGTGGAAAGAGTAAAAGTTTCAATAGTTCCCTTAAGCTAAAGGATGTCTACATGGTACTAGTAAACACTACCGAACTCGCCGATTTCCGTGAGGCCTTCGCACACGGAAAGCCCGTTTTCATCACGGAAAGCCTATCCCGGCGGTAAATCATGGGATAGCCGTGACAGGAACGAAAATCGACGGAAATTGCCCTTTCCCGTGAACACGTGTCATACCCACGGGATATCCTTTCCCGTGATCCCATTTAGCACACGGGATATACTTAACGGGGTGGTCAACGGGGAGGGTAAAACCCCGTTATGGCCTACGTGGCCTGTGGCATGAAACGGCGTTTTGAGGTATCCCGTGAGCGTAACGGTGCAGCTCACGGGATATCCTCTCCCTTTCCCGTGTGTCAATGTCTGTTCACGGAAATCTTTGGTCAATTTCCGTGAGCGAAGGCCACTCACGGGGAAATATTTGGTCAATTTCCGTGTGTGGCTCACGGAAATTGACCTTTTTTTTTTTTTGTTCCAGCACATTGTTGGCACATATAAATATATATATACATACACGATTTCATAATATCCATAATACCACATATATGGCTCGATAAATCCATAATACCACATATATATTACATCATATCCAACAAAGTCACAAGTTCAACCACATGTCCAATAGTGCAACCACAAGTTCACAAACTCACATAAAATCCAAGTTCACAAGTTCAAGTGCACAAGTTTTGAACCTAAATCATGACAAATTTACGGCCACGGCCTCCAACCTTCCGAAGCTGTTCCCAAGCGTCCGGTTGAGATTGGTTCGAGTTGGGTTCGAGGCATGAGAATTTTCCCCGCACGTAGGCAAAGATAAATAGTTAGAAATTTGTGAGACAAAATTGAAGGTAGAATCTATTAACTTGAAAAAAAGAAGAGAAATAGTTAGAAATTTCGCAGCACCTCCCCGCACGGAGGGGCTTTCCAACCTGCAAGAAAACAACGGCTCGATGGCCGAGAACCACATGTCCACGTGCACATCTCATGGTGCATTCAAAACTCCGCATCATATCCATTCACATTCATATATGCATATTTCGAGTTACGGAGACAAACTCACAGGAGAGGCTCCATGCGGTGGAGGGAAGATCGACGGGGCCGACCGTAGACGGGCGGTGGGACGACGACGGGCAAAGTGGGGCGAAGACGGGCGGTGGCGGGAAGACGATCTCCGGTGGCGGCGCACACCAACCTGGCCACCAACGCTACCGGAGGTACGCCATGAGAGCTTCCATGCTCTTCCTCGGTGTCGCTTTCAGCCCTCTCTTGCTCCGCTCGAGCCCTCTCTTGCTCCGCCAGAGCCCTTGCCCGCTCCCTCTCCTCAGCCTCCTCCCGTCGCTTCCTCTCTTCCTCTATCTCGGCCTATTTCAACACAAAGTTAGAACACGGAGAAATAGTATTCAACGATAAATGAACCTTAATTAAAAATAAATAAACCTGAAGTCTGGAGACCGTAGCCTGGTAAGTGGTTGGCCGCTCGCGTATCACCGGGCCCCCCGAGCGTGTTCGGAGCTCAGATAGCTTCTTTGTGTTGTGAGGGTTGATAACGCTATCACCCAAATAGTACCGCCCGTGCTTCTTGCCTCCTCCGGCGATCATGGCGATGTCCCCCTCAATGTCGTGGCCGCGGGGATCGAAGCTTTCTCCATACTGCTCCCTCGCCACTTCGGTGTACCTACTGATCTTCTCGTAGGCGGTCGGGTTGGTGTAGGCTTCGGGCCCACCTCGTGGTTGAAGACGACCGCGGGATCTTTATACCTGCCCGTGGGAGTTAGCAAAGGCCTCGAGCGTGCTGATTGGCGTGCCATGTGTCTGCTCCTGTGTGAGAAAAAGAAAAGTAGCTAGAATGGTAAGAAAGTATTGAGTTGCACATCATAAAATAGGAATTGGATAACACTTACATATCTAGCTTGGTAGGTAGCGAGATTAAGGTTGCCTTGATGGTGTGGTACACCTGGCATCATGGCACGCCGGTCCCGGTAGTCGTTGTGGACGTCCCCGAAAGTCCATATCGACCCACTTGTCCACCGAAGCTCCCAAAGAACGCTATGCACCAAGCACCACTCCGAATCACCTACAAGACACCAAGTATAACACAGATTATAAAAATCACATTAAGCATAATTAAACTTAGTATGAGCATTCAATATTTACCTCCATGTATTGTTCTTTGGTCGATTCAGCGTTTTCCATTCATGCTTATCGAGCCTTCTTTTCTCCTTTAACGCGTACCACGTCCCCGACGGCCCGGCGTGCCTGCGTACCACATGTCCGCCACATGCTTGAAACAGCGTTTAGAGCCACTTCCTCCGCCTCGGCCTCGTATCCCTCCTCGCACTTGAAGTATTTACGCACATAGAAGCAATGTAATAATTCATTATTTCTAACATTAGAATTTGGAGCGATGTATTTGTACAAAGGTCGCGACATAGACTTACCCCAAAACTCTTTGACCACACGAACAGCCTTGTTAGCATATTTAATGCCATCGTCATCATAGTTGTCCGTAAATTCACAGATTGGTGGAACGACGTGACAAAGATACTCTTCTCCGTCGATTTTAATAAGGCCATGGTAGTGCTTCCTCACCGTAACACCAAGAATGCTTTGGGGGGTCGGCGCCCTTGAACCGAGTTCAAGGTGACAACAAAACCCCGCCCAAATGATCAAGAATAACTATTAGTTCCTATTACAATTTTGAAACCTGAAAAATAAGAAAGTAGTGCTAAAGTGTAAAGTAAATTACCTTGGCTGTGTTGGTCTTATGGTCGGTTTTACGCTCCTCACGAGGTTGTCGATCCGGGTCTCGGAGGGGCCTCGCAAGTAGACACGCCTCGACCCGGAGGAAGAGGAACCCCCCCCATTACTCGGCTAGTCCCCTCCTCGTGGTGCGACGCCGAGGCGGTCCGCGTGGTGCGACGCCGAGAGGTCCTCGTCCTCCGCCTCCGCCTCCTCCGCCTCCTCCTCCTCCTCCCGCACCACCGGTGGTGGCGACGGTGGTCGGGGTGCACGACGCCGCCCCCTGCCCCTACCCCGTGGCGGTGGTGCCGGCTCGACGCCCCCTCGCCCCGCCCTTGCCCTAGCGAGGCTACACTTCTGAACCTCCCCGGTCATTCTCTTGAACACATTCGCTCGAGGCATCTTTTTGAATGACCTGCAAATACATATAGATAATTAGTAAAAATGCAAAATTAAATAGAACGTAATTATGAAGAGATTGAAGACCAATAATCGTAACATAATTATTAAGAGATGCATAGTATTACATGTATTAGAAATAATCCTCATCCCCTGTCACGATTTCGCCTTTGTCGGATCATAATCCTCATGATCACTATCATCCATGTCTACGCCTTCCAACATATGAAGATTGGCGGGATCCATAGGAGGAGGAACGACGTCAACACCGCATTTGTCCTTAAGTAATTTTTCAAATAATCGTAAGTCCTTCGCATCTCGAACCTCCTCGCCCTCCTCATCATCAACAACACTTTCATTGTCTACTTCCATTTCGTTGGGCCCGGTTATTTCTATCACAAATTTACCTTGTAGCCCATCTTCTTGGAAGAACTCTCCCTCATATGTGTTTGCATTAAAATGGTAATCGTCCCTGGTTGGGGCAGGGTGTTTACCGTGTGGCAATACCTTCTGCACAACATCCCAACCCTTAAGCCGCTCGTCGTCTTTGGCAACACCATGGGAGATAATAAACTTGTGTGGCATGTTGAGCCACGATGTAGACATCATCTCCGGCCATCCGGGGAGTCTTGTCGAATCTGAACAATCCCAAGTTGTTCGAGGTCCGAATTTGTCATTTCAGGATCGAACCAATGGCACTTAAACACGACAGAGCAAGCCGTTTAGAGCCGGGGAAATGGAGCTCGTATATTTCTTCAATTCTTCCATAATAACCTTTAGTGCTAGTTCCATCATCACCTTTAGTGAAAACTCCGGTATTTGTGGTTCTTCGGTTTGGTCGATTCTGCTCATAGCTCGTTGTATGGTAGCGATATCCATTCACATCATAACCGTAAAATGACCTAACCCCGGTCTCAAAGCCATTGGCAACCTGTATGAGCTCGGGATGCATACCCGATCGGGCTCGTGCTTGCAAGCTCAAGCGGGATAAATAAAATGAGATAGTTCGTTAGCATATCAAACGAGACGTTATTTAACACGAATTAGACAATTACGGCGTTTGAACCAACTAATGAAATCTGGTTTTCCATTGCCAAAGACTCGCCTAAGCGGGCGTCAATTCATGTGCTTCGGGCGGCGTTCGTTGGCGCTAGTATTGCCTTTGAAATTTCCTATACCATCGAGAGACAAAAGGGTTGGATGCGGGATATTAAGTACTACAAGACAAGTTGGTTGTACGCTTAGAGTTGTGACTTCATCATGCGTAAGGAAGCACTTCGTCCAGGTTGAAAAGTATATAATTCATTATACTGATCCACTCTCGATTTGTCAAGATCTTTATTTTTGAACCACTTGCACGCCCTAGTTCTCCTTGAAAAAAGGCCGAGGGTTGATTCATTTTCATCGGCATTGTAACGAGGGGTGGATAATGCGAGCTAGGAAGGTTGTCACCATAGTATTTTGATGTGAAGTCGACACCTCTGCCCCGAACCTTGCTTCTCGCGATGGAACCCTCAATCTTACACTTATTTTTACAAATGGCCCGAACATGCTTCGAAACTCTCTCAACAAAGATAGCACCAACGAAATCGCGTGCGGGGGCCACCCACCCTTGCCTCGTATGGAAGGTGCAAAATCAAATGCACCATCGAACGAAGAAGCCCTGGGCGGAAATATCTTCTCCAACTTACGCACCAATACAGGTGCCACTTTTTCCATTTCTTCTAGTGTGGTCCGAGATAACTCTTTAGCACAAAGTCTGCCGGAAGAAATTGCTCAACTCGCCATCACATGCCGGACATGATCGGGGACATAGCCTCGAAGCATCACCGGAAGAAGCCGCTCCATCCATATGTGGTAGTCATGACTCTTGAGCCCATTGATTCGCATAGTAGATAAGTTCACTCCCCCTCCTCGGGTTTCTTTGCATACCCATCGGGGAACATTAATTTCTCAAACCATTGCGGTACTTCCTTCCTTTGGGGCTGCTCAACACGTAATCGGCCTTAGGTTTTTCCATCTCTTGCCATTGCTAGGAGGCTTCATTTCTTGCTTCGATTACGTCACACAACTCGCCGGATCAATTCTAGCCTTAACGTTGTCCTTTGACTTGCTAGTTTCCATGAATGTTCCAAAAAATACTCGGCGATGTTCTTTTTTCAAGTATGCATTAAATCAAGGTTATGTGGAAGAAGAAGGTCATCATAATAGGGAGCCTCTCTAATCCCGACTTGTGAGTCCATGCATGATGCTCGCCATAACCCACAAAGACACCATTTTCATCAGCCACAAGGGAATCCACTTGTGTACCTCGGCCAGATGTCATCATCCTCGGCTCGGGTCCATAACTTGGAGACCTTTCGTAAAGTTCTTCTTGTCTAGCCTCAAAAGCATGGTCGAGGAGGCGTGAACTGCCGATGCTTGTCGAACGCGAATACTTGCCACCCTTCTTCAACCAGGTGAACCTCACGGCCGCCTTGCATACTGGGCAAGGGAACTTGCCGTGCACACACCACCCCACGTAATATCCCATACGCCAAGAAATCATGCGAGGGAGTAGTGGTACCACACGTACATCCCGAAATTTCTCTTCAAAGCTCTGGCCGTGCGTCCAAAACCCTTCATTCCAACCTTTGATCAATTCATCAATCACAGGCTCTATGAACACACCCATTTTATTTCCCGGTGGCGGGAATTATCAAAGACAAAAGAATGTTCTTCGGTTGAAAGCGCACACCGGAGGCGGTCGTGGGATAACGAATACTGAGGCCAACAAGTGTATGGGGCAGCCATCATTCTATAAGGATTGAACCCATCATTTGCCGGCAACACGCACATTACGAGCCTCCATAGCTTTGTCGATGAATATTGTTGAAATGGGTCCATGCTTCGGCATCGGATGGGTGTACCATCTTATCGGGCTTGTAGCGACGCCCATCTTTGTGCCATGTCATCTATTTCGCGAGGCTCCTCGGTCATGTACATCCGTTGTAACCTCGGTGCGAAGGGAAGGTACCGTGGGATTTTCACGGGGACCTTAAGCTGCCTCTTCTCACCGCCTTCACCAGGGGTCTACCTCTATGAACCTTGAGGATTTACACTTTGGACAAGGCGTATCATCTTTGTACTCTTTCCTAAATAAGACGCACCCGTTCTCACAAGCATGTATCCGCCTTTCGTATGGCATCTTGAGTACCTTGAGGAGTTTCTCGACTCATACATGTTCTTTTTGGCAGCACGTGACCTGGTGGAAGCAAACCCCCAAAGATCGTCAACATGTCGGTGAAGCCGTCTCGACTAATATTGCATCGGGCCTTCAAGTCCATAAGGCGTGAAATGGCATCTAGTTTGGAGACCTCACAATAGTCGTGAAGGGGTTTTACGTGCCGCAACATGGTATAATAGGCCTTTGCGGTTTCTTCCGGCTCCTCCTCCCCTCATCCCCAAGTCCTTGCTCAAAGTTACCGGCATGAAAGTCATCTATCATGTCTCCTATCCCGCATCGAAGCAAGATCATCGATCGCGTTGCCTCACGACCTCGTCCCTCATACGCTTTCGGTTTCACCATGGAAGATCCACCGCTTATAGCCCGTCCATCCATACTTGGGAAGATGTTTAGACATGTCCTCCTTACTTTGCCTTTTTTTATTGTCACAATTCTTGCACGGACACCAAACCTTACTCGCACCTCGAGCATTCTGAAAAGCATAATCCACGAAAAGCACCGCTCTTGCTAACCCATTCACGGTCAAAATCTCCAAAACTCCTCCAGCCATCGTATATCCACGCACGGTCATCCATTCTCTATCATTTCGGCGAGAATATAAGAATGCGAAAGCATCTACACAACAATCCTACCATCTAGTAGGTGAAGATAGGTCCTAATCCCACCGAGGATGCGGAGATGAGGTCCGTTCCATGCTCCACTCCTATCCGAGACGAATTTTCGGCGACCTCCCGTTCTTCTCGAATACACGTCCTCCCGAGAGGGGAGCGTGTATTCGAAGAACAACGGGGAGATGCTTCCGAAACTTTGAATCGAGACAGAGTGGAGCATGGAACGGACCTCATCTACGCATCCTCGGGCTGTCCAAAAATCGTGGACAATTCAAACAGATCACGGTTATAGGTATGCGGGGATCTGCATACTTCCAACCGTATCTCTTTCGAACGGGAGACGCCCTAAGCGAAGCTGCTTGGCGATCTAGCTACGACCATGGCACGGAAGGAGGGGATATACCTAGGGTCGCGGTGGAGTCGGGCTACCCGACGAGGAAGGAGATCGGGGGCCGCCAAGGGACTCCCGGCTCGACAAGCGACTTCGGCCGGAGGGTTCCTCTGCGCATAAAAAGAACCACGGGGGATAAGTTCAAAATTTTGTGAACCTCCCGCGGGGGAGGTTTCAATACACCCGCAAACAAAACACGGCACGATGGCCGACAATCACATTCACATCAAGGGCACGATGGCCGACAACTGCGAAGGCTGAACACGGCGGCGTGGCGGACGGTCCTCCTCCTCTCCTTCCTTCCCCCCCCTCCTCCTCCTCCTCTTCTCCTCCCTTCTCCCTCCTCCCTCCTCCTCTTCCTTCCTCCTCCTCCTCCTCCTCCTCCTCCTCCTCCTCCCTTCTCCCTCCTTCCTTCTCCTCTTCCTTTCTCCCCCCTCCCCTCCCCCCAACCCCTCCCCCCTTACTCCTTCCCGGCCCGGCGGTCTTGCGGGGGGAGGCCACCCCGGGCGCTGATCGGGCAGGCGGCCGCGTGCGAGGCGATCTATGAGGCGCGGCGTGCGACCTGATTTTGGCGCCGCTGGCGGGCCGGGCGCTGGCGCGGGCCGCGCCTGGCGCCATGCTGGAGGGGCAGGGGCGCTGGGGCCGCCGCCCAGCGGCGCCGCTGGGCCGCGGCCGCTTCGGGGTCGGGGAGGGCGCTGCTGCCTTGGCGGGACGGGCGCGGGCGAGGGCGGGGCGGAACGGAGGCGGGCCGGGCGCGATGGTGGCGGCCGGGCGGCGCCGGCGGGCTGTGTGTCGTGTGTGTGTGTGTGCGTGAGTGGAGTGGGTGGAGTGGGTGAGTGAGTGGAGTGGGGTTGACTAAATTTAAAAAAAAAAATCTTTCCGTGATGGATGCGGGGGATCACGGAAAGACTCCTCCTTTCCGTGATCCCCGGATCCATCACGGGAAGAGGAAAAAAAAGGTAAACCCTAATCCTCTACATGTGGGTCCGCCAACGATTTCCGTGAGCTCTACACGTGGGATCACGGGAAAGGAGTATATTTCCGTGAACAACTCACGGGAAAGGAGTTTTCGAAACAAATTTTATTTCTATCTCTTTCTTTTTCTAGCATATATATTTTGAAACTTTGATCATGATAACTTCATAAATACCTTTCCACATACACTCACCAATCCTAATTTCATCCTTACGCAAAAAAATTGACCATTATTTCATGTGGTTCTATCTCTATTTGCATTTACTTAATCGCAACAAAAAATTATAATAATTACAAAAATAATCCAAAAAATTCTCGAAAATAGACATGACACAATATTTGAGGTCTATTGCATATAGAAAAAGTTTAAGTAGCCAAACCACAACTTGATCGTCACATTGACATGAAATCACACTAGATCACTCTCAACAAACATGAAGCTTCTATGTAGATGTTGGAGCCTTTGTGAACATCGTGCGTGCCAACTTGTGCGAAACGTTCCAAGTTTTTTATCATAGCCTCGGCACAAGATATCATGATAGATTATCAAATTTCATGATTTTTGTACATCGGTTTATTTTCTAGAATTTGTAGACCAATCGAACAGGGATTAGAGTTGATGATTTCGTACTAAGATGTTCCGTTTTCATTATTTTTTTAAATGCAAGGCCTTACATTGTGTTGAGTATGAGGAATATAAATTTTCTACTAAATTTTTTCAAAAAAATTGAAGCACTTGTAGTTCAAATTTGGCCTCATTTCATAAATTCCCATAAAAGAGAATAATTACCTAAATATATCAAATGAAGTCAATAATTCACCAAACTTTAATATTGAGTGTCATATGATGTGCAACAAGTGTAGAAAAAGTTTGGAGATCAAAATCCAAAAAAAATATTTCCCGTGGCGTCTTTCCGTGAGCGGGTTGTGGCGCTCACGGGAAAGGGTCCCTTTGCCGTAGGCCCACTTGCTCAGCCCACGGAAAGCCTCTCCACGGGGAAAGAGGTATCCCGTGAGCTTGACGGAGTTATCACGGAAAGTGTGGACGGAGTGACGGAGCGGGGCTGGCCGACGGCCGGCCGTCTTTGTTTCCCCGTGGCGGCCTCCTCACGGGGGAAGGGTCGAGTGATATCCCGCGTGAGGTTTCCATCACGGGAAATTGGTTATCCCGTGGGTCAATTCTTTCCCGTGATGTGTTCACGCTGCTCACGGGATATCCCGTGTTTTCCGTGATTATTGCCTCCGAGCTCACGGGGAAACGGTTTGCTCACGGGATATCGGCGGATTCCGGTAGTGAAAGCGGGGGCTCAAGCGACTAACTCCACTTGAGCCAAATCATTACATTACTTGGGATGACATAGTAGGCAATACTAAAGATGGGGATGGACTCAAGGAGCTAACTCCACTAGAGCCAAAGCATTACTAAAGATGGGGACGGTGACCTCGCATCGCTCAGTGCCATGCTCTACATACTCACGGCCCTGATACACAGGGCGCTCCTTCACTCAAAGCTTTTGCAGGGTGGTGTACAGAACCTTGGGAAAGCCCTCAGTGTTCAGGTAGTAGCTACTAACCAAATCTTCTGCCATGCTTGGTGGATACTTGTTGGAAGGGTGAAATAAGTGAGAAACTTCCTCAACAGCGAGGGCCATGTGAGTGGGAAGTGATAAGGGCCAGGCTTGCCTTTTTAAAGCCAAAAGGCCAGCGGCCATGGCGGAGCCCCACTATAGAATCGGATGTGGGAGGCAGCGTGAAGAACACATCGGGATTCTTTGGGTGGTTCAACATGAGCGGAATCCGATGCCATAATTATGGAGCTAGTACGGTTGTAGAGCGAACGGCGTGAGGTATGATAAGAGTGCAAAGTAGTCCGTCTACAAAAGCCATGGACGCCACGCATGCCGATGATGGCATGCATATAGCCGAAAGGAGGTATGGGTAGGAACTGTACGTCCCTATTATGAGGTACAACCATTATTGGGCCACACTGTACAACAGGTAATGCTTGGTATAGGAAATCTTGAGAAATGTGCAGTAACGAAGTGTCTGGTGGATTTGGGTTTAAGTAGCTGGCACATTTAGATTCAAAGTGCAACATTTGGTGGGATTACATTCTAGGTAGCAAGAGTACAAATTAAAACATCACATTATGTGGGATCACCGTGCTCGAGTCACTTTAAATTACATCCGTTGCCATATTTGAATTCCTTGTTCCTTGTTGTGAAAAGGCGTCCTCATCGCTGAATCTTCCATTACAATCCTCCTCGCTTACGTGATCTCTAACACCGATTGCTTTTTCGTATTGTAAATTGGTAATAGTCGTGGTTAATACCTTATGGTGCCATGACGAAACAGATGGTCCTGTGTAAAAGTTGCCATAGGATGACGCCGCTTGGCACGCTACTGTATCGAGGTTGTCGATCGCTTGTCTTTACCAAGTCCTCTACTTCCGTGGTCTCGACCCCACTACTTTTACTATGTGTAAATTGGTAATACTCGTTGGTTAATAGCTTATGGTGCGGAGACAAAACCGAGGGCCCCTTCTCACGAGAATGATGCCACTTGGCACACGCATAGTGGAACAGTGGTGTAACTTGACAAAACAATCGATCAACAATCAGCGGTGTTAGGGGGCCACCTGTGCCCGCCTCGCGTGTGGCTGCAACCTTGTGCCACACTCGTCGTTCCCGCAAAAGTGCACCCCTCCTTTTTCCTTCACTCATGTCGGCTCGACACTCTCCCTCGTCCCCCGCGGACCCCGCACCCTTCTTCTCACCTTTTTGGCTCCTCTCGCATGCCTCCTTGCCAGCGAACCCATCCCTCTCGTCCTCTCCTTCTCCCCACCTTGGTTTGCACAAATGGCGTGTCATGGCCAATCCTATCTCATACCCGCCGGCGATGCTCCTCCACCCCCCCCCCACTTCGCAGCGTCTTTGCACCCCCACCTCAGTCACCCGGCTATGAAATCCCGTGCGCGCCTCTTCCCTTTTTTCATACCCAGTTGGAGTAGATCTCGTGAGTCTTTTCTCTTCGCCGGTGCTGGTGGTGTAGAAGCTAAACAGGTTGTTTGCTTATGCGCTTGGTTGTTTTGACACTCAACAATGATTGTCTTTGTTGAGTGCCTTTTTTTTAGCACTCGTCGGCAAAGCCATCTTTGCCGAGTAACCTTCTTTGCCGTGTGTTTTTTATTTGACACTCGCCAAAGATGTTCTTTGCCGAGTGCATGATAAAATACACTTTCGGCAAAGAGTCCAACACTCAGCAAAGAGTGTTTTCCCGGTAGTGGTAAAAGGGGTTGTCCTGATTTATTAGAAATACTAAAAAATGAGAATAATTATGTAGGTCCCAGTTGAAAATATCCCCCTAATAAGACCGTGCAGACTCTACCCATAGATACTAGTTATGCAAGCCAATCAATTTGTCATCAATTAAAGCTCTTTGAAAAGACATTCTGAAGCCACGTATTTCGAGATGCTTCTGAACTCCCACATCACTGAAAATCACATCTCGCACCTTTGAAAGACCTTTCTAGAATTGTGATTCCATGGACATTTTTCACTCCAAGACATTTTTGGCATGTTTGATCGAGTTCATGGACAGAGTCACATGTTGCAACCGGGCTTGTTTGTTTGTCTAGGGCACAGGCCCCAATGTGTTTAAAGTATAGTGGAAAACCTACGTCCCAGAATAGGAAAGTAAGCTTCCTTTCTCTTTGGCTTGGCCGCCTTTCGCGAAAGCCTTTATGTCTGTTTAATTGGTTATGATGTGCTTATACACTATATTTTCTATCAATGGAGATCAAAAATGATTTTACAAAAAGAGGGCTTACTAAAGGTAACTTCATTATAAAATATGAAAATGCAAGGAAGTAAGAAATGTTGTTTTCTTTAACGATGATGAACTAATTTTTTTTTTTTTTTTCCATCACATTATTAGTGAGACTACTAGTCAAGAACGAAGAATGTATTTGCCGGCCTCGTCTAGAGTCCTGTGTTTGTAAATCCCAATAGACCCACCAAAAATCAAAAATCTTTTCTGAAGCTGAGAGTGAATTTTTGTGGGTCTCTGCTTAAAATAGAGTAGCGTTGTTCTCTGCGGATTAGCTCGCTTTGCGGTGGGTGGCAAATGGCAATGCGCATGCACCCTGTATTCCCTTGTGTGTTGCCACTTGGCACCAACCTGTATATATAGCATAGGAGCGGTCCCTCAGCTTTTCCATTGGTAAATATAAGTAGACAGCGATCAGGAGAGAGGATGTCCAGCTCTGAAGAATCTGAAGAAGAATCTGAAGAAGAATCAGAAGAAGAAGAGGAGGAGGAGGAAGAAGAGGAGGAGGAAGAAGAGGGAGAAGAAAAAAAACATCGTCGGCATCGTCTCTTCAAAAAGAAGAAAAAAACATCATCGGCATCCTGTGATGGCAGCACCTCCTCCCCTGCCGGCGCCGCCACCTCCGGAGCCCAGTGGAGGCATCGTGGCCCCGGTGGCGGTGGTGGCGCCACATTTCTGCGCGCCTTATGTGGTGCAGTTACTGGTGAAGGAGAAATTTAGCCTGCGGGAAGGTGACTTCACCATCACCGACACTAATGGTGCCGTTGTGATCACAGTCAAGGGCGCCTTGATTAGCATCCACAACCGTCGCGTCCTCCACGATGCCGCCGGCAATCCCCTCCTCTGCCTGCGGGAGAAGGTATGTAAATGAATTGAACAGAGGTCGATGGATATAGAAAGAGAACAATTCATTTCAAGTTCCTAATTTTGTTGCCACAGCTCTATATTTCATCTCTTTTTTTAGATATGGCACGATCTACAGAAAATGTAAAGATTTCAGTTGACAAGGTACTACCAATTCAGCATATATACATCACTAAACAATGGTAACATTGCCAGGTAATTAGCATGCACAACAGATGGGAAGCGTATAGAGGGGATAGCACGAGATCAAGCGATTTGCTCTTCACTGCCAAGAAATCTTCAATCCTCCAAATGTTCAAAACAGAGATGTATATCTACTTGGCTTCCAACACTACAAATGAGGAGGTCTGTGATTTCATGATGAAGGGTAGCTTCAATGAGAGATCATGCTCTTTCTATCTTGGTAACTCCAACACCTTGATTGCTACAGTGAGTACAAAAACTCAGTTCCGATTCTGATCATCCATGGCATGCAGTGCAGCTTCTTCAGAGAATTTTTTGACAAAAAGTGTATCATTTATGCAGATGCACCGTGAGCATTCCGCCACAAGCATGGTGTTGGGAACAGACCATTTCAGTCTCACCGTATTTCCAAACGTCGACTACGTGTTCATTGTGGCGCTTGTTGTGATTCTGCAGGAGATTCACACGGACAAAAATGACTGATGACCACAGGGTCCTTCCATCCATTGAGTTGCACAGGAGTCATATGGATAGTCCTATTTTTTTCGTTGTCCCTAGTGTAATCTTATTGAGGATTGCATATATACTAATACTAGTTTCAAACTTGTTTACTTATGATGATGTATGCTAATGCAAATTTTTTAGTATTCGCATGTTTGCTAGCCGGAATCAGGTTCTGGGATTCAAATGGCACAAAAATTTGGATCTGAGCGAAATGGGTGAATCTCGGAAAGTTTGGTAATTTTGGACTGGGATTCACTTATTTTCATCACTCAAAATGTTCAGATTTAGTTAATATTTGACTGAATATTTTGCTAAAATTTTATCATTTCGAACTGAATCCCAGAACCTTGGCTGAAATACCTAATTATTAGATGTTTTGCCGAGTATATATAGATAGATTTTGCTGATAAAACAAAAGCATACGTACAATTTTAAATTATTTGGTTAAGTGATTCACACCTTCACATTTGGAAAATGCAGTCATGAGTTCAACCAATAAATGCATTTCGGTTCCTGTGGTGGCTGAAATTGTGTGGTTGTGCCGGTTGATCCCGTTTCACAAATCTAAATGAAATTAACGCTTTCCACATATATAACTAATTTTAGTAGGTAACTTTTTGTCACGAAAATAAATAAGTACTACAAACACTGAAGGTTTGACAAGTACCAATAAATCTCTACTATTAAAAAATGTTGTAAAGTAGATAGGTTAACGTGATTGTCTATCTTGGCTCATCACGGATGCGTGTTAATCATATATATATGAGTACAAGACTTGACATACAAGGTATTCGGTTGGACTAGATATGGATCTATACCTAACTCTATCTCAACTGAATGCATTGACTTGACGAGCACACCACCACGACAATTGCCATGTTATAGTTGGTGTGTCACGTTTACATGATAGTTTGTTACATATCTTAACATCCCTACTCAATCTATGCCCGTCTTTTCTATAAGGTTTAGATTGCTCTTAAATTCTTCAAACTTCCTCTGCGATAATGGCTTGTGAAACCATCTGCCACTTGATCATCTGTTGATATGAAACGTACTTCTAATTGTCTCCTTGCAACTCTTTCTCGAACGAAGTGAAAGTCAATTTTATATGGTTAGCTCTAGCATGAAACACCGGGTTTGCTAATAAATATGTAGCACCTAGATTGTCACACCAGATCCGAGGCCTGACCATCAACTTAATCTCGAGCTCATCAAGTAACTGCTCAACCTAGATTAGTTCTGCAGTGGCATTAGCCATAGACTTATATTCTGCCTCTGTACTCGAGCGTGACACCGTTAGCTGCTTTCTAGCACTCCATGAAATAACAATAGAGCCAAGAAAAATAGAAAAACCCCCATAGACCTTCGATCATCTTTGCAGCCTGCCCAATCAGCGTCTGAAAAGGCACTTAGTATTAGCAGAGATCTTCTACGTATCAACAGACCAACACTATCTATATACTCCAGATATCTCACTATCCTTTTGACTGTTGTCCAATGAAATGTCGTCGGTTCATGCAAGTATTGACAAACTTTGTTGACAGCGAATGCCAAATCTGGCCTTGTAAGAGTGACATTGCAATGCCCCTACTATGCTCCTGTACCGAGTGGAATCTTCAGCCCCAAGAGGATTTTCTTCATACCGAAACATCTTCTTAGTCATAGACATGGGTGTAGTCACTGGTTTACAGTTCAACATTCCCATTCTAGTCAAAATATCTTTGGTGTATTTCTTTTGTGTGAGGAGTAGATCACCACTCGGCTTCCTTTCTACCTCAATGCCTAGAAAATAATGTAGATCACCTAGCTCCTTTAGAGCAAAATCTTTTCTCAGGGCTTCTAGTAACACATTCACTGCATCCTGCGATGAGCTTGTGACAATAATGTCATCAACATATATGAGCGTATATATCTCCACATTTCCTTTCCTGTAAATGAACAAGGACGTGTTTGACTTTGCTGGAGCAAAACCGAGCTCAATGAGTTTTGTACTCAGCCGAGAATACCAAGCTCTCGAAGCTTGTTTCAGACCATATATTGCCTTCTTAAGCTTACAAACAAATGATGGAAATTTCTTGCATTCAAACCCAGGAGGTTGCTTCATATATACCTCTTCTTCCAGAACACCATGAAGGAACACGTTCTGCACATCAAGTTGTCTAAGGCACCATCCTCTTGCAACAACCAATGATAAGACTAACCTCACGGTTGCAATCTTGACTACTGGACTGAATGTGTCCTCGTAGTCAATGTCATATCTTTGTTTGAAACCTTTGGCCACCAAGCATGCTTTATATCGATCAATCTGACCATCGGCTCTTATTATGATTTTATATACCCATTTGCAATCAATAAGATTCTTCCCATGAGGCAGTGGGACAAAGCTCCAAGTCTCATTCTTATGTAGAGCTTCATACTCCTCTTTCATTGCATTTTGTCATTTTAATGACTTCAAAGCTTCACCAACACTTTTTGGTTCTCCTGACGTACACAGATTTGAATAACGAACAATGCCATCAGTGTATATCTTGGGTTTAGTAATACCGGATTGAAGTGTGTGTTTGGTCGAGCTGCAGGTTGATCAGGCGCCGCGTCAATAGATTCAGGCACTGTGGATTCCATCGTTGGCACAACAGATTCGGTGGGCGCAGAAGATCCAGCCGCCTGGCGAGGACACGGATCGGATCCCGTCTCCCTTGCCCCCCCACACGGCGAGCCAAGCGTGCCCGATCATACCACTACCAAACACGAGGCGACACCGGCGATTAGCTCCGAGATCTCCCCCGCATGCATCGCGATGCTCAGCTCCGGGATCCACAACCGGATTGAGTGTGGCCTCCGGATCCATAGCCTCCACGGTTATTATTTCATGCTTAGCACTTTGTTCCTGCACATCACTTGATCCAGGGTCATTAGTAATAAATGGCACATGGCAATCTACATCCCCCGAACAAGATGGAGCTAGGTATGCGGGAAGAAGGGATATTTCATCTTTGAGACAGGCACCTGCATTAGAGTGCATGGAGGCAAAAGGAAAAATATCCTCGTCGAACACTACATCATGAGATATATATATATGTGGCCATAGGTAGGGTCAAGACACTTGAAGCCTTTGTGGAGAGAACTATAGCCAAGAAACACACACCTAGTGGACTGGAATGATAGCTTCGACATTGTATGGCCTCAAATTAGGCCAACAAGCACAACCAAAGACCCGCAAGGAGGTATAATGTGCTTTTTCTTTCAACAATAATTCAACAGGGGTTTTGTCATCAAGGACTATAGATGGCAGAATATTGATGATATATGTGGCTGTTAGAAAAGCTTGGTCCCAATATTTCAAGGGCATGGAAGCTTGCGCTAGAAGAGAGAGACCCATTTCTACGATTTGTTGATGTTTGCGCTTGGCTCTTCCATTTTGTTGATGTGTGTGCGGACATGATACTCTATGGGCAATTCCTAGCTGATTAAAGGAGTTGAGTTTCTTATACTCACCACCCTAATCCGTTTGCATATGAATTATCTTCTTGTTATATTTTCTCTCAACATGGTTCTGAAAATTCTTGAAGACATGAAAGACTTCAGATTTGTGTTTGAGGAGATACAACCACGTGTACCTACTATAATCATCGATAAAAGACACATAGTAGGTATAATCGCCAGAGGACGTGGGTGCAGGCCCCTAGACATCAGAATGTACCAAATCAAGGGGAGCACAATTTTTATTACTCGAGCTAGGAAAAGGAAGTTGATGACTCTTTGCCTTTTGACAAGAGTCGCACACAGACTCAACATGACCACTAGGATAATTTGGAAGCAAATTACTTCTAATGACTCTCTCAAAGAACAGAAACTAAGCATGACCCAAATGACTATGCCATCTTGATGTACACAGCCGACTCACACCACAAGCCTGCTTATGGTGTTGTGCTCCAACCTGCCGGTTGGTGGTCACTATCATACAAATTATACCGCCAACTTAGTCATATGACATAACAAATAAATGTACTTTTGCCACATGAACCTTTGCTATTAATCTAGTTCCACTTGTATTCGAAGAAAATATGTTTTGCGTGCATAAACGTGGAAACAAAGTTAAAGGGTAGAGGAAAGCGCACATCGAAACTACGCTTTGGACAAGGGGAATGCCACCAGGCCAAAACCAACGCGAATCGGACCAAAGCACCCTCGGGGACACAACATATGATGGGCCACCAGCCCACGTCACGAAAGCCGTGCACGAGGCGGGCCAAACCTACGGCGACGCCGCCGCACCCACGGCGCCGCCGTGGACATGGCCCCGATCCCCGCCGCTTTTTGCCTTGACCCGTCCGAAGGAGGGAAGGCGGTTGCATGAGGTGTTTTTCGGGATGGCACCAAGAATTCCCACCAAACTTCCCGAAACTCCCCTAGAACAAGGAGAACCCTCCATTTCTCTCTTGCTTTCCCTATATAAAGAGGCACTCACCTCTCTTGTAAGACACCAATTCACATTCAATAAAGGATCACACATTCCAACACACACTTCACCATGTGATCCATCACTCTCCCCACATTCCTTCGGGAATTTCACTCCACATCTCACACATAGGGTGGTGTAGAGAGTGCCAAGACACTCAGAAGGGAATGAGAGAGTGAAAGGTAGAGAGAGAGAGAGAGGAGTAGCGACCCCGTGGTCTTGTGCGGCGTAAGGATTTGCGACGCCCACCAGGCTATCGGAGTGCCGGACCTGTCGGCTCCCGCCTCCATACCTTGTACCTCTGCGGGTAATCTTTCGGCTTGGTGAAAGATATTCGTGTCTTACCTTCAGTTACCATTCTTAAGTTCCACGCTATCATTTATTTTATTGAGATTACGGGATCGTTGTTTACCTTTCGGTAAATGCTCTAGTAGAGGGTCCCTGATGAAGACGGGATACCCTGTACGACGCTAGAGTAGTGATGAATAGCGTAGACGTGGTGTCTAGGTTATGAATCACCCTCGTTTGCTACGCAATCCATGGTAGTGAGGTAGGGGATAGGTGGTGACATCCCTATTCGCCCACTGTACTCCTCCACGTCCGGTTGCGGAGTAGAGCTGGAGACCGGCATCGCTTGGCAGACCAAGTGCAACCCGGTGCCCGAAGTAATACTCGCTTGATAGAAAGAGTAGCCTGACTTAGTCTAAGTGCTGAAGGAACACATCACTTCCATGTTCACCTCCTATGCTTGACTCTCGATAGCTCGGAAGAGCAGACTTAGCGCCCGTTCCCTGTGGAAATTCGATACCTGGAACACTTCTGGATGAAGTGCTACAATGGTACTTTCCGTGCGCTTGCGGACTTTGCTGCTTACGCTAAGAAATACCAACACTCCCCGGGCCTCAAAGGGTAAAGACCACCCAAATTCTTGCCGTGATGAATTGTTCTCCTCGTGGCCCGATCCTTTATGAAAAAATTGTGAGCATGAAATTCAACATAGGAATTATTATCTGATGTGAGACGATGAATGGACAAGAGATTTTTATTGGCACTAGGCACATGAAGACTATTTTTGAGGTGAAGATTTTTGTTTGGGGTATGTAGAATTGCATGGCCAATGTTACTAATTTTCATACATGAGCATTTGGCGGTGTGAACCTGATCGGTCCCCTTGTACTTCTCTCGAATCAT
Source organism: Hyparrhenia diplandra (assembly GCA_015847255.1). Taxonomy (NCBI): domain Eukaryota; kingdom Viridiplantae; phylum Streptophyta; class Magnoliopsida; order Poales; family Poaceae; genus Hyparrhenia; species Hyparrhenia diplandra. The sequence goes on along the minus strand of JADLZK010008791.1, from coordinate 69,003 downwards.
CAGCTTCTCCAATTCGGAGGTGATATGATCAGTGGCACCACTATCAACATACCTGTTGGTGTCATAGTCGTAGTTGGTTGCAGCAGATCCGGCAATCTTCATGATGGGCGATAGTCCTCCTCAAAACGATGCCAGCACACATCGGCTTTATGACCCCTCGTCTTGCACACTTGGCACAAAGGCTTGGAGGATCCCGATGAGCCTCCTTTAGGAGAGAAGGAGGGGCTGTTGTTGCCGCGACCACCTTGGCCACGTCCACCTCCACTCCCGCAACCACGATCACGAAAGCCTCCACAACCACGAGATGCATTGTTTTTAGATGAATTCTGCCCAACATTGTGTCTTGAAGCATCGCAGCCTGGTCTCATAGGCGAGGAGCTGAGCATAAAGATCGCCGCGGGAGAGATGGGAGTGGTGCGCGTCAGGACTGACGACACAAGAGGGTTGGAGTCGAAGTCGAGGCCGGCCAGGATGTACATGACCAGTTCCTCCTCAAGCAATGGCCTGCCAGCAGTGGCAAGCTCGTCACTGATTGCCTTCACCTTGGAGTAGTACGCTACAGCAGATTGGTTTCCCTTCTTGGAGGTTGCCAATTGCATGCGTAGGTGAGTGACTCGCCTTAGATTGCGCCGAGAACATCTCGTTGAGCGCTGCTCAGACGGCCGCCGAGGTCTTCTTGTTCGTCACTTACGCCAAGATCTCCTTGGATAAGGAGTTGTTGATGTGGGCGAGGAGCAGCTGATCATCCTTGAACCATGTGGTGTAGTCCGGATTGATGATGGTGACCGTTGGCGAGGAATCATCCTTCTTCATCTCGACGATCTTGGCAGGTGCGATGGTGGTTCCTTCTAGGTAACCCTCAAAGTCCGCCGCCCTGATGCCAGGCATGATTTGTGCCTCCCATAGGTGAAAATTCTCCCTTGTAAGCTTCTCGGAGATGGCTGGCCCAAAGAGCGAGTGGTGGGAATGGCTGGAGGATGAGGATGACGCCATGGATGTGTCTTATGGAAGAACAACTCTGATAGCCATGTAAAGTAGATAGGTGAACGTGATTGCCTATCTTGGCTCAACACGTTTATGTGTTAATCATATATATATATGAGTACAAGACTTGACATACAAGGTATTCGGTTGGACTAGATATGGATCTATACCTAACTCTATCTCAACCGAATGCATTGACTTGACGAGCACACCACCATGACAATTGCCGTGTTATAGTTAGTGTGTCATGTTTATAGGATAGTTTATTACATATCTTAACAAATGTCGAAAGGACCCATCTACCAGCTAGGGTGAGGCCTCATCCCAAGCCCCATAGTGGTATTGTTTCTGTTTTCGAGGCCCAGCCAGGCTCAGTTGCCCATTAGGTTAATTCTCGGGTCCAAATCCCACTTTCATTCATGGACTCGCACCTTCAAGTGCACAAGTGCAGCAGGGGCCATTGTTATGGCCCACCATACAAAAAAAAAGGTCCACAAGAGACCTATAGCTCATATTTTTTTTTTCTTTTTACTCCAAAATGATAATATTTTTCTAAAAACAGTACTATGATACTTTGGCACGAAAACTCTGATTTTACAAGTAAAATCTTTAGTTTGATGTGGCAGCTCGAAATCTATAATTTATCTATGACTCTTATAAATATAAACCCCATTAGATGAATTCTCTCATCATGCAAGGTGTCCACATCATTTCCCACTAAGTGAGTACTATCTATTGATTCAAGGTGTCCACATCATTCTCCACTAAATCCACATCATTCTCCACTAAGTCCATGTCATCCATTATTAATTACAAAAAATACACATGTCATCTTTAAATACTAAAAATCTTTAATCTATTAACATACAAGACATCTACTCAAGCTATGTATTATAATAGATTTATTTTTAAGAAAATACCGCAGCAACGTGTGGGGTATTCTCCTAGTTATATATTCTAGGTTGATTGACGAGATTGACAAGTAAAACCCTACCCTATAAGCACATTCGAAGACTAAGTGTTTGGATCGGCAAATCCTTGAAATGAGATTGACAAATTCACCATATATGCCTCGCTATTGACAAGAACGTCACCTACATTAAAAGCACAGAGTTGTTAAATCCTAGAATGTCGGTTACTGAGAGTTCAGCGCAAGCATATATTGCCATGTTCGCTTGAACATATCAGTTATGGTACAATATTTTTCTCTCACAACACAACAAGTATTAGCTGACTTATCAACCGCATAAACCATCATCTCATTGTCGGTGTCCATAAACCTCGAAGTATGACTCAGTCTTTCAGATATGCTTTATAGAGGGGTACGCATGCTTGTGGAGTTGTGTTCATATAGATGAAAGTGAGCATTTGGGTGTGATAATTCATACAACAAAATAGTAATAGTAAGATAATCAATTGATATCAACATGTTAACGTAGGTGATGAGTGTGTATTCCAACGTTTCTTTCCAACTGAGGTGTCTCACAACTAAAAAAATTGTAGTTTCTTGAAAAGTTTCCGGTGGCCCATCTCTACTATAAGGCCACAGTTAGGATGACACTAAAGCCACCTAGTGAAACGTCCCCCCGCTGAGGGGCTAAAACTTCATGCACCCAGCAAAATGCATACAGGGATCTCCCTCCATCAAAATCGATGGCTCACAAAATAACTACATCATAATTGAGGGCTCGGATCAAAAGTGCGACCAAATCGTCTTACACCCTCACCTCTCCCGCACTCTCCACCCACGGAGCCGCACGCCCATCCTATTATTAGCATGGAGCGAGCACGGTTCGAATCACAGAAATCTCCTTCAGGTGCTTTTTTTAAAATTAATAATTTCTCACCATCCTATTATTAGCATGGATACTTACAGTTTTGCCTTCTTCGTGAGTGGAAGTGCATCCTCGCACGGAGAGAGCACGGTTCGAATCAAAAAAATCTCCTTCAGGTTGTAGACGGTTGATTTGAAAACCACCCTCGACGTGGGCGGCTACGTCACGATCCACCCAGCCTGTGCCTCCCGATCGTGATCGTACCGGAGGCGGATTTGGCGCGATATATCAGAGGTCCTGCTGGTCTTGGCATCGGAGGCGGACGTGATCTTGGAGGCGGCGGTCCTGCTGGTCGCAACGAGAAGGTAACAGATAACACGCAGCTTTTCTCCGATCGAGCGCAAGTGCCGACACCTGAGTCCAGATAGGATGGGAGGATCGACTTCTACCCGGCCCTGGTAAGCCCTACAGCATCTTCATCAATTCGCACAATCCTGATTTCTTTGCTGATGGAAATGCATGATTAAAAAAACACACACTGCATGACTGAATGTCTGATGGAGGCGACCTGAAGTCATATCTGAATGTCTGATGGAGGGGACCTGAATTCATATCTATATGTCTATGTTGTAGTTCTCATTCTGAAAAACTTCAACTGAATGTTTTTCAGCTACTGCTATCGCTGCACAGGTGGTGCGTGTACACGTGTGAACTGAAGGTAGTGCGTGTATGTTATCTGAAGGTAGTGCGTATGTGTGTTTACAGTATTCCCTTCTTCGTGAGTGCAAGTGCATCCTGGTACTTGTTAATGCTGCTGCATGCGTGCAGTCTCGCGATGCGTTTATCTGAATGCATCTGGGCACTTGTTCAGTTTGACCTTCTTTTGCTCCGGTACATGGCTTGATCCCATTTTTTTCTTTCTGAATGGTAGCTGAATGTTCAGATAAGTTAACAAGCAATTCTAAACTAATGATTTTTTCTTATACTATAAATAATTTTTAGGTAGGGCTGACATAATATTTTTTAGGTCATTATGATTCAATAACAAATATTCTTTTCCTTATATAGTAACAAAATGTCTACGCCGAGAGATGGACGTGGAGCCCTAGGCGACATATCCAACATTTCAGGTCTGTTTTCTACAGGTATATATATATATACCGCTTTGGTTGTGTCTTATTCTTTCCTGAAATCTATAGATGTGGCCCGGCGGTCAAGAAATCGTCGAGATGATATGTCATACTGAACAAATGGAATAGGTAAGAAGGAAGAAACGTGAGTACCAACGTCAGTACCGAGAAAGGAAGAAGGCCGAATCACAAAACAATAGCACCTCTTGTGCTTTGACTACATCAGGTATAATTAATTTCTGATTTATAATTAAATATTTAAAAGTCACAGAAACGTTAGTGAGTTTGACAAATAGATGCAGGAACAAAGTATGGTGAGATGGAACAAGGCTCATCAAGTGCAGCGAATAAGGAAAATATCCAACCAACTGTAGATGGTGGCATTGGCACTGCATCCACAATAGGCAGTGCATTGTCCGTGGCCAAAGGTAACCTCTTCTTTATTTATTTCTTGTGAAACAAGGGGTTTATTTTAAAATTAATGTATACTACTAACAATGAAAGGTGCATACTAGTTCTGATGAACTACATTAATCTTCAACCATCCAAATATATGTAACTATAAAGAGATCTTGACTTCAATGTGTAAAAGTAAAAAAAAATTGTACAGTATATAATGGAGGAGAAAGATGAGAGAATGAGATGTGAGAGAATGAAAATAGTAACCTTTCTAGCTCAAAAATTGATGGCGGAGGGATGATTCGATGGAGAAGTCGACGAAGATGATGGAGAGCTTCAAATCTTGGCCATGAACAGCAAGAACAGTTTCGAAAGCAAGAACAGCTCGGGCTCGCGAGGAGGAAGAAGGGGAAAGTATATAAGGGGAGAGAACTTTTGTCCCGGGCTTAGCCACAAACTGGAGGACAAAAAGTGGACATTTTGTCCCGGTCTTGGCTACGCCGGGACAAAAGGTCTAGTCCCGACCGTGTCGGCCGGGACAAAAGCTTGACCCTAAACCCTATACTTGACCTTTTGTCCCGGTTCTGGCTAGAACCGGGACAAAAGGCCCCTCTCCAGCAAAAACCTGGGTTATAAACATTTTTGGCATGTTTGATCGAGTCCATGGACAGAGCTAGATGCTGCAACTGGCTTTGTTTTTTTTTTTTTTTTTTTTGGTCTAGGGCACGCCATAGCCTGGGCCCCAATGTGCTTAAAGTATAGTGGAAACCTACGTCCCAGAATAGGAAAGTAAGCTTCCTTTCTTGAAAGTAAGCTTCCTTTCTCTTCGGCTTTGCCACGTTTCGCAAAAGCCTTTGTGATGAGTGTTTAATTGGTTGATGTGCTTACACTATGTTTTCTATCAATGGAGATTAAAAATGATTTTACAAAAGAGGGCTTACTAAAGGTAATTTGATTATAAAATATGGAAATGCAAGGAAGTAAGAAATGTTGTTTTCTCTTTTTTTTAACAGTCATGAACTAATTTTCTTTTCTTTCTTTTTTTCCATCTTATTATTAGGGAAACTACTAGTCAAACACGAAGAAGGTATTTGCCTGTTCAGTCCTGTGTTTGTAAATCTCAATAGATCCATCAAAAATTAATTCTTGTCGATAAATCTTTTCTGAAGCTGAGAGTGAATTTTTGTGGGTCTCTGCTTAAAATAGAGTAGCGTTGTTCTCTGCGGATTAGCTCGCTTTGCGGTGGGTGGCAATACGCCAATGGGCATGCACCCTGTATTCCCTTGTGCGTTGCCACTTGGCACCAAAAAAACATCAGAAGAATCAGAAGAAGAATCAGAAGAATCTGAAGAAGAAGAAGAGGAGGAGGAGGAGGAGGAGGAGGAGGAAGAAGAAGAAGAAGAAGAAGAAGAAGAAGAGGAAGAACAAAAAAAAAAAAACATCATCAGCATCGTTTATTCAAAAAAAAAAAAACATCATCGGCATCCTGTGATGGCAGCACCTCCTCCCCCCTGCCGGGCGCCGCCACCTCCGGAGCCCAGTGGAGGCATCGTCGCCCCGTGGCGGTGGTGGCGCCATATTTCTGCGCGCCTTATGTGGTGCAGTTATCGGTGAAGGAGAAATTTGCCCTGCGGGAAGGTGACTTCACCATCACCGACACTACTGGAGCCGTTGTGATCACAGTCAAGGGCGCCTTCATTAGCATCCACAACCATCGCCTCCTCCTCGATCCCGCCGGCAATCCCCTCATCTGCCTGCGGGAGAAGGTAAATGAATTATTAAACAGAGGTCGATGGATATAGAGAAAGAGAACAAAGCATTTCCAGTTCCTAGTTTTGTCTCCACGGCTCTATATATATTTCATCCCTTTTTTAGATAATGGATCTATATATTTCATCTGTTCATGTAATTAATCGCCACTACAGCAAACAATGGGAAAGATTTCAATTGACAAGCTACTACCAATTCACTAAACAATGGTAACATTGCCAGGTACTTAGCATGCACAACAGATGGGAAGCATACAGAGGGGATAGCACGAGATCAAGCGATTTGCTCTTCACCGCCAAGAAATCTTCAATCCTCCAAATGTTCAAAACAGAGATGTGTATCTACTTGGCTTCCAACACTTCAAATGAAGAGGTCTGTGATTTCATGATGAAGGGTAGCTTCAATGAGAGATCATGCTCGTTCTATCTTGGTAACTCCAACACCTTGATTGCTACGGTGAGTACAAAAACACATTTCTGATTCTGATCATCCTTGGCCTGCATAAAGCTTCTTCAGAGAAAAATTTTTGACAACAAGTGTATCATTTCTGCAGATGCACCGTGAGCATACCGCCACAAGCATGTTTTTTTTGGGAACAGACCATTTCAGTCTCACCGTATTTCCAAACGTCGACTATGTGTTCATTGTGGCGCTTGTTGTGATTCTGCAGGAGATTCACACGGATAAACATGACTGATGACCACAGGGTCCTTCCATCCATTGAGTTGCACAAGTGTCATATATATAGTCTTATCTTTTGTTCTCCCTAGTGTAATCTTACTGAGGATTGCATACTTAAACTTGTTTACTTATGATGATGATGTATGTTAATTCAATTTTTTTAGTATTCGCTATTCGGTAGTTACTTGCAAAATGCGCATGTTTGCTGCTTGCCGGAATCAGGGTTCTGGCAGGATTAAAAAAAAAAAAGGACCTGTGCGAAATGGGTGAATCTAGGAAAGTTTGGTAATTTTCGACTGGGATTCCCTTATTTTGACCAATCGAAATGTTCAGATTTAGTTAATATTTGACTGAATTTTTTGCTAAAATTTGATCATTTCGGACTGAATCCTGTAACCATGGCCAAAATACCTAATTATTAGATGTTTTTGCCGAGTATATATAGATGGATTTTTCTGATAAAACATAAGCATACAGGATTAAACTCATTGGCCAAGTGATTCGCACCTTCACATTTGGAAAATGCAGTCGGAGTTGAACCAATCAAATGCATTTCGGTTCCTGAAATTGTGGTTTGTGCCGGTTGATCCCGTTTCACAAATCAAAATGAAATTAATGCTTTCCACATATAACTAATTTTAGTAGGTAACTTTTAAGTCACGAAAATAAATAAGTACTACAAACACTGAAGGTTTGACAAGTACCAATAAATCTCTACTATTAAAAATGTCAAAAGGACCCATCTACCAGCAAGGGTGAAGCCTCCCGCCCCCACAGTGTTGTTCTTTCTCTTTTTCGAGGCCCAGCCAGGCTCAGCCGGCCATTAGGTTAATTCTCGGCCCCAAATCCCACTTTCATTCTTGGCCTCACATCTTCAAGTGCACAAGTGCAGCAGGAGGCCATTGTTATGTCCCACCATACAAAAAAGGTCCACAAGAGACATATAGCTGATATTTTTTCGCTTTACTCCAAAATGGTAATATTTTTCTAAAAACGGCACTATGATATTTGGGCTCGAAAACTCCGATTTTACAAGTAAAATCTTTAGTTTGATATGGCAGCTCGAAATTATATATTCTAGGTTGATTGACGAGATTGACAAGTAAAACCCTACCTTATAAACACTTTTGAAGACTAGGTGTCTGGGCAAATCTTTGAAACGAGATTGACGAATTCACCACAAATGCCTCGCTATTGACAAGAACGTCGCCTACATTAAAAGAACAGAGCTGTAAAATCCTAGAGTGTCCGTTGTCACACAGAGTACAGCGCAAGCATATATTTGCCATGTTCGCTTGAACATATCAGTTATGGTATAATATTTCTCTCACAACATAACTACATTAGCTGACTTATCAACCATAGAAACCATCAGTACTCATTGTCGGTGTCCATAAACCTTGAAGTAGGACTCAGTCTTTCACATATGCTTTATAGAGGTAGGGGTGCGCATGCATGCTTGTGTTCATATAGATGAATTTGAGCATTTGGTGTGATAATTCATAAAAGAAAATAGTAATAGTAAGATAATCAGTGGTAGCGGCGTTCCCGTCGGCGATGAGGCGCCAATGGTGACTTTAGGAATCTCCAGATCTGCCGGGCTGCTCAGTCCTTCGGAGCTGCTCATAGGGATAGGGTTTATGTGTGTGTATTCATAGGGGGTGAGTGTGCGTGCGTGTTGTGAGTGTCTGCGTTATACTGTGTAATTCTCAAAAATTGATATCTACATGTTAACGTAAGGTGATGGGTGTGTACTCCTACGCGTCTTTCCAACTGAGGTGTCTCACGACTAAAAAAATTGTAGTATCTTGAAAAGTTTCCGATGGCCCATCAGTGATAGCTTGCCAAAGAAAGGTCAAGCATCCCGTTCTTTGTCCGATTGCTTTAATCTCTTTCTTGCTTTTGTTAAGAAGTACAGTACTAAGCAACAATCATATATTCGTGGAACTACAATTCCCAGGTGAAGTTAAAACAGCATTACCTGCAAACAACCACATGTGTACTAACTTGATCCGGTTTATTTATTGCTGAAAAATGCTTGACAACTTACTCTATCTACCTGTGATTGGATACATGTGTACTGATCTTTGAAGAAACACATAAATACATGTTTAATTGATTTTTCTACATTGTGCATAAAGACACAGAACACAACACACAGTAATCATGCATGCATATATATATATACCCACTTATTCATACTCAAAACAAACCAAAGTACCAGACACTATACTACTAAGATGTCTATATGCAAATAAAGCTGGACACTGATAGTCTGGAAAGGGAAACAGTCCAACCTAGAACATTAAAAAGAAATCCAATTGCACAAACACGTACCACTCTGACGACCATCATCCTGCACTTTTGTAATAACAAGCTAATAACTAATCAACAACACCCAATTAACACCGCTCGTAGTGCAACAGCTAAATCCACCGGTCCGCCGTCGTTCCGGCCGGGCAGCTCATCAGAATTCAGAAGCACAAGGCAGAACGTCGCGACCGCCGCTCGTCGCCGTCGACGACAACGCCATGGTCGTCCCGGGCAAGGCGGCAGCGTTGCTGGTGATCAGTTGGTGACGACGGCGGTGACCGCCTCCTGACGTTCATCAGGTTCAGCCAACCGACGATCCAACGTCCCGGCGGAGGCCAAGAGGCTGACCACCTCCGTCTGAACTTCTTGACCTCCTTGTTGGACTGGGACACCACCCTCGCTGGCGACTGCTGGTAGGACGGCGGCGGCGAGATCGGTGGCACGGTCGTCGTCCTGGCGTTGGCAGCGGCCGAGGCCGGGGTGACGGAGCTCTTGGGCGTGCCTGGCTTGGACTCCCACAGGAACGGCACGGTGCCGGCGCCGAGGCTGTAGTATACCCTGAAGGACGCGTTGGCCACGCTGGAGCGATCCCTTGAGAGGATCCTCGAGCTGAAGAGCTTGGGCCCTTCTTGCTGCTTACTGGAGGAGCTCATCATCTGCTCCTGCTGCTCATATGAAAGAGAGAGAAATGGATGGATGTAGAGAGAAAGAGAGATGCCTTGACACTTTGCAGAGCTAGTTGGTTAGAAGAAGCTGCAACGAGGTAGCGAAAGTGTGTGGCACAACACGTACACAATTGAATGAGCTAGGGATGTGATTGAGAGTGAGTGAGAGGAGGGTGTGAGGTGTGTGTATATATGGGGCCTTGGATTCGATGGGGATGGCTTTTTTTTGGTTGGCTTGAGGCTGAAGAGAGAGAGAGAGAGAGAGAGAGAGAGTACTAGTAGGACACAAAAAAGTTGTGTGTTGTGGTGGTGCCCATAGCAAAAGAAAAAATGTGATGCTTTGGGGAGGTGGCGATTAAATTGAGCTTAGCTGATAATGACCATAATTAATGGTGCATTAATGCTGGGCTAAATATGGTGTATGGTTGTTTTATTTAAAAAGGATGATGGGACTAATTAACATGTTGGATCCAAAAACAAAATGAGAGGGGAGATTGTTGAAAGGTTAAAAGGGGAAGACGTGGCATCATGAGGGGAGAAACTTCAAGTGCGCTCTAGCTATTGAGACTAATCTTACTACAAATGGATTGGTAAAGAATGTTTATCCTACTCACCATTTATTTGACATAACTTTGGGCGTGTTTGGTAGAGGTTCTGACGAATCCGATTCCTGCAACACATATATATGTTTTGTGGGGTGGAATAAGCCACGATCTTAATACCGTAGCGCGTAGCCGAAGCCCAACTAAATGTGACCTTTTTATGTAATACCTCTATTAATTTACTTGACTACTAGAGGGCATGCCAACCTTTCTAAAAAATATTGACACCCTTAGGGCGTCCCAGCAGTGTGATGAAATCGCCGACTGACGTGGCAGCAACACATGTGTAATTGTTAGTGCACCATCAAAATTGAAGTGCTCATCCTGCCTAAGTCGAGAACTGTCGGTAAAACAAAGGCAATTAAAGCAGAGTAAGTACGAGGGAGCAAATAAAACATCAACTAGCTTAACTGATTCCCAACATGATTGTGTCGACTTACCTTTCTAGACTGCAAAATTAGTGGTTCTATGAACACAAAAACCAAGAGGGTTAGTGACAAATGTCCACCTAAAGGTCCAATGAACATATATATAAACTTATTATATACTCCCAATGTTTCCCCTAGAAGAAAAGAATTTTCGAATCTTTCAACCAAAGATCAGAAAGGCGCGCGCACACACAGAGACGAATTAATTGAACGTGCAACTACTACTGATCCAATAAGTACTATAGGACATCAGGGTACTTTTAGTTTTTGTTCTCTAAGACCTTTTGCAAAAGCAGGTCTTTTGCAACAGGATTAGACAATACCTTTATTTCTGCAGCTTTATGCTTTGGTTTGGCTGATTCCATGGTTTTTGCGTCTGCTTCACCAGAAACAGCAGTGTGTAAAGAATAGTTCAACCGAATGTGGCTTCTAGCGTATTGTCCATAACCGGCTGACTTTGAACAAATGGCAGTCAAAAATTTTGGATGGTATTGCAGTCGTACTTCTTTGGACAGAGACCGAAATCTTCTACTACAAAAATCTGGAACTTGTTCATGTTTAGGCACCATTCAAACAATAGGAAGCAGTCACAAAAGTTTAAAATTAAATGGTTGACATACGTAGATCTCAGATAGTAATTAAGGAGAAGGAAGGAAGTAGACTTGGTGCTACATAAAATTCAAGTTATTCCTACTCAAATTAAAACAAACATATCCTATCAATTCATTGATTCGTGAGATTTTAATAACATCATTGGTATTATAGCATTATCATTAGTCCTCCTACACATCAATTATATTGCAATGATGATGAACTTCTGATATCATATCATATCATCTATATATGTCGTGAGCATTAATAGCTCAACAAGAAAAAGGTGGTTTCTAGATCCCTTAAAAAAGGTGCAGGATTTCTCCTGGATCTATGCCTTTTGGTTAAGCATGCATTTAGTATACAATATTGATTATTAAGTTTTGTTATATTTATTATACCAAGGATTTCATATACGCAAGCCAGTGCCCAGCACTCTACAATATAGGGCTAAATTTACCTTTATACCAACTTTAATACCCTGGTAGAATAACAACAAAAAAAATTTTGGAGATTATCATACTGCACTTCAACAAAAGAAATCTAGCAATTGGCTTAAAAACATTGATATTCCAAACCATGAAGATTGGATCATCTTGGGAGAATTTAATCTTTACAGATACCTAGAAAATAGAAACAAAGATGTGGCAGATATAAATTTGATGTTTCTCTTTAACTGCATTATTAGTCACCTTGGCCTTTCTGAAATTGTCCTGCAGGGCAAAAAATTCACATGGTCAAACATGCGGTTTAATCCTCTTCTAGAGAAGCTAGATTGGGTTTTCACTAGCAACAACTGGACTTTATACCCTAAAATTACCTGCAATGCTCTGCCAATGGAGGTCTCATATCACACACCTTTGGTCATTTCTATCTCCACCGATGTTCCTAAAGCTCATCCGCTCAGGTCTCAAAATTATTGGGCGATGAGAGATGATTTTTAGCAAGTCTTGCTAGATAACCCGACAGTGCCCTAACCAAATTAATGACAGTGCAAAAAGATTAACAATCAAGTTCAAAAATCTAAGAGGAGCTCTTAGAACTTAGAGTTCTTCTATCTCCGATCTCAAGTTTGTCATTCACAATGTGTCTATTACTCTACAATTCATTGACACCCTTGAGGAACTAAGAGATTTGAGCCCGGAAGAATGGAACTTCAGACACATTCTAAGAGAAAAATTGATAAGTTTGCTAGAACAGCAGAGAATTTGCTTTGGCAACAAAGAGGAGCCTTAAAGTGGGCGACCCTAGGGGATGCAAGTACGAGGTTCTTCCATGCAAATGCTATAATTGGACACAGAAACAACTTTATTACAACTCTAAGAGATTCTGATGGCAACACCCTCTCAGCTCACTCTAACAAAGAGCAGCTCATGTGGGAATCTTTCAAGCAATGGTTGGAACAAAGCACTTCAAGAGATATGGTTTTTGACCTGGCTAACCTCATCCAGTGACAAGAGGGCCTTACCCACCTTGAGGAAAAATTCTATGAAGAAGAAATTGTTGTAGAGGTCAAAAACTTACCCAACAACAAATCACCAGGGCCTGATGGCTTCAACAATGAGTTCATCAAAAAATGTTGGGCACACATTAAGTAGGACCTTCTTTAGCTCTTTTAGGACTTTTCGGGACTCTAGAGTCCGCCTCCAAAGCATTAATACCTCCTTCATCACCCTCATACCCAAAAAATCCAGCCCAAGCTCCATAAACGATTTCGGACCCATTTCTCGCTCAACTCTTCTATGAAGATCATCACTAAGCTTCTGGCTAACAGGCTTGAATGTCATTATTCATCTTATCCATAAAAACCAATATGGGTTCATTAAGAGCGTAATCATCCATGACCGCTTAGCATGGTCCTTTGAATACCTTCACCTTTGCCACCACTCCAAAAAAAATAATCATTCTTAAGCTACATTTTGAAAAAGCCTTCGATAAAATTGAGCACCCTGCTATCCTGAAGCTTCTTGAAGCAAGGGGATTTGGCCCTCTTTGGCTCTCCTAGGTAAAAAGCATTCTTGGTTTTGGCACCTCTAAAGTCCTCCGCAATGGCACTCCTAGGAAAATTGTTCATTGTAGAAGGGGTGTTAGGCAAGGTGATCCCCTCTCACCCCTACTCTTTGTCTTGACTACTGACCTCGTCCAAAGCATCATCAACAAAGCCAAAGATATAGGGCTGCTTAACCTTCCCATTCCCCTACATTCATCCACAAACTTTCCAATCATCCAGTATGTTGATAATGCCCTCATCACAATGGAAGGAGATGCTCAACAACTCTTTCTCCTAAAAGGTCTGCTCAATCTTTCCATGTCTCCACACAGCTTGTTCCCATAAACATCTCCAGTGCCAGAACAAACCATCTTGCAAGCGCCTTTGGTTGTTCTACTGGTTTCCTGTCTTTCACATACCTTGGGCTACCCCTAGGCACTACTAGACCTAAGGTTGAAGATTACCTCCCTCTGATAAAAAAAACTGTGAGCAAAGATTGGTCACCACATCCTCCTTCCTTTCTCAAGCTGGAAAACTAGAATTAACAAATGTAGTGTTGTCTGCTCTTCCAACTTTTCACCTCTATGCCCTAGCTCTTCCCATGGGGGTCATTAAACAAATTGACAAGTTCAGAAAGCACTACTTGTGGAGAGGATCAGACATCAATTCAAAGAAAAGCCCCAAGGCTGTTTGGGAAATGGTTTGTGTCTCAAAAGAAGAAGGTGGTGTTGGAGTGCTTGACTTACAAAAGCACAATGAAGCATTGCTAATGAAAAAATCTAGACAAGTTCTTCAACAAGAAAGGCATTCCTTGCGTCTCTCTCATTTGGGAAAAACATTATTCAAATGGTAAGCTGCCCAACCACACCAAAAAGGGATCCTTCTAGTGGAGGGACATTCGGAAGCTCTTAGGCAATTACAAGGAGTTTGGCACGGTTCAAATCCAAAATGGCACTTCATGCTTTCTGTGGTCTGACAAATGGACTGCCCTGCACCCTTATGACCGAGTTCCTAGAGTTCTTTTCTTTTGCTAAGAACAAAGGAATGACAGTGAACCAACGGATGTTGAATCAAGATCACATAAACCTCTTCATCCTATACCTTTGTCAACAGAGGCACATCAGCAGTTTATACTTCTCCAGATAATCAAAGATGAATTAATCATATCTCCGGATAATAATACCTGGTCCACAACAAATGGAGCCTTCTCAGCCTCAAATGCTTATAAATTTTTGAAGGGCCACTCCCAAATTCCTCAAGCCTTCAGGTGGCTATGGAAGAATTGTTGTCAACTAAAGCATAAAGTTTTCTTTTGGCTCCTTCTGAAAGATAGATTGTGCACAAGGAATATCCTTAGAAGGAAAACCATGCACCTTCCATCATATGATTGTGTCCTTTGCAGCCTCTCCGAAGAGGAAACCGTTCAACACCTTTTTTATCTTGTCAATTTGCTAAAGATTGTTGTCAACAAATAGGGATTGACATTCAAGGGCAGCTAAGCATTTTCCAAGCAATTGATGCCATAAGAGACCAAGCAGGCTTAGATTTTTTCATGATCATAGCAATTCTCATGTGGGGCAATTTAGACAATAAGAAATGACCTCATCTTCAAAGGCATTCTTGCAAACGCGGTGAGAGCCACGGAAATTTTTGACAAGGAAGTCAGAATCCTTACCCTACGGGTGAAGGCAAGATTTAGTGTTTCCTTTGACGCATGGATCCAAAGTTTAGTGTAATTTGCCTTTATTATTTTATTTTCTTCTTCTCCTTTGTTTCTTGAAGTTATCTTGTACTTTAAACTCTATGTTGTTCATTTTCAATAAAAGCCTGTAGGGGCGCCTTCCCCCTCTAGTTTCGTCAAAAAAAACAAAAATTACGAAGCATCAACGATCATATTAATTGAACAGTAAAGAGGGAAGGTGGGAAAAAACAGAGCATGCGGACATGTTCATGGAACACAGAGGAACACGGTTTGGTCACGGTAACCTATGGCGACTGCTGCAAGCCTGCTACAGTAATCTCTTTTTCCCTCCTTTATTAATCTTCCGATAGGCAAAACTTTATGATCTAAACTCCAAACGTGTTTTAGGAGTTTTTTTAGATAAAGGAATAAAGTTCCAGCCTCTACCATTCGAAATGGAATGCATTTGACAAGTTCTAGGCATCTATCTATGACCTCCAATGATCTATCTCTATCTTAGCAAGGCATAAAAAAGATGAACTTTTGATCTCTCTTTAAAGTTTGTATTAATTAATCAAGCTTCATTAAAAGTTACTGTCCATATTAAAACCTGTATTTTTCGCCTTATGGGTGTTACACACCTATGTATCCAAACGCGCCCTAAATCATGCATGTCATGCATGGCAGGCTTGTAGTTTATGTTCCACTCGAAAGCATGTACTCATCATTGGCCTAAAGTATCTTTTAAGAGGACTACTTGTTCTGATCACATTGGCCACCCGAAAGCTAGTGGCGATTGCACATTAGCACTCCCTGGGTACGATAACCGTGGAAACACAAGTTACACGTAATATAAGATACTAGAAGATTGTTGAAGATAGGGATAAGCTGCTGAGCGAACGCAGTATATTATTACGGTTTCTTCAACTGACCAGCTTCTTCATAAGCATGGACGCCTGCTGGGTCATCAGGGTCTCACCAAACCTAGAGCTTTGAGTGTGCAAAAAGCTAACAAGAATCGCAATATATGCATGGTCCAAAGTAGCTTTTACGAGTGTCGCGTTCCGATTCCATAACAAAGTACGTAGCTTCTTGCAAGTTAATTCGGACCGGCCTATAAAATGTATACATTGCGAGTCCAGTGTCATTTCGTCAGGCGTTTGAAAATTAGTGACGGACAGGCATATATACACGTTTAGCGATTAGCCTAGTTTGTCTCTATACGTGCTTGCACAGCTACCTAGCATTGGACATTGGACACTGCAGACAAGCTTCTACGAGATCATGCCAAGGAAATTAAGGATACAGTACGTGTAGGACATGGATATGTCAACATTTGATTGATTAGATCTTAACTTGTGATCAGTCAAAGCACGAAAACGTCGTGGGTTAGGTCAACTAACTTTACCACTTGCGTCCAGGTTAGTTGTTGCGCTTAACTTGGAGTAAAAGTTGATTGCTACAGTTGTTGCTAATAGCTGGCAATGCTTCGATCGAGCTCTGTGAATATATCCAATTCTTCTGTCATACAAATATATGTACTTTTTTAACTAATAATGCAGACGATCTATTACTGTAATTAAGAGTACATATAGATCAGTTACCACAGAAGAAACATAAGTAAATAAAGGGTTGGATATATATTATATAGACAAGCAACTATAGGCCTCATATATATGCATGCTTGTTAATTTAGCTGTTTATGAGAAAGACAAGAGCCTACTATAAGTACGTGTGCTACAGCACTGATGCGTGTACCAGATCAACTAACACGACAAGCAAAGCAAACAAATCGTGTTAGATTGCTTCGTCTATAATCATCCAAGTCACCTCGATCTCTCCCATGCATATTTAGTAGTAGTGTCACCATCTACATCCATCTCCTACTACATTCATGACTCATCAGCAGGCCAGGTGATGCATCATCCACTATTCCACTCGCTCACTGAACGTACGTGTGTACGCTTTATTTCAGAGATCCAGCAAGCAGCGTCATCTCAGCTTTGCCGACGACGAGATAGGCATCGATTCTTTTCCGCCATGACCTCTGATCCGATTCCCCTCAAATGCAAACTTTAAATCTTCTGTTAGAATGTCATTCAAAGGCTTCCCATATAGCAGCTTTAGAAATTAACATAGGATTTATATAGTAACATGTTCACAGGATCGGAGCGCTACAATGTTTTGTCGAGATCTCTAGCTGATTATATTTTTTGTTGCATTGTGCTTTGACCCTTGTCTGATTATATATGTTTTGAGTTTTGACCCCTTGTTTGTGCCCCATTGACAGAGTCAGTGCCCAGGATTAAGGTTATCGGCATTTGAATAATGTCGGTGCACTGTCATTCATCACAACAGAAATTCTTTGAGGTTCAAAACCGCCAAGTGAAATATGAAAATAGCCAAGTAAATTCTCCTTCTCGAAGGGCCACCATCGTCAAGCCAAATAAGTATAGAGAACAAGGGAAATTCAGTTTTCCTTGGCGATATCCGTCCCCAAGAATGAACTTCTTGGATTAATTTATGCACTCAAGGAAATCATTGGCCACTTGCACTTGAGAATCAAATAAATAAAAGTGCTAAACTAATGTACAACCGAATTCTATATAGGAAAAAGTCTACATCACCCCTCAACTATGGGTGGTAGACTACATAACCCCCCAACCTATGAAACGGTCTATATCACCCCTGAACTTTCGAAAACCGGTCAAATTACCCCCTAAAGCAGTTTTGAAAAATCATAGTAAATCACAGAAAAATCGTAAAATAAAAAATCAAATTGTGTTAGACTCGAATGAGTAGATCTACACAATAAACATATAATATGGTATGCTTTAGTATATTTTTTTACAGCTATGAGGAAAAACAGAAATTTAAAGTTGCAGAAAAAAAAAAATGACGTTCATAGGTTGGGGGTTATGTAGTCTACCACCCATATACTGCTAAACTATTAGTACAGTACTATTATATATTCTGAAGAATCAGAAAATGGTCTCCATCCAAAACCAATAATTGGATTGGATCATCGATCACCAGCAGCAAAGTGGGGATTTAGAGACGACTCGCCGTCGTCTTGTCGATCGTTGCACTAAATAACATAACACAATCAATCAAGGTACGAAATGGCCGGATCAGCAACCGATCGATGGCCGGCGGGGGTTGTCAGCTGGCGCGTCCATGTCTGATCCTGTCGCACGTCGGCCGAGCGAGCTGAGGCCACCTGCGCGCGGCCTATGTCGCTGTACCGTATAACACCTACACGGAGCTCGATCGACGCGACGTATGCCTTACTGTTGAAACACAGAGACGCGTGGATGGTGGACGTGTATGCGTACCAACTACCAACGTACTGTACGTAACTTGCATAGACACATGAACCATCCTCCTCATACTCATAGATGGACCCTCCATGCATTTTGGAATTTATTTTTTAGCATATATGTACTTATATGTTATTTTTCTGGAGGAAGAAATTTTGTTCTCTTTGCTGGGAGCGTCGTCTCTGGATTTGAAATGACCGGAGGAACTACGTTTCTCTATAATTCTTATCGATCCATCCCTCAATACAAACTAGTGGAGATGCTTTAACAGATTTTATGTTCGTGAAGCGACCATAGATATCTCACTGGTTCGATGTGGGTTTTAATTTGACGCCTGGCCGGTGGTGGGTGAGAATACAACTGTCGTCACAACAACCTGCACTGGCCATTTCTCAACCTTGCATTTTCAATCTCTTTCATCTGTATAAAAATTAAATTGCGACTGATAAACTCATGTATTGTTGCTTCGGTTTCAATCTAATAAGCTATATATAAATACAATCATGTACAGTGACTGAACAGTATCACAGATTCTTCGACGGCTGAAAAACTGGGCAAGACATTGTTTTCTCTACGTGGCCGGGGCCAATTAGCGATACAGTTTTTCATTCACTGTTTGAGTGTGACTTGTCACTTGTGGTGACTGGTGTAGTACTAGTGGTGTAGTTTTGGTGGCAGAAAGCGTCGTTTTGTGACCATTTTTCTTTTCATTCCAGAAGCCGTGGTAGTTACAATCTGATTTGGTCATCGTGGCGTGCATACGTGTTCGCTCGCGCCAGTCTCATGCATGCAGGCTGAAATTGCTGCTGATAATAAGGCCGATGCATGGTTTTACCTGCAACTGTACCTACTGTATATTGGTTGCCATGCAAGAGTGCTCTCCAGAACGGCCTCAACGTACATTGAGCGCTTTTTGTGTGCCTATCTAGGTCGGTTGTCTTGGTCAGTGATTCATATCCTTATAAGCTTGGCTTGTCAAAAAAAAATCCTTATAAGCTTGGCTCTTAACTAACTACTCCCTCTGTATAGTAAAAACGGCTCTAAAGCACAACTTTGATTTCTCTTTCTCTATAAGAATATCTTTTGGAAAGTTTATAGCTATATTTTTATGAAAGTAGTTTTCAAGATAAATCTATGGATATGATTTTCACATTTACAAACTTCAACTCTAACAGTTCCTCATTTGTTGTTTGGCAATTGTCCTTATTTGTCAACTCCCAAATCCAAATGCCAAATAAAGAAAGAGCTTATCTCCAACAGTTTGGCATAATTTACTTGCCAAACTTAGATCTAACTTACATTAGGAACCCTGAGAGAGAAATAAAATTATGTTTATATCCTTCCACCTCTTCAAAACTTACGCCGTGAACCCCGAGGCAGATATAAAATTATGTTTATGTCCTTCCACCTCTTCTAAGTACGGATGGGCCGCAAATGCCAAACGCCGTGAGCGCGCATTTTTGCGCATTACGGGGACTAATTTGCCAACGCCACTAATTTGTCAACTCCAAATATCAAACTGTTGGAGGGAGTTTTTGGAGGTTTTTTTGGCAAAATTTGAGAATGCCAACTCCAAATGCCAAACTGTCGGGGTTGCTAACGACTTAAAAAAGTTATTCATGCTTTGGATTTCTAACGTTTGACCCAAACCTTATCTAAAATATCTTCTTTTTTTCCAATATGGAGGGAGTATTACTACGTCTATTTTGAACTATAAGTCATTTTGACTTTTCTAGGTGCATATTCAAATTATACATTTAGATATATTTATGTCTACATATATATGATGAAAAAAAGTTGGAATGACTTGCACTTTATAACGGAGAGTACTAGAATAATCAATTAACGACCGGTGCAATCCTAGTGATATGCAACAATTTTGTTGATAGTAGTATAAATAGTTTTGTTTTAACCATATAGATTTGTTTAAAAAAAATAAAAATGTCGTCATCAATGTATAGAAGAAATAATAGGTGATTTCGTAGTTGAGGACATTCAAGAGTTACAGAGGTGGGTTCAGCACTATTCGAGAGTTGGGTCATACATTTCTGATGTTTCTCTTTAGTGTATCTTAGTAACATTAATTGGAAGCTCGATCTATGTTAATAATCCTTACAAGAGGCACTAGAAAAAAAATTATATTCCTCTTGAAAGGATTCAATAGACTATAATTGTTGGTGGTCGTTATCGACCATTTTATACCGCCAATTTACATCCAAATCAGGGGAAACAAGCATACTTATGACACATATACATATGCTATCACCTAGTTCCACTTGTTTTTCGAAAACATGTTTTGCGGGACAAACGTCGGAAACAAGTGGAAATGCAAAAACTTAAGAACAAAACGCAAAAAAGCAAAACGCACATTCCAGAAAATGCGCAATCAAGGAAAAAATAGAGAAAGCCCACTTCAACGAACAAGTGGACCAAAGCACCCCGGATCAAAGACCAGGGCCGGCCCAAGAGCCCACCGCGAAAGGCGGTCGCGAGAGGGCCAGCCCCAGTTCGGCCGGGATCGGAAGTGGGTCCGGCCGTCATTGGAGGTGCCGCCTCTCGAACCGCCCTTTCACAGGCGGCTGTATGCCTCCATGCATAGGCGGTGCCCAGGGGTGCTTCCATTTCTACCTGCACGAAACCGACCATATTAGCTATAAATAGATAGTGGAGGGCTCCATTCAACACACACCACACAAGAGTCATTCTCCTCCACTTGTATCTTTTACCTTTTAGTAGTTTGTAGTAGGAGCTTGGCAAGGCTTGTACATGGAGATCAAGAACATCTTGGAGGTATTCGGTATGATCAATATAGAGTTCTTAACCTTGTTCTTGTTCTTTACTTATCAATATAGCTATGCTTATGAACTAGAGTATAGTTCTTATGATATGATCTTAGCATATGAACTAGTTATAGTTTTCATGTTATGATCTTGCCATATAGAACTTTATACTTAATCTATCATACACACATGTTTAGACTAAGACCAAACTTGAGATGAGTTCTACTTAAATTTAGTCTTGGTCGTTGTTGGTTTGCGGGTTCCGTTCGGCCCTTGTGGCGGATGCTCTAGTAGAAGGACCCCGGGGATGGGTAAGCCTTGTTACACGCTAGAGTAGTAGTCGATAGCTTGGACGTGGTGTCTAGGCTAGAGGCTACCTTCGTTTGTCTCGTACTTGCACGGGCGAGGGCATGGCGGGCAGGTGGTGACAGCCCTGTCCGTCCCTTGTATTCCCCCACGTTCGGGTATGGCGTGGAGCTGTAAGCCGGTGGTACCGCGCACTGGTATAAGCCGGTGCCCGAAGTAAGTCAACAGTGACCATGGCTATCTTAACCTAGAATCTCTAACAGTATAAAGCATGTTTGTGTATCTACTATCTTAACATAGCTATTTAGGATATGCCTGCTCCATGTTAGGTTTATTCTTTTATTCTTTCTTTTACCTTTATCCTTAAGAGTGGTTCAAGTGCGTGTGTCAAGTTATCCCTTATCTATCGTACTTCACTCCTGTTATGAACTTTGGTCTATTGCATAGTCATGTTATCTTGTCCATGTTCCTACTAGAGACTCTTACACCATGCCTTCCCTGTGAAAATACGATACCTTGAATACTTTCGGTGAAAGCTACAGCGGCATTTCCGTGCGCTTTTATGAACTCTTTTTCTGTTTATGCGTTAAGAAACGCCAACTATAATCACCATAGAGCCTAATCACCATTGGCAACGATAGTCATAGGATCTATTCCCTTTTATCATAAATTACCAACCATTGTTGCTCCATAAAGTAATCTCTATTCTCATCTAAATTATAAAGTGAATGTCTACACCTAAATTATCTACTTATGTTGTTATGAGACATAATAATCTAAACTAAAGTAGCATCCTTATTGTATCTTTAAATTGCTGATTGTCCCAATTTACAAAAAAAGTGTAATTAAACCCTAAAATTTGCACCAAAATTACCACTTCCCAATACTAAAATAAAACTAAAATATCCATACGGTACACATTTAAATACCAACATATATTATTGTGAAAATGTTTAAATATCACAGCTTATGCATAGATATTTTTATATTAATCAAAAATATTACAATTAATATGTAAAAGTTATTTAAATAATCATACATGTTGCGCCATCATACAAATCAAAATATACATGCATGTGGATGAGAAAAATTGGCAATAAGTTTATATTTCATATTCTAGCAATCATGAAAATGATCCTTTAACGATTCATATATATCGATGCCACTAACAACTTTGTACATTTTAAGTTGAATGCTATGGCATATCTATATTGTTAGTATATACTGTTGTACTATTTTTATAAAATGACATTGCTACACATATAACTCTTTACTTTGATAAGAAAAATTCAACGTACTACGCAACAGTGTAACACTTGGAACATCATTGGAATGCAGTATGGTCCCTTGATTTGGTGCATAATCACGACCGATCGGTGCAATCTTTCTCCTCTCGCCGGCCCGGCCGGTATGACTTGGATATGAGCCGTCGGTGTCGCCGTGGATGCGCAGCCTAAATCCTACAAGAAGCTAGTTCTTCTTGCCTCCAAAGTACCGCGTAGGTTGGCTGTTACCTATGCTAATGCTATGAGTCGCCTCCTAGATATGATAGTCGCTCAACTGGAATCTAGCTAGAATGGGCCGCAGATGCACGACGAAGCTGCACGGTGTGTGCACGCCATGGCAAAAGAGAGCTAGCTACCTAGAAAGCGCACCCGATGGACTTGTCCTCCTGTCCATGATCCATGCAGGAGAGCAGACAACACAAGGAAGATAAGAAGCACATGATGGGACCGGAACGGTCCTAGTTCTTTGTCGTCATTCTCCCAATTATATACAGCTCAGACAAACAATTCATCGCCAAGAAATAATAAAGAGATAATTTTATATAGTTTTTCCAAAAATAATGATTTGTTGTATTTTTTTTCATAGTAAGAAGCTAGGAAGAGAATTAATAATAGCTATCTAAAAAGCAGAGCTAGATGTGAGATGACTCATGACTACCCTAGACGCTGAGATCATGAGAGATGTGTGTCTTGTCTCTATATATAATGCTGAATGTTTGTCAAATTAACGAGGTGAAGTCGTTTTGATTAATTAAGTTCTTTGTGTGACTTTTTTTTTTGGAGGGAAAATGAATTTCCATTACGCAGAAAACGCTGAATCGTCAGCAATTACACATTGGATACAAGAAGGAATAGTGACCAAACACTGGTCATCACCCATAGAACACAGGCTACGTACCTAGAGCAGCAAGCATATGCGCAGCCTTGTTGCCTTCACGGGTCCGGTGTTGTAATCGGCACGAGTTGAAGTTCAGAGCTAGCAAGCTTTTCAGCTCAGCCGTTAGGAAAGTCATCGGGCTAAGATCAACAGCATTAGAGTAGACAGCTTGTACCACAGCAGTAGCGTCCGTTTCAACGATCACCTGTTGTCAGCAACCCCAATCTGGATTACCCAATCTCACTACAATATCCTCTAGAACCCTCTAGAACCTGGGTACAAAGGGGAGAAAGGGAGAGCTGGGAGAGAAGATAAACAGTAAACCGCAGATCAGGTAAAGTAGAGGTAAATGACAATTGATATTTTGGTTGATGATCCCTCCAGCCTCCGTGCGTGTTGTCTTAAGTAGACAAAGCCCTCTTCACAATCCACCGTCCGGCGTGGCGGTCCACTGCAGAAGGTTCCCGCCCACCCGGCATACGGTACCCGACATTCCTCCCCTCCTTAAATGGCGGCTTTCCCACAAGCCGCTGCAATGATCTTCACCTTTGCAGTGATCTTCACCTCAGGCGTGTGCGGGGGGTTTTGCCACCACGCTGCCGCGCTGGACTTGTGGACGCCAGATAGAGCCATGATTTGAACCCATCAGCACCATAGCAACAGAAGGATGGCCATTCCAATGCCAATAGAAGCTTCGAAGGCAGTCAAGCGAGATAAGCAGGTGCACTAGCTTGCTGTAAGTAATCCTTAACTGCCTGAATTTGTCCTCAATCTTCAGCTTAGACTTGGTGTGAATCCACCTTTGAGTTTTGCGCTTAGACTTGGTGTGAATCCACCTTTGAGTTCTTGCAAAACTCCAGCATCTTCCCCGATCAAACACTTGCCACCCCAATGATGTGAAGGAAGTAACAATTGCAAACTTAGAGCATACGAAGGATAGACTTGTTAACCAGAACACCGCAGCCATGCGAATAGCAAATGAAACTTCCACTTGATAAGAAACAATGGACCGTGATGATCTCTGCAGGAACCCAACAATACCTGTCCCCAACATGCCATCCAGCCAAACTGAATTCGAAGCCAGGCACAGGAGAAGCACCAAATAGCTGTAACATTGCACAACAACCAAAGGAAGACCTCGTGTCTTGGCCGTTGGAACAACAAAGAAGCGGAGGCCATGATTGCTGCATCTGAAACTTAAGAGCTTGCTGCCGCTGCTCCTCAGATAAACCCATCTGCCCCCTCCGTAGATGGTCCACAACTTCTCCTTGACCACTATTTTTATGCAAAGAAAACAGGTACATCATCGGGAATCACATAACTGTCCCAATGACCAAGCACCTCTCCCTTGGCATTAGAACCGACAATGATGATGTTGCCGCGATACCTATGGTCTCCCACGTGTAAGCATGCACCGATAGCGCACACCATTCTGAACTTGAATCCTATGCCTCGGCTTAGTACCGGAATGACAAATACATGTTCTCTTGTAAAACTTCCCGGATATATGAGCTCTTGACAGAAATTCTGCACATAAGCCGAAAGCAATGAACCTCATCGAAAGTGACGCGACAACAAAGATAAAGAGAACAACTGATGAGTTGCAACACAATGTTGGCTGCTGAATCAGCTTGATGTAAATCTAGATTGCACTCTGGCCGTACGAGGCTTCACAAACCGACTAATGATATGATTTGGTGGTGGCCTTACTGACATCAAGAGTGTAAACTCTGTATTGGCAACATCATAGTGCATATGCGAGAGACCGGCTACCCATGAGATTGAGGAACCCCAAAGCACAACAACCCAACCACCCGTAGAATTGCCATGTAAGTGTAGCACCAGCAGTACCTGAGCGGTAGCTCCACATTTCATCGAACATCCGTGATGCAGAGCGAAGAGAGCACCGAGTTGCTCAAATCAGCAGCCAGTACCATCGAAGACACATCTCGTGGGGTAGAGAATGGTGAAGCCGATGCCGCATCCAATTGTGGTAGGTGATTCGGGCGCGTGGCATGGTGAAGCCGAGGTAGCTGCGGAGCGGAGATGTCGCCAACGACGAACTCGCTGGCGCGCTTTGCTGCCCGTGGTGACGAGCTCGACGAACACGGCTTCGCTGAGCTGGCGGCGTGGACTTCCTTCCCCTACGCGGCGCGGCTGGGCGCAGATGGAGTCGTGGCGACGGGCCGGCGCGCGCGCGCCGGCGCGCCCTTGAGGTTGGTGTAGTGGTGCCTGATCGGTGGCTGCGGCCCGGGCGCCGCGGGTGATGATGGCGTGGGCGCCTTGGCGAAGCGCGAGGCGTGGTGGCGAGCGCGCCAGGTGCCCGATGTAAGAGGAGCCTGGTGGCGCCGGCATCGCGACGCTGTAACCGATCCCGCGACGCTGCTGGCCCATGTGGATAAGCTTCGCGTGCTCTTCGCAACTCGCTCTAAGCGCCCCGACGCTGCGTCCCAACACCGCCCTCTCGCGCGCTGCGCACGCGGCCTGCCGGTGGCGAGACGAATTGGCGCGAGGATGGATGGGAGTCGAGGGCGATGAGCGGGGACTCCTTCCGATCCGGATGACGGTGGCCTGCTGCGTGACCTCGGATAGAGGCGAAGCCAAAAAGGGCGGACGCAGAGGAACTCGCCATGGTCGACGACGCCGAGGCGGGCGTGGTGGAGCTCGCCGCGGATCGGCGGAGTCGAGGAAGCCCCCATCCTCGGCGCGGTGGCGGCCGCGGAGGAGGACGCCGTGGTCGGCGGGCCAGCGTGGACGTGGAGGGACGCGCCGCGGTCGGCGCGCCAGGAACCAGCCATGCGCGGGCGAAGTCGTGGCGGGCGCGAGAAGAGTACTGACGCGACGGCTGAATCGAGGCCGATGCGAACAGCTCGCCGCGGTGGAACCGGAGCGACATGGCGGACTTGAGCACCTCGCTGGTTGAGGACGGAGGACCTTCGGTCCCACCTCCGGCGCCTCCGCGCTGGATCTCGTGCGGAATCTCCTCGGGCTTGAGGGGCTTGGCGGGGAACTCGTGCTCGGCGGGACGGGGAAGAAGTCCTCGACCTCGAGCTCCGACACGCGTAGATCCGGTCGGAGGGCGAGGGGACCGTGAAGACGACGCCGGCGGTGAGGATGATGCCGCGCTCTTCCGGGGTGCGGTCCAGCTGCTCGAACAGACCACCCCGGTTGTCGGCGAATACCACGCCATCGATCCGCTTGGGCCCGACGACGCCGAGGTCGACGCGGGCGCTCCGAACAGCCCTCCCGCTTGTCGGCCACCACGACGGCCTCATCGGGCTGCGCCGCGGGGTCCACTCGGGGGTGGCGACGCGGGACTCGATGGCAGCGGGCGGCGCTGCTCCCCCGAGCATCCCACCGGGCCTCGATCTCATCGAACCTGCGGAGGATCCGGGCAAAAGCGAGCTCGAGGTACTGATCCATGGCGAGGATCGACGGAGCTGATACCACCGCCGCAACCCCCAACTGATTACCCAATCTCACTACAATATCCTCTAGAACCCTCTAGAACCCGGGTACAAAGGGGAGAAAGGGAAAAGCCGGGAGAGAAGATAAACAAGAAACCGCAAAGACAGGTAAAGTAGAGGTAAATGACAATTGATATTTTGGTTGATGATCCCTCCGGCCTCCGTGCGTGTTGTCTTAAGTAGACAAAGCCCTCTTCACAATCCACCGTCCGGCGTGGGCGGGTCCACCCGGCGAAGGTTCCCGGCCCACCCGCATACGGTACGACACTGCCTTGCGCCTATCTCAACCGCAGCTTGCACACCTTGGATGCAAGCGATGATCTCGCCCGCAAAGGTTCCGTAAGAGCATCGAGTCTCTTTGTGTGACTAACAGGAGGCGAAGGGGGTGATGATGATGGTTCAACATGTCTCTTGGTTGTGTATGTGTAGGCGTAAATGTTAGAGAGGACGCAATTGTCGATGGTAGTGGTGTTAAGGTTCGTTGTCACAACCGCCTTCGAGGGGGGCGGCGGCAAAGGGCCAGCGCGCCGGCGCTAGGCACTACAACAATAATCTTCTATAGGGGCGGTTGAGGGATGCCTTCAGAGGGGCGGTTTTTGTAACCGCCCCTAACTCTCTGTTGTTACCGTGGTCTTACTCCGCCCCTATCAGTGACCCTTTGCAGGGGCGGTTGATAACACGAACCGCCCTATTGTGGATTTAGAAATCGCATTTTCAAAATTCGAAAAAAAATAGCAAAAGATTTTTTTAATTGGGGAAGAGCCCCACCGCCAACCACCAACCATTCCTTGCCACTATGATTTTCTTAGAGTTTTTGCAAATGTTTTAGAAATGTTGCGCGGCGGCCGTGATTCGAACCCATGACCAACCACTTTCGCGAAAAAAGCAACCACCACTAGGCTACACATGTGTTTGTGTCCATATCTCATTCAGCGTCCCCCACATATTATACAAATCCGAGTGTAAATTGACTATTTGAGGGCTTAAACAGATTTAAACCAAAAAGTGGTCAACTACAAAGTTTCATAACTTTTCGAGATCTACATTTTATATTTAGAAAGTTTTTTTCGTCCGAGATCGCTTTTCTTAAATTTGAATTTCAAATTTGAGATTTGAACACAACTTTTGTATGACTAGATGATTTCAAACTAAAAAGTGGTCAAATGAAAGTTTCATAACTTTTTGAGATCTACATTTCATATATAGGAAGTTTTTTCGTCCGAGGTCGTTTTACAAATTTTGAATTTCAAATTTGAGACATTTGAACACAGCTTTTGCATGACTAAATGATTTCAAACTAAAAAGTGGCCAACTACAAAGTTTCATAACTTTTCGAGATCTACATTTCATATATAGAAAGTTTTTTCATCCGAGGTCGTTTATTAAAATTTATTTTTTAGTGCCTCGTATTTAAATTCGCAACCCACCGTAGGGCGCTCAATATAGAGCCGCCCCTACCGTGGACCACAATAGGGCGGCTGAAACAAAAACCGCCCCCTCAGGGTCACCCTTTAGGGGCGGCTGAAACAAAAACCGCCCCTATAGTGGTCGGTGTAAGGGAGGTTAGTTGCATGGAAGGATTTGCTTCACTTTGTAGGGGCGGCTCAAAACATCAACCGCCCCTAATCAAAAAGGGAGGCGTTCCATTACATCCTCCTTATTTATATAGCCCTCTTATAGGACTTGTATCTCAAACAATCTCTAAATATTTTCTTATATTTTCGGAATACCTTTTACAAGCAAACTATTTTTCTTTTCCTAATAGAAGATTTCCTTATAGATTGGAATATCTCCTGGTTCATGGGCCGGCTCGGCTAGGTGACTGTGACATTCGTGTTGTGCGCGAATGAGAAGGATGATGGGAGTCACAGCCTCTGCAGTGCAATTGGGTCTGGCCATTGAGGAGTTTAAAGCTTTGGTGCTTGGTAGGATACAGGCACATAGGATGCTGTCAGCGCTTCTTTGATTGATGGTCTTCTCTTCGTTCCAGTCGCAAAATCTTTATTGTATATAGTTACAATCTCGTGCGACTCTAGTGTTGTGTGGCTTCGATCCTTATGATTGTCGTAGTATTGTGACAAACTCTTTCCGTGCTTATTGAAAAAAACACCCCGTAGCACGATCGCTAAAAAAAAGAAGGCACCAAAGGGACGAAGGAATCATGGCGCCGTATATATCAGTATTGGGTCTTTTTATTGCTATTTCGACCATATTATTGCTCTTGTCTAGGTATTTGGCCTGGGTCTTTTTTATTGCTATTTGGACCATACTACTCTTGTCTAGGTATTTGGCTAGGCTAGAGAGAAATAGCCTTCATATCTAAATCTCCAATTAAGACCACAAGACCTGAATTCAACGTCTGGGATTTTTTCACTTAGACCCCTCCACCTGTGGGGTTTAAATCTAACCCACGTGTATCCGGTGGGAGGGTTTAAGTGAAAAAAACACCCGACTCCATGGACATTGGATCCAAACCTAGTTTTAAATAGCCGGCTATAGCTATTGAGAAAGGCTCCCGCTATTTCATTTAGCTAGCTATAGCCGGCTATAGCCCGCTATAGCCTGTAACGGCAGCCCCGCCGCTATGGCCTTAATTGTAGTTTCCATAGTTAGCACACAAAGTATAACCTGTAACGGCAGCCCAGCCGCTATGGCCTTAATTGTAGTTTCCATAGTTAGCACACGAAGCTGGTTTCCATAGCATACGCTCACTAAAATAAGAGGATTAGTTAACCAAGGAAGCAAATCTCTTTCACCACTTTCATTTCCTAGGCCTAGCTAACTGCAAGTGCAAAATGCTTAGGTCATCGGCAATGGTTAGCTATTTGACTATCTAGATGTGACGTGGCAAAAAGTAGGAGAGACAAGAAGTCACTAGCTACATGCAAATAGCTAGACTATTTCACGAAGCCCAAAAACATGTGAGTCCAATAATATAAAATAGTTTTTGTTGTTGTCTCTCACCTCCACATCAGAGACTACATAGCTAGCATTGGCTATACTCTCTCGTCCCTAAATGTTTGTCGTTCTCGCTTCCCGAGAAACTATTGCCGGCAATTATATTTTAAAATATATAAATATTTATGCTACGTAATTAATATCATCGGAAAGATCTTTTTTGTCTAGTTTTTTAATAAATTTATTTAAAAGATATAAATGTTGCACGTATTTTATACAAATCGATTCAAACTTGTGGCACGAAAACCCACGGCGACAGTCAATTAGGGAGTATGTCATTGTCACCTCATTATGCGAACCCCACGTGCAAATAATATTTTATTCTACATCTTTTCTCCTTCTTCTCTCGACGAGCAGGCCCACAGACTACCTCGTTTTTCTAAGTGAGACAAGTGTTGAGACATGAGATAGTTGGTTTTAGTAATTCATATCATCATCTTTTCCATCTTCTCTTCTACCTAGGAAAAATGATGATATGAATTATTATGAGCTAGCTAAGGTGATATCGTTGGAGACGCACTTAGCAAACGATAGACTTGCGTGGAATTCATCTCACTTGTCCGTCTCTTTGAATTTTCAGTTTTTTACTTTTTTTTGAAAAAAAAATAGGTCAGCCCGTTTTTAGAAAAGGGCTAGATCTTTTTGGCATACCCTACTAGCTGGTTTTAGTAATTTTTATTACTAGATCAAGAACCAAACACACTAGTTTTTTTTTTGTGTTTTGGCTAGGCTAATCCCATCTCTAATCTCTTAGCTTAAGCACATGTGCAAGAAAATATATTATTAATAAGAATGTGTCACAATCGTCCCACCCCCACCAATATTCCTCCCAATCCTTATTTACGCACGCACGCTCTTTCATTTGCTGGCGCACGGGCCTTCCTTCTCACCAATCCTATTCTACGGGCACGGTTCCCGCTCGGTTCCGGTTTCGGTTCCGTTCCCCTCCGGCTCTCCTAGGTAGTCACGGACAGGCGGCTGGCGTTTTTAAAATAGTTCAAAACACACCAGCCGTTCCTTTCCCCTTCTCCTTCTCAACGGGCAGACCGTCGGTCGCACGGCGCCGCCCACCTCCAGCCCCCATGCGCTCGCGCGTGCGTCTTGCACGCCGCCCGCGGTCGCGCCCGTTGCTCCACCTCCGCCCCCACGCCTCGCGTCGTCACCGCTCGCCGCCCGCCGTCGGCGCCGCCGCTCCACCTCCGTCCCCACGCGTGCACGCTGTTCCTCACCGCGCATGTCGATGTGGAGGCAGAAGGCTCGTCGATGCGGTGCGGCGGCCGACGAGGTGTAGATGAAGGTCCATCATCCCCGGGGCAGTCTCGATTTGGGCGGATTTCTCACTGCGCAACCTCAATTTGGTGCGGATTCGTCGGCACAGCCTCAATTTGAGGCTGAGGCACAAGCGGCGGAGGTGGATTCGAGTGCGTTGAGGGAGGAGTGCCTCAATTTGGTGCGGATTCGTCGGCACTGCCTCGATTTGAGGCTGAGGCATAAGCGGCGGAGGTGGATTCGAGTGCGTTGATGGCTGAGGAGTGAGGGGCCCCGACCAGTTCGTCGCCCATCCAGACCCGGCAGCAGCAGTCAGCACCCTACTGCGACATGATTGACGGATGTGTCGCTGCGAGGACGTCTACTTCATCACCAACAATGGCATTCAACGACTCTAGCTTGTCCAAGTATGCATCACTGTCTCTTCCGCCTACCCTTCATCTGCTTGATTCGCCTGGATTTGTGTGCTAGGTGAAAGGGCTTCGAGTGCTCATTTTGCAGTCATCGGCCTCTGGTTTCTAGGGTTCATCCTAACCGGGGAGTGATCCTAACCCTCGATTCTGGGTCGGGGAGGCAAATCGATGTGATGCAGATAACACTATAATATATGGCTAAGTTGCTATGATCTATCGATGTGATTCAGGTCGCCTCTAGAGCCTAATGGCATAAATCACGAGCATATCTAAATTTGTTACCAATCCCTTATTCTATTGTAGGGGATAACATGTTCAATTCGGTTGAATAGTTTAGCATCAAATGTGTTGGCTATTCACTTTCTTCCTTCTACTAAGATATGGCTGTAACTTAAGATGTTCATCTCGTTGCATAATGCTAGTGTTGGGCATGATGGGGATTCAGTTTCTTTGTTTTTATATAGAATTAGTCAACAGAGGACACTAATTTATGCTGTTAAGGCTAGGTGAAGAATTCCAGCAAGAGCTTTAAGCTTTCTGAAAGAGCAGAGTGATCTTCTGTGGCTTCATGAGATATGCCTATCATCTGATTCTGAGACCTTTTCATGCCTTTTTTTTGCTCTGCTGTGGTAGTCCCAACGTAGTTGATAGCTTCACAACTAGTATAAATCCAGAAAAGCCACTTTCCTTTGTTGAAAGAAGACGTCTTCTTTAACTCTCTAAAATTGCTGCAATAGCATATAGGTGTTTTCTGTCAACTTTCATGTTATACTCTGCAGTTTGCACTGAAACATTTCATTAGGAATTTCTCATATTCTACATACATTACACAAAATAGAAGACGTCTTCTTATCTCTCTAAAATTGCTGCCGTAGCAGCTGCTACTTACAACCGACACGCTTATGGTTGTTTGTTTAATTTTGCAGGTTGAGTGGAAACGTTACTGCAGAACTCTCTCCCTCCTAGCGTTCCAGAGCTTCGGTGTGGTGTATGGAGACTTGAGTACATCGCCTTTGTATATCTACAGAAACTCATTGTCTGGGAGACTGAACGGTTACCTTGATGAGACAACAATCTTTGAGTTGTTTTCTCTGGTGATTTGGACCTTTACAATTATTCCTTTCCTCAAGTATGTCATAATTGTCTTGGGTCTTGGGTGCGGACGATAATGGGGAAGGTAAGCAACTTAATTGCAATATATTGTGTTATTGATGACTTTCTGCGCTGTCTGAGTTGTGTAACTGTTTTTCTTTTTTGAAATGCATATGCTGTAGTTTAAGCTAGTTTTGCACTTTTCCTTGAATCTCAAGAAAACACATTAGCTTAGGACATGCCAAACTTTTGCCCAACAAGAATGTTCGCTCAGCTTTCTAGTAGTTGATTCTAAAAAAAAGTTGTCTAGCAGCCGATTCTTAAAAAAAAAGGTTGTCTAACAGAGTAACAGTAGCTTTGTTTAGGTATCTAGTGAATGTTTCTTTCTTCGGTACACATGTTATTATGTTACCTTATCAAAATTAATGTGTTATACAGGTGGAACGTTCGCTTTGTACTCACTTCTTTGTAGGCATGCAAATTTCAGTCTGCTGCCAAACCAGCAAGCAGCAGATGAAGAGCTGTCAACTTATTATCACCCAGGCACTGATCGTGTGGCTTCCTCTCCATTCAAAAGGTTTCTAGAGAAGGACAGGAAGTTGCGGACCTGTGTACTTCTTTTTTGTTCTGTTTGGTGCATGCATGGTGATAGGTGATGGTGTCCTCACACCAACTATATCTGGTATGCATTCCATCTCCTAGTTTCTTCACTCCGTTTAGTTATGTGGTACGTTTCTACTGTCCTGTGACATCCAATATTGTGGCTAGTGCAGTTTTGTCAGCCATCTATGGATTACAAGATCTTGCTGTAAGTGGACTAGCAGATGGTATGTGTGTTGGTTCGATTTTCTTTACTACTGCCTGTTGTTACTGAGAAACTCATTATTGTAAGAAACTTTATTCTAATAATAGTATTAGAGCGATCACCTTCAGAAGGTGTTGCATTAGTCATGCTTATACAACACCAGACGGTTGGCTGAAGTTTTGTAGCCTAAGATTGAAATTCAACACCACAGACTTATGTTTCTTAACTGATCTCCTATATTTGGGTAGTGTGCTGAGGGGATGAACTCAATCTGTAATTTAGTATCCTTGTAATTTGCAATATGGATCTAAACTTCATTAACCGGTGATAGAATAGGATTCCACACTTAGGGCTAACCCTAGAAGGGTAGTCATATAGTTGCATACATGGGCCTCATGGGCCTAATACTCATACCCAACACCCCCGCAGCCCGAACTACCGTCGCAAATGAGTTTGCGACCGGACACGAAAAGAAGTACAACACATGAGCCCCCCCACGACGCAACTAGCCACGGGTGATGTTGAGGCCGAGCGAAACTCGGTGAAGGTCGAGGATGGGAGACCCTTGGTGAAGATGTCGGGCGAATCGAGGTGGTCGGGACGTGCAGACCGAACTTCGCCGATGGCGACTTCGATCACGGACAAAGTGTAGATCGATCTCCACAAGCTTGGTCCTCTCGGTGCTGCACGGGGTTGGTGGAGAGGTAGACGGCGCCGACGTTGTCGCAAAGAGACCAGCGTGGTCCCGGAGAGAGGGCCGTGGAGCTCGGGCGAGGAGCTGCCGGCCGGAAGCCTCAAATACGCCGTTGTGTCGGCGGTACTCCGCCTCAAAGACTGAGCGAGACGACCGGCCGACGCTTGGCGACCAGGACACCAAGTTGCCGCCAAGGAAGACGGCGAGCTGGCGGTGGAGCGCCGAGTGTCGTGACACCCGCCCGGTCCAAATCGGTGTAGACCACCCGGCTCGGTGGAGGGAGACCGGTGAAGCGGCAACCCGTAGTCAACGGTGCCGCGGAGGTAGCGGAGGAGGCGCTTGAGAGCAGTCCAGTGGGGCTCTCGAGGATCATGCATGTAGAGGCAAATCTGCTGCACGGCGTAGGTGATGTCCGGTCTGGTGAAGGTGAGGTACTCGAAGTGCACCAGCGAGACTCCGGTACTCAGTGGGGTCTGCCACGGGACTGCCCTCGGCCTCGGCGCCTTGCCCCGTGTATCAACCGGAGGGGCAAGGCTTGCGGCCGTCATCCCTGCTCGCTCGAGGATATCAAGAGTGTACTGCCGCTGGTGAAGAAGAAGTCCAGTGGGACGAGGCTCAACAGTGACCCCGAGAAAATGGTGGAGCGTGCCCAGATCCTTCAAAGGAAACTCCTGCTGAAGAGCGCTGATGATGCGGTGTAGTAGTGAAGGATTGGAGGCTGTGAGGACAATGTCATCAACATAGAGCGAAAGGTACGCAGCCTCGGCTCCACGATGGTAGATAAACAGGGGACGTATCGACTTGGCCTCCACAAAGCCCAGTGACACCAAGAAGGCTGCAATCCGAGAGTGCCACGCCCGAGGGGCCTGCTTGAGGCCGTAAAGAGACTTGTTGAGCCGGCAGACCATGTCAGGACGAGAAGAGTCGACAAACCCCGCCGGGCCGACTACGATGGACCGTCTCGTTAAGGCTCCCATGCGAAAGGCATTCTTGACATCCAGCTGATGTACCGGCCAGAACGAGCAAGAGCCCGTGAGAGCACCGTGGCGGACGGTGGCCGGCTTCACCACCGGGCTGAAGGTCTCATCATAGTCAACTCCCCGGCGCCGAGTAAACCCGCGAAGAACCCAAATGAGCCTTGTACCGCTCCGAGGGTACCATCTCGCCCGCCACTTGTGAGTCCGATCCACTTGCCGGTGACGGCGTTGGAGCCGGCGGGCGGGGCACCAGATCCCAAGTCTGGTTGGCGAGGAGAGCCGCGTACTCCTCTTCCATTGCACGGCGCCAGTGAGGGTCGGACAGGGGGCGCGAACGGAAGAGGGTGCCGGGGAGACTGCGAGTCGCCGGCATCGCCAAGAAGAGCCCGAGACCGCAGTACCCGCCGCTGCGCCGTCACCATCGGTGAACATGACGCTGGTCGCGGTGAAGCAACGGCGGGTGGTACACCGGGCGACACAAAGACGCGTGCGCCGGGACGGGCGGTGGAGTAGGTGTAGCCGGTGGTGAGGAGGCCACCAGTGGTGTCGGTGTCGTCGGTGAAGAAGACACCACCGGTGGTGACCGGGAAGGAAGACGCGAGAGCCACCCCGGTGGGGGCGGTGGCGGGACCGCTGGAACCCGGTGTCGGTAGGTGCTTGCAGGGCAGCAAACGCCCCCGGTGCAACGCACACTGCTGGGCACCACGGTCCGGAGGAGCGCACACCGGCAATCCCTTGGCCCGCGGTAGGGGGCCGCGACGGAGGGGCGAGACCACCGGACCCGCACAAGGTGCGGAGTCGCGCGGCACCGGGCGGGCGAGCCGGACACGGGGAAGTAGGACCCGCAGAAACAAAGAAAGGTGGTCGGGCCACCGGGTCGGCCAGGACACATCTCAAAGAGGTCGAGGTCGAGGGGGAAGCCGGGTGGTGGTGGTGGTGGTGGTGGAGAAGGGGAAGATCGACTCATCAAACACCACATGGCGAGAGATGAGGACCCGACGAGAGGTGAGGTCATAGCACCGGTAACCCTTTGTGGTCTGGAGAGTACCCGAGGAAGACACACAGGGTCGAGCGGGGAGCCAGTTTGTGGGGAGCAGTGGCAGCGGTGTTGGGGTAGCACGCACACCCAAAGACACGGAGGTGCTCGTAGCGAGGAGGGGTGCCGAAAAGGGCATGGTGTGGCGTGGGAGCCGGGCGTGCAAATGAAGGAAGGCGGGTTGAGAAGGTAGGTGGTGGTGTGAAGACTCTCACCCCCCGTAAGCGTGCGGGAAGGGACGCCCGAGAAGAAGGGTGCGCAGGACGCCGTTCGTGGTAATGGATCATGCGCTCCGCCTTGCCGCTCGGGAGGAGGTATACGGACAAGACATGCAGAGCTGCACCCCGCGTGCTCAAGGAAGAAGGCACGAGAGGGGTTGTTATCGAACTCACGGCCATTGTCACACCGACGGCCTTGATGGTGCAAAATTAATTGAGTCAACACCCATGCGAAAAAGTGGTGAAGAGAGGGAAAAGCCTCCGACTTGGCACGCAAAGGGAAAGTCCACGAATAATGCGAAAAATCATCAATCACCACCAAATAGTATTTATAGCCAGAGTTACTGATGACAGGAGATGTCCAAAGGTCGCAATGTATAAGATCAAAAACATGAGCCGCATGTGAAGTGGAAGAAGAAAAAGGAAGACGAACATGGCGGCCCGGTTGGCACGCATGACACAAATGCTCATCGTGAGCTCGAGTACATCGAATGTCCGAAGCTACGGCTAAGCTACATCAAGGCGCCACGCCCAGATGGCCGACGGCGGTGCCAAGTAGTAGACGAGGTAGTGGCGGCGAAAGCAAATGACAAAAAGGCCGGCGACGAAGAGGAAGAAGACGCCGAAACCGAAGAGTGTAAAGGGGCCCCGTCTTTGTCACACCGAGCGAGGACGCCGGAAGCCAAATCCTTCACAAGAAGACCGTGAGGAGTCAAACTCAACGTAAACAAGAATTGTCACCGTAAAACGACGAATAGAAAGGAGGTTGTGAACCATGGAAGGAGCAACAAGAACATCGTGAAGACGAAAAGACCCGTGAGCCCCCGGGCGGCACCCACGGAAGTGACAGAAGACAAGACCCATTTGCGACCATGATGGACGAAGGAAGGGAGGAAGAAGGAGGGCGAACCGACGAGAGTATACCGGGTCGGAGTGGTGTGGTACGCGGGCCCCCGAGTCGGCGACCCACCAAAGCCCGCCAGAGGGGTCGTGGGGCGCCGTCTTTGTGGTAGGCGCCAAGGCCGCCCGTCCTGACCGACCGGCCGGCGAGGCACCGGGAGGAGCCCAGTGGACGCCCGAGTAGGCGCCGAAGGGTCCGCCCACCCCTGAGTAGCACCAAATAACAGGACGGCCGGCGGACGAGGTGCGCCCACGGAAAATCAGTGCTGGAAGGGCCACATCGAGATGCGCCCCCGACCACGGGTCTTTGGAGAGGGCCAGGGGTGCACCTCGGGAGGCGCGGCGCCGAGGGTGGCCACCGCCTCCGCCTCCACGGCCACCCTCCTGCCGCCACGACGACGGCGCCACCACCGCCACCACCACCACGGCCCCCACCCCGCTCAGCCCAGGAGGTGAGTGCCAAGGAGAGACGACGGCGACGGAGTGGACGGACGGAGAGGTGGAGTGGCGGCGAGTGCGATCGTAGAGGGACGAGGGTGCCGGGCGAGACCGACACCGGCCTGAACACCCCTGCTGGAGCTCCTCCATGACAAGGTCATCACGGACCGCGAAGCCGGGAAGGGGCGACCCGGGGAGGATGCTCCTGAGGTGAGCGTACCGGTCGCTGAGGCCGCGGAGGACGTTGAGGACCAGGATACGGTCCTCCACGGGCCAGCCAAGGTCGCCGAGGAGTCCGCCATGGCCTTCATCTTGCGGCAGAACTCACTGACGGAGAGGTCACCCTCGACGGAGGTCCGAAGCTCGCCTCGAGCCTCATGGCCCGGGTCTCGGCGTTGCGAACTGCCCCTCGAAGCGCCGCCCCGGCCCGCGCGAGTGGGGAGTGTTGCGGAGGAGGCCGTGGAGGTCCACGGAGATCGTCCCCACGATCCGGGAGAGGACGATATCGTCCCAGGCGCAGCCACGCGGCGGTGGTGGCACGCCACGGGTCGCACAGACGGGTCGCCGAGGGCGAAGGCGGAGTGTGAGGAGGACGAGGTCGCCCGGAAGCGTAGGACGGCGACTTCCGCCGAGGACGACCGGGACCGAGGCGGATGTTCGACCCCGCCGGCCCGTAGTGGAGCCGTGCCACTAGCGGGTCGGCCGGGTCATGCCGGGGACCACCGTGGTGGACGACGCGACGGTGGACCGCCCCGCCACGCTCCAGGTGGTGGCAGAGGAGGTAGCCCCGCCGCCGGGGAGCGGTAGGGGCGGCGAAAGGTGCTCCACGCCGCGACCGGCAGCCGCCGGCATCACCGGCCGCCGCGGTCCAGTGGCGATGGCGGCCGCCGCAGACGAAGCCCGACCCGCCCAGCATTCGCGCGGGCAGCAGCCGTGCGTTGGTGAGAGCGACGCCGGCGAGAGCACCTGGCGGCGGTGGAGGCGGTGCCGGGAACGGGTTAGCGCTGGTACCGCACTCCCACCGGCCTCGGTGGCCACTGGGTTGAGACCACATGGGCATCCCATATGGCCGGGGAGCACCATAGGCAGAGGACCAGCCACCGGCAAAGAGCCGGGAAGCCACCACGTGTTCGTGGCTGCAAAGGGAGGTGGGTTGGCCGATGCCGGCGAGGGGATGGGAAACAGCAAATGGATGGGAAATGTGAGGTACGCCACCGCATCTGCGCGTCCCTTGCCCGACTCGCCCCGTCTCGCCCGCGTCCCCGCCGCCGGCTCGCCCTCGCCCCCGCGTCCCCCGCCCGAGCCGGCCCCGCAGGTGCCCCCCGGCCGAGTCTGGGCAGATCCCGAGCACGCCCATCGCGACGCCCGCAGCCAGGAGGGCGGGCGCCCGACGCGACCGGCGAGGAGGGGCGCGGCCCGCCCGCACTGGGCAAACAGGCCGACGGTCGAGGGCGGCGCACCGGGCGTGGAGGCGCCGCGCCGGCGCGCAGGGGAGCGTACCGCAAGGCGCCGAGTGCTTCCGCGGGCGACCGGGCCCACGCCTCGCCGGGAGGTAAGTGGGGAAACTCGAAGAAGTACCGGGGAGGAGGGGAGGGGCTGGCCGGCCATGGAGGCACCGGCGGCGGCGGCAAATACGGTTTGCTCTCGGCGGCGGCTACAGGGGAGAGGGAGAGGGAAGGGTGGGGAAAGAACCAAATTGATACCATGATAGAATAGGATTCCACACTTAGGGCTAACCCTAGAAGGGTAGTCATATAGTTGCATACATGGGCCTCATGGGCCTAGCCTCATGGGCCTAATACTCATACTCCAACAACCGGTACAATCCATATTACCTTTTGTTACGGATATATACTGAAAACTTCATTTAATGTGTGAGTATCTGGTTCTAGTTGTATAAATTTCAAACTTACTCAACTGGTAAAAACACCGGCATCTATGAATTGCGAAAAGACCGACATGAAACCTATCTTAATAAATTGTTATTCAAGTTACCTGTAAGATAGTAGCAATAAGCGATTTGTGAAATATGATTTATCTTGGACATGTCAGAGTTTTGTTGCTTATTTGGCATGTGTTCA
Organism: Hyparrhenia diplandra; assembly: GCA_015847255.1. Lineage (NCBI taxonomy): Eukaryota > Viridiplantae > Streptophyta > Magnoliopsida > Poales > Poaceae > Hyparrhenia > Hyparrhenia diplandra. Next base: position 29,077 of record JADLZK010008791.1, on the reverse strand, counting down.
ATCTGAACCTGTACATCTCCAAGATTCAATTGCGTGCTATATGCTGATTCTATGACTTAGCATTAGAATCAAACCATCTGTAGTGTGCACAATGTGTTTTTTTTGCTGAAAAAGAAACATATGGTGACTACTTGTTTTATTTTTGTTTGCTAAACTAAATTATGACTACTTGTTTATATTGTGGGAAAACAGATATTCTGCGGTTAATCTGCTACTTGCATTTCTTCCACGAAAACAGTTTTTTTTTTCACGTAAGAATGACGAAAAAAGGTATGTGATAATCTCACATTACTTTGTACTCAGAATTACATACACTGCCAGCTTTCAAAAATTATTTACTATGCAATTTAAAAACTTTGAACCATGACCATTTAAAAGTTTATACTTCTTTGGCAATAAACTTTTGAATTATGATATAATAAACTCTGTGTTGCTATGTTCAAAACTTTACAATTGGAATCTAACCTAAAAGCTTTTTAACTATGACAATCACAAACTTTGTATGCTAGGTTCGCAAACTTTATACTATAACATTAGAAACTTTGTAATGCTAGGTTCACAAACTTTTAGACTATAACATTTATAAACTTTTTACTGCTAGCTTAACAATTTTAGACTATAACATTACCCGAATTTAACCTGTAGTTTCTTTGTTCTTTTAGGGTCTGAAGTTACAACCCACTCTGTCAATTACCTTTTTATTGGTGTCAAAGACCTTTGTTGTCAGTTATAAACAATGATTTAATAAGGTATGTGATAATCTCACATAACAAAATACTCAATATTACATACACTCATGCTTTCAAAAAAATTATAAACCTTTTATCGCTAGGTTAAAAACTTTATACTTTGTAACATTATCAACTTTGTACTAATAAGTTTAAAACTTTACACTCGATTTCATAAAACTTTACACCTACTGCCTAGCAAACTTTGTAATGCTAGGGAAAAAAAACTTTGAACTATTGCTCGATAAAGCAATGAACTTTTTGCACTACATACTGTTAGGTTATAAACTTTAGACTATATTAGTGATAAACTTTTTCTTGATAGGTTCAAAACTTTTTTAGATTATAACATTAGCAACTTTGTGCTAATTGGTTTGAAACTTTACACTTTCGAATTTATAAAACTTTGAACTTCTACATAGCAAACTTTGTAATGCTAGGTAAAAAACTTTTTGTACTATTGCATGATAAAATTTTTTGAGCTTTTTTCATCTAGACTATAATATTTTTTATAAATGTCTTACTTTGCTATGTTCAAAAATTTAGACTATAACATTAGAAACTTTGTACTAAAATGTTGAAAACTTTACCTTACTTTTACAAAACTTTGAACCATGACATAGCAAACTTTATAATGCTATTTAAATAACTTTCAACTATTGCACGATAAACTTTTTTGAACTTTTTGGTACTGTATACTTTGCTAGGTTAAAAACTTTAGACTATAATATTTATAAACTTTTTAACTTTGCTAGGTTCAAAACTGTAGACTAGAACATTAGCAACTTTGTACTGATAGGTTGAAAACTTTTACACTCGAATTTATAAAACATGCCTCCTACTAAGCAATGTGTTTTTGGTTTTTTTTTTGTTTTGAGAAAATAAAGGATGCCCCCTACTAGGCAATGTTTTTTGGGGTAATGTTATTTTGAGTAAAAGCCCCCTACTAGGCATTTTTTTTTTTCAAAAAAAAAGAGCAAGCCCCCTACTAAGCAATGTGTTTTTGGGATTTTTTTATTTTGAGAAAATAAAGCATGCCCTCTACTAGGCAATGTTTTTTGTGGTATTGTTATTTTTGCGGTGAAGATGTGTGCACACTTCACACAATTTTGCTGAGATTAGGGTTCACACATTTTACTTTTGCACACATACATCTTCCTTATATAAATTCAGCGCCACAAAGCTAGCCTCGAGCGAAGTTAGTGAGGCCGAGAGGGCCGTTAGGCCCTCGAGGCCGAAGCGGTGATTTTGTGTGCACACTTCACACAATTTTGCTTTGAGATTAGGGTTCACACATTTGCTTTGAGATTAGGGTTCACACTTTTGCGAGATTAGGGTTCACACATTTTGCGTAGATTAGGGTTCACACATTTCTTTGAGATTAAGGTTCACACATTTTGCGTAGATTAGGGTTCACACATTTTGCGTAGATTAGGGTTCACATATTTTTGCAGAGATTAGGGTTCACACATTTTTTGTAGAGATTAGGGTTCACACATTTTTTTGCGAGAGATTAGGTTTACACATTTTGCTGAGATTAGAGTTCACACATTTTGCATAGATTAGGGTTCACATATTTTGATGAGATTAGGGTTCACACATTTTGCGAGATTAGGGTTCACACATTTTGTTGAGATTAGGGTTCACACATTTTGTTTGAGATTAGGGTTCACACATTTTGCAAAGATTAGGGTTCACACATTTTGCAGAGATTAGGGTTCACACATTTTGCGTAGATTAGGGTTCACACATTTTACTTTTGCACACATACATCTTCCTTATATAAATTTAGCGCCGCAAAGCTAGCCCCTGAGCGAAGTTAGCGAGGCCGAGAGGGACGGTAGGCCCTCGAGGCCGAGCGGTGAAGATGTGTGCACACTTCACACAATTTTGCTGAGATTAGGGTTCACACATTTTGCTGAGATTAGGGTTCACACATTTTGCAGAGATTAGGGTTCACACATTTTGCTGAGATTAGGGTTCACACATTTTGCAGAGTTTAGGGTTCACACATTTTGCAGAGATTAGGGTTCACGCATTTTGCTGAGATTAGGGTTCACACATTTTACTTTTGGACACATACATCTTCCTTAGATAAATTTAGTGCCGCAGTTGGCCTTAGAGCCTAAGTTGAAGTAAGCCATTCGCTCCGAGGCCGGAGGCAAAGAGAGGGAGAGAAAGAGAGAGGGGGGGGATAGAGAGAGATGGAGAGAGGGAGGGGTAGAGAGAGAGAGACAGGGAGATGGAGAGGGGGAGAGAGAGAGATACAAATGGAAGGGAGATGGAGAGAGAGAGAGAGTGTGTGTGTGTGGGATAGGGAGAGAGACCAAGAGAGAGGGAGATAGAGAGAGGGAGAGGGGGGGAGAGAGAGAGATACAAATGGAAGGGGGATGGAGAGAGAGTGTGTGGGATAGGGAGAGGGAGAGAGAGAGATATAAAGAGAGGGAGGAGAGAGACCAAGAGAGAGGGAGATAGAGAGAGGGAGAGAGATAGTGGGAGATAGAGAGAGAGAGAGAGAGAGAGAGAGAAAAGAGAGAGAGAGAGAAAGAGAGATAGAAAGAGAGAGAGACGGATATATAGAGAGAGGGAGGGAGAGATACATGTTTGTCAGGATGTAACATTGGTTTTTGGGAAATTTTGTTTTCAAAAAAAATAGATGTAGTAAAAAAAATCTTTTCATCACAAATGTCAATTATTTAAAAACAGATGTAGTAGTAACCACTAAAACGTAACAAGCTAAGCATGATTAATTTTTAGTTTGTTTCCTTATCATCTTATTCAATTCTATCCAGAAAAAAATATTTAAATAAGTGAATTTACAAATGTTTTCATTGGCCTTGAGCACAACAACAGTTCAGTTATGGTATATATGAATGTTAGTGCAATCAGTAACAACAATTTGATAATCTTCTTTTTCTGAATTGAAGTTTTATTGGAATTGCAGGGTTTACCTCTGTCCACAACCACTAGTTTGGAAAATCTCTTGCTTCTCATAAGCAATTTAGCAATGAAAGGAAGTATCTTCATTGGAGAACTGCCCCATTTTCCAGACTGTACAGCACCAATGGACATGGTTGATTAAATATGTATATCAAAATCACATATTATCTTTTAAATGAGTTGTCAATAATAGTTCCCTGTATGTTTGTTTTGCAGGGCTTGGAACAGGACAATCTGGAGAACCTTTACTTCAGTCAGGGCTTTCGAGTCAGCTTTGTGCAACATGACAATGTTGCAAAGGATCTTGGCTTAGATCTAGCTACTCCATGGGAAAAATGTGGCAGCATGCTTTTTGTTGCAGAACAGCTGCAGTTTTCTGATGCACAGGTGAGCCAATGAATAACTTCTGCTTGATCTTTTTCGCTACTGTAATTTTGAAGTTTTTAGTTTTTCAGAATTATAATGGTCATGATTTCAAATTCCTTTGTCAGAATATATCTTTGTAGAGGGACAGTTAGCAAATTGTCACTGATTTATGGTAGACACCACTACCATGGCATCTAAATTCAAATATTTCCTAAAATGTCAATCTAACATATGTCTACAACTATCGGTAACTTTTTTGCCAAAAGCCAGAGGAAAAAGTGCAGGCTTTACGCCTTTACCTTCAGATAGCCTATGTTTAGTTATCACCATCGATTCTGTATGAAATACATTACCAACAATACATGCAAGTATCCTTGCATAAGAAAACAGGTACATGCAAATAAATCATTGTGTGTTGATTTGAAGTGATTTAGGCTGTAAGAGGTAAAGGTACAGATACTAAAAGTTTTGTCAAAAACCCACTCCACTAATGTTAGTAGGTCGCTCACTGCTCTGTATGGTGACAGGCTGACAGCTCTGTTAGGAAATTTTATTGATAAATCTGACCCCCAGGCCTCAGCTGGAATTTTTGGTAGGCAGTCATAGTTCTCAGTGGCCTTTTAAATGTCAATACCTTTTCCCTGACTATTCCAGTTGTAATATTTTGTGTAGTTTGACAGCCAAGAGATAAGATCCTTAGATCAAGTCTGTCCCTAGAAAAGAAAACACACTCAGCATGTGAAACCTATCTAGAAAAATATCTACTAATATCAAGTTTTGAACCTACCAATATAAAGTTTCTAATGTGGTACTTTGGTCTCCAAACACCGTTGTATTTTTTTTTCGATGATTTAATGTTTTATTCATTCTAAGTATAAAGTTTTTTAATGTAGCAGGACAATCTTTTTAAAAAAAAAAAAAAATCCTAGTCATTCAAAGTGTGTAATATAGAAATGAAATGTTTGATATAAGTCTATTTTTAATAATCAAATTTCCTTCTTTTTTTTTCAGGAATATTCATTATTTTGCAAATCTTGAAGAGAACAGAAACAACATTTTTACCTTTGTAGTTTTATCCTTTTTAAGAAATACAAAAATGTCAGAAATAAATTGTATTTCGTTTTTTCTCCTTTTTTTCATTCTAGCTCTCTTCCATTTTATTTAACATAGTATAAGTATTTTTTTATGGACATAAGATTCATTGTATTTTTTTGAACAATGTTTTTCTATACTTCCACTTCCATATGGATTTGAAACAATCCCCCGCCCATTAATTTTACCCACAAATCCGATGTCCCTAAAGAGAAAATTTTTAGGTTGTATTTTTTTTTTTTTTTTTTTTTTTTTGAGTATGACACAAGACAACGCAGACACTCACAACACGCACGCACACTCACCCCTATGAACACACGTGCGCAAACCCTACCCCTATGAGCACCTCCGAAGGACCGAGCACCCGGCGGATCACGGAGATTCTCGAAGTCACCATTGGCCTGGGTAAAATCGTCGACGGAACGCCGCTACCACTTAATGCATAACGCCGAAAAATCCCGGGAAAATCCCGGAAAAAGGTCGAAAGCACCGGGATTTGAACCCCTACAGAAGGCGTCATTTGGGCCGTCCCTACCATTGGACTACAAGCCAGTATTTTTTTCCCGGACCAATGATGGTTGACATGAGAAACGAAAAAAAATGGCCCAATGAAGCCCGGATAGGAGAAAACAGAAAACAATTTGGACCGCAAAAATAAAATTGGCCCAATAAAACCCGACATGGGAAACTGGGTTGAGCGCCGACAGGGGAACGGGCCGTGCGCTGCTATGCCAACTAGTGCGCGTGCACCTCTACCGGTAGTAGTGCGCGCGCGCCGCTAGCAATCCTGGCGAGCGTGCGCCTGGAAGTGACGCCCAATATTCCTTGTAACCTCGGTTTTTATTGCTTCACTGTCCTGTCAGCCGCCGCATCACGTTCCAGCCTTGACGAGAAACACAAAAGGACAAGCAAACGATGAAGCTACGTGTTGGGCCGATTTCATCAATAAGCCTGACACGCATCGAAAAAACCGGCCCAATTGCTCCAACCTCTTTTTATTATTTTATTATAACCATGTAGTAGTATAGTTGTATTAAACAGCACATGATTTCACAACATCGATATAGGCAAGTATTGAAGAGATCAAATTAGTGCATCAAATGGATACTTTAAACTTTTCCCGAAATATCACAGAAAATAGCATCAATTTGATCTGAATCGGTGAGATTCCATGCAAAAGATGCTTCACAGAATTCTAACTTGGCCAATGAACTAAGAAGATTAGAAGAGGTTGATGGTTCAAGTCACTCATCAGTCATCACATTAGGAAAGAGACCATATTTTCTACTAGCCGGCAAGTCCTAACCGAAAGACAGAAAATAAATGTCTGTACAAGCTGCTGCTGCCGCACCAACAGAATACCGAGTAACATTCACAGCAGGTATGAATCTTTCGTCTCAGGGAATAATCCATCTCACTCTGCATTCTAAGCTGGCTACTACAAAGATAATAATACCTACCTCCTCCTCCAGAAATGCAATGTACTTCCAATCTCTACAACAGAAAATGTAGCGCCCTGCAGAAATGCAATGTCCTTCCTATCTCTACCAACCAGCCGCACCCACACCCTGTCCAAAACCGAGTTCTTGGCCATGATGATCTGCTGTGCTCTCATCAGGGGGGCATGACTGAAACCTCGCGGACGGTCCCAACTCCCTTCGATCACTGCTTATCTCGAATTCACTTGAGCTTGCCTTCGACTCGCTGTCCGCGTTACTGCTGTGGGCCCTCCGGCTACGACGGTCCTTCACAGGATCAAAACACAATATTCAGACATATTGCACAAAAAAACTGTATGTTTGTATCAGTGGGGTTAAAGCAGAAGAAGCACAACCTCCCGCGATGGGACATTTTCTGACTCAAGCATCCGAACAACCTGTCCCATAGTGGGTCTGTTCTCAGAGTCTGGGTCAACACACCGCAGTGCCACTAGAAGGGCACGCTTCAGAGCCTTATTGGTAGGCTTCAACTCCATGTCAGGATCCACCACTTCCTCAAATCTTCTCAAGCCAACCATCATTTTGAGCCACTCAACCAAATGCACCTGCACCGTGTCCATGTCGTAGTTGATTAACAATCAGAGCTGGAGGCATTGTTGCTTACTTGCTTATACAAAATTAAAAAAAAATATACACTTGCCACAAGGGACACTAAACATAAATACAAGATACCCATACTCCTGAACAGAAAATTTGTCTCCCATAGAAGGTAGATGCTGTTTTTCTGTGAAACAGATGGTCTCTTGTACAGGCTGTTTCAGCAAGCATGATATGACAGCAGATGTTCACCTCATTAGCAGGCCGACCATTGTCCACTGGATCCCTCCCAGTTACTGATTCCAGTAGTAGCACCCCGAAACTGTAGACATCGCTCCTCTCATTTAACAGACCTGTGTTGGCATATTCAGGGGCGACATACCTGAAACAGTAGCAAAAACGGGTGAATAGTTCTTTCCATGTGAAGTGCCACAAAGCTAACTGCTCTAAAAACATGAAAACCAAAGCTCTCAACATCTAAAGTTTCCTACTGTAATGCAACATGTTCCAGTTAGCGAAGCAAGATACTACAAAATGATGGAATGTCAAGCAAACAACATACCCGAAAGTTCCCATAACTCGAGTTGTGATATGGCTCTTTCCAGCACCCAAGAGCTTGGCCAATCCAAAATCAGAAAGCTTGCCATTGAATTCTTCATCAATTAGTATATTACTAGATTTGATATCACGGTGCACAACTTTTGGTTCTATGGCTTCATGTAAATAAGCGAGCCTGTAGTATACCATCAGTTATAAAAATGTCTTGCATAACTAAGCATATGCATAAAAGAAGAGGCAAAATATTGAATGGTCCACGTCTTACGCCTTAGCAATTCCAAGAACGATTTTCATCCGGGCTTCCCAAGTAAGAACACCGTGCTGACGCATTGCACCATGAAGCCACTGTTCTAAATTTCCATTATTCACGTACTCATACACAAGCATCCTGGAGTAAGAGCATATGATGAGGAGAATACTCAAATAGATTACAAAACCATATATGATGTATGAAACAGATAGATTTCCACAGTTTACATTAACCACCAGGTGTGCTTAATGTAGATGGAGAATGCATATAAAACACTAATACCATCTATGTTTTTTTTTTATTAATCAAACTAAAATAAAGTGTTTTTTCATTCAAAAATGTCTAACTACCAATAATTGTTCCCATTGTTAACAGCTAAACCCAAGGATAGGAGCATTATCCTGCTCTCTTCAATTCACATATACTGAATAAAAAACACTGTTAAGGACTACAATGTGTACCTTAAGCACCAAATGGAAATTTTCTTGTACAGCAATAGTAATCAGAGTATCAGAACTATATAGTTTTAATTTTTAAAAATCATGTAAACATGTGATAGCAGGTTGTACAGTGCAGCAGTATGTATGATTAACTGAGTGGTCTGGGTCTTGTGGATTTGACACTGCCTGGACAACTATCACCCACATACGGTGGAGTTTAGTTCATGGAGTCCATGCCTCTCACTGGCAGCAATGGCCAGCAAGGCCTCACTAGTCACTAGAATCTTTGAACCATGCTACAAACACCAAAACTGCCAACGATGCGAAGAAATCATCAGTGCTGGATATATCGATAAAGCAGATAACAAGTGCCCTATTAAATGGCTGACTTGAGTTCATAGTGCCTAGAACAGAGCTAAAGACAAAATGGTGCCGGTTAGCCGGTTACCATCTTTTCATCTGAAATGACAGATCAAAAAGTTATATATGGCATCAACCAAACTCTCCTGTAAAGTTTCTGTTTTGCTTATCTATCAAATTAGTTTCCTTCAAGGAAGGTCTCCTGGATTTTCTCTGAGATTCATCGATTGGTGTATCCACACTCCACAGGGCACATGAAAAGCACATGGGCACAATTTGAGACCCGAACTAAAATTTCATTTCAAATTATATAGATTCCACAAAAGCACCAATGGGTACAAACTAGTTCAGTGTAAAATATTGCTCTGCCGTTGCTTTAGTGTATGTGCAATATGCAATTATGCATGGCCGTTTGTCTTTTGCAATAATTAGAGTTTATCTTCCGCGTGAAGCCCTGTTGTACTTAAGGTCTGTGTGTTGCAATTAATGAGTTGACATGGATGGAGCGGTGGAAGAAAGTGCCGGACCCAACGGGTTTGACGGCCACTGAGTATTTAACTGGAAGATATAAATAACAGAGTGAAACGGGATAATTATAGCTGTGCCAAAAGAGTAACCTGAGCCAGTACAGCCATATGTTGGCAAAATGATGCACCAATAGTGCCATAGAGGCAATATTCCCCAATAACTATAATCTAACGGATAACATATCATGAGCTGATATTGGAATAGCTCAATGAATGTACTAGGGTAGATGCATCCTCATAGTCAGATGAACTGTTAGATTTTCATTTTAGGGTTTAAAGTTCAAGATTTTTAGCATGAAACTGGAATGAGATCATGTGTATCAGTAGTCATCTTTTTTTTGCGGCACATATATATGGCAGATGAGCTCAGACAAAAAATATATCGATCTGTCAGTGCAATTGATGAGAAATTAGCTTCACCTGTGTATTCCCTCGACGCTTAATAGCCAAGAAGGCGGACAAGATTCTTATGCCTGACATGTCCAATTGCCTCGACTTCGACCCTGAACTCCTTTTCTGCTTGACCCCTAGAATGACAAATCAAACACTATCAGTATGCTGAGACCATCAAAGAGGGCAGAACAACATTTCAAGTCGGATACGGAAGGCGTCCTTTATGTTAAAAATGAACTCCAGAGGTTCTTACATGTTATTAAGGAGCTTCTTTATTGCAACATCATTACCATTTATGAGGCGACCACGGTAAACAACTCCATACCCGCCTTCCCCAATAACATTCTCCTTAGAAAACCGATTCGTCGCGATGCTCCAAATCCCTCAAAGTAAACCAATGGCCCCAACCCAGGTGCGAGAACTCGGGGAGACCAACCAACGGCGACGCAGACACAGTCGCATACTGAGCATACTGCCTCCTCGCATTCCCCGAGCTCCCTTCATCGCCAGAGTACGAGCTCCCAGCCCTCTCGCACTGGTATGCCGCGGAGCTGCACTGGCTCAGGTTATCAGCGTCGCTCGACTTGCTCCTAACCAGGTTCCCCAGCATTTTCCCCGAATCCTTCTCATAGTAGTGCTTCTCCTGCACGGCCACGGCCATATGACAGCTCTCCTGCACACGGAGGTTGTTGTGGACGACAACAGCGGTGGCATGCTGCTCCCGCACCTCGTCCACCGCAATCTCCTTGGAGACATCCGGGATTCGTGACACCGGGATCTTATCGCAGCATGACTTGCTGTTTTTGCTGCCGGGCTTCTTGTTCCTCCGGTGTACGGACCAGAAGCACATGAAACCCAGGACGCACAGGATTAGCGCCCAGATACAGATGCCAATCACAACCCATAGCCGCAGGCCGAACGGCGGCGTCCTGGAAGATAGCTCCGCCCTCAGGGTTTCGCTCGCGGACATCTCCGTTGTTTATTCCTCAGCAAACCTATAGAAGAGACAAGCAGCAGCAGTAAGCTTCGCAATCCGCCGAAGAAGACAGTGGATACAAGCGGACCTGGCATAGCATTACCACCCCGATGAATTTCGCGGAAAAATGGAAGCTAGGAGGTATTAGCTGCGATTGGGTCAGATCCGAACACGAGTAGCTCGCACTTAGGTTTGGACAGCGAGTGCGAGTGCTCCTTTTCCCCGCGGTAGCAACGAAAGCGGAGGGAATGGGCGGGCGTACCTTGTAGATGCTCGTCGGTGGTCGCCGGCAAAGCGGCCGATGAAGACCTGGCGGAGGGCGGCGCGCTCGCGGCTCGCCCAGTCGCCGCCGCCGCCAGCCCCCACTAGAAGAGAGAGAGCGAGAGTGAACGGGAAAAAAAAGAGAGGGAGCGAACGCGGACTCACAAAAATCCGCAGCCGTTGCGAGTGGTAGTGGCAACGTACGTACGGAGTTCGCCCCATCGATCAGGGCCACCCGTGTCTAGATCGACGGCTACGGATTTACAAGACCCCGTCAAAGGTTCAGTTACTGAGGGTTTTCTCTTCACGTCACGCTTCCTACGATCCAGGAGAGGTGCCTCTCGATCCATCAAGTCAAGCTTCACTAATCAAGCATTATTAATTTTCCCAAGTCTATGACGGTTTAAGCGATTGAAAATGATATGCTTTGTAACAGTTGATGAAGTGTGAATAGGTGTAAATGTGCACTGTTTCTCTTCTTTGGTAGGATTTGTCTCTAAGACTTGGAGAAAGATTAGAAGGCAAGTTGAGCGAGACGTTGTTGTGCACATGTGATGCAAAATCGTTACACCATAATAATAGTCGGTTCGTTATAGATGACAAAGACGATGTAGTATGAAGAGAAAACAATGCGAGACTTTATCGGAGACAATCAAAAGTAATAAACAAGAAGGTTTAATCTAATTTCTTTGGCACCAAATAAAGGAAACTAATCCAATCAGGGTCAAACGAAAAGCAATGACATAAGATCACTAAAATGAGTTACAGATACTAGCTCACACCATTTTAGGTAGAGAGTAGGGTTGGTGTTGTACTATGCAAATTCTCGAGGGGCATCGTCGAGTAACCTTTAACTTTTCAAGTACTAATGGTACCACCCTATGTGTCCATTTCAAGCGCTATTAGGTTCGTAACTCCTTTCATTTGTTGTGTTAGTCTCAGCAAAACAGGATGGCAACCAAAGGCAAGCCAAATTTAAATGGAGGAAAAGAATGCTAGAATTCGTTGGGGAAGAGATGAGGCAACACTGCTTTTTGAAAGCAAGCAAACATGCAACGAATAAGGTTGGTTTTGTGTGGCTAAAATGCTTAACACAAACACCTCCTTTGTTGAGGTTTTCATTTAATGCACTATGTGAGTGGGTGCTAGCAATGGTACCTTTCTTCAATTTGTTGTGGACTATATTATGAAGGAATTCATACTTCTATGACTACTAAACGAAACATGTAGTTACGTGTTATAGGTTCTATGAGTGATTAACTATCCATCAGATCTACTACGAGCGATTACATGTCCATGAAATCGTATATTTGCTTAACAACTAGATATGATGATTTTTTTCATAAAACACGTTACGAGATACGTATGGAGAAGTGAGTACCTTAAGGCACTCCTAAGTTAAATCTTTTCAACGCTAAGTTATAAATCATCTCAACACTCAAATGGAAAAGAAGATTAAGTGCTTAACTGTGATGTGTAGCGACTTGGATACATAATTTAATACTAAGTTATTTGTTAGGGTCTATTTGAAAGGTCATGAGAAATCAACACTAGATATGTAGTATGAATTTGCGACAACTTGGAATGTTGATGTGGTATATAAGTTATTGGATGGAAAGCCAGTTCTCGGTATCAACATCGCGATGCATCATGCAGAATCATTCGATCGAACTAACGGTACGACGACTCCCGTTCATCTTCATCTAGGACCTTTAGTTAGAGAGACTAGGGACTAGAGACTAATAGGAACTAAAATTAGTCTCTAGCCCTCCCAAGAATCTAATGGAATAGGGACTAAATGAAACTAAAATTAATCTCTAACCCCTCCCATAGTCCTCTTGTTTGGTAATTTAGTCCTAAATCAAACTAAAATTTAGGCCTGGTCCTTAGTCAATGAAACCAAACAGACCAGGACTGTTTGAATTTCTAGTCAAGTGATTGAACTTTAATTAGTTACCTAACTAAAATATAAAAGTTAGGGATACCTAGCTTCTCGATTTGTGACTAAGGGCATGTTTGATATGGGCCAAAAACGGCCGGGCAGGCCCGTGGGATGCAGCCGGCCGTGTTTGATAACAGTTGCCCTGTTCCCCAGCCATGCCCTAGCGATGCAACATTTACCTTCTCTCTCCTGGCTCGCGCCCCTCGCTCCTCGCTGCGTTCCTCCCCGGCTCGGCTGGCGTTCGCGCTCGCGAATCTTGGGCGTCGGCGGTGGCTCTCGCGGGCTCGCGCGGCGCGTGGGAAACTTCCTCGCGCGCTTCTTACCCGCCGTTGCCTTCTTCCGTCTCCTCTCTGCGCAAGCGAGTTCTTCCCCAAACCCTAACCGCTCCCGTTGAGTTACCCGTCGGCGAGGGGCGTCATTGCCGGCCGCGTCGGTCTCGCCTGGAAGTTGGAGGTAGTTGGGGTTGGGCGGGGCTCTCGGGTCCGAATCAAACAAGAAAAAGCTGTTGGGCGGCCTCTTCACGACCGGAAATCAAACACGGCTCTTGGCCCAGTGTAGCTTTGGTTGTGGGTCGGCCTAGGCTGGCTTTCGGTGGCGAGGGCTCCTCGGGGGCACGAAATCAAACACGCCCTAAAGTTTCCAATCCAAACGGGTCCGGGCGGCCCAAATCTAGGTGAAACGAAACGGGCTAGGCGTTGGATGGGGGCGCTTGGATCGATCACATCGGAGGGGCAATTTCATCTCGTCTCTTAGCGAGTTTGACACCTTGTGTGACCGTCCGGAACACGTTCGGTTAATCCGATCAGCCGGATACCTTTGCATGGAGGTTCTCACCGGACCATGCATATTCCACGACCTCCGCCTATGGGGCAATGTTCTTCGGCTCGCCCCCCCGATGCTTGGAGCTAAGCTTCTCTGGAAGGTCGCGGCTCCTCCACGAGTCCGCTTCTTCTTCTGGCTCGCCATGCATGGGAGGTGCTGGACGGCCGATCGTCGCCACCGCCACGGCCTACAGGATTCAAACCTTTGTATTATCTGTGATCAGGCTCGAGACGTTTGGACCATATCTTGTTGGGATGTCCAGTATAGCAAGGAAGTCTGGCACATCGTCCTTTCCGGGCTACATCTGCAGAGTCCGGTGTTAGTCGAGGATGATGAGTTCATGGTCCGTGGCTTAGGACATGCAAACGGGTGCCCAAAGCTCCACGCCGAGGCTTTGACTCATTGTTCTTCTTAGTCGGTTGGTCATTATGGAAGGAGCGCAACTCTAGGACCTTTGATGCCAAGGCAAGGTCCCCGTGCGGTTAGCGGCGGCAATGAAAGAGGAGGCGGATGCCTGGTCGGCGGCTGTGGTAACGAGGCGCCTCAGCGAGCTGGTAGCCTGGCGGGAGCTTAGTTCGTTTTGTACCTTTTAGTCGCACAAACCGTCACAATGTAACCATGTTCTTTGGATCCAGTAGTGTGTAGGCTGGCCTCGGTAACCTATGGTTACTGTTGTCTAAAAACTTTGTTTGAATTTTCTTCCCCGCTTAAATTGAAAAACGCAACGGCGGCGTGGTCTCAAAAAAAAAAAAAAAAAAAAAAACTAGGTGCACTCGTGCTGATCATGCCCAGGCGTCGTCGTTGCGCGCTTTCACGGCAGCGGCAGGTGGGCCTACCGTGAGCTGTACTCTACTTTACCTGGGTACGCGGGCCCACTCGCACATAGCAATAGTCAAATAGATGATGACACTCGAGGTCCAGCTGGAAAATGCATGGTCTGGCATTTGCCTCTGCTTTCGTTTATGAGTTATGACTACTACCGTAGCAAACTTCATGATCCGACTTTTTAGATATTTCAAAAATACTGAAGTATGTTTAGCCACAAATCATGTGGGTATGATTTTTAAGTATCTAAAAACATTATTCTTTTACAAGAAAATGCACGATAAGATCGAATTACTATAGCCTATAGTAAAAACCTGGTGCCAAGTAAACTAAAACAGAGAGAAGCACTTGCTTCAGGATTTTGGATTTTGCAAGGAGCTTATCTTTATCTTTACTGATTGAAACCGCGTCGTAGTAATGGAAAAGCATTTCGCCAAGTCATCTTGATGTTATCTGACAAATCTGAACCGTTGGATGGCAATCTAACGATATGCATGATGCTAGTAGCGGCCGTTTTTTTTTAGGACGGCAATGAGCCATCTTATGAAGTTGTTTTTCTGAAAAAGGACATCAAAAGCTTTTCCGTGATTTCTGTAGTAGTACAACTCATGCCACCGCTTGTAGGTTCGTGAAATCTATTAAAAAACAACTACCCCACTAACAACTCGGTCAAAAGAAAAGAGAAGTCACCATAGTAAAAGCTCCATCTTATGAAGTTGTCTCCATTAACTAAAGGGCAATTTATAAGGGCATGTTTGGTTCACGCGCCGATCGCGACACGCTTGAGGCCGCCATGCTCCGCCAGCCGATGTTTTGGATGGTGCCACGCTGCTCGCCATGCCACTGTTGTCATTTGCTGCTGCGCTTTGGCAGTCTATACAACACGTAGGGACAACAGGAGAGAGCGAGGGGGCGCAGTGAGAGAGCATGGACGCAAAAAAGAGCAGTAGCTAGGACAACAGGCTACCACCGTACTACTTTTTGTAGGCACTGTCACTCAATGTCTCTTCTTGTTGCTAGCAATAATAACACCGTGGGCATGACAGTGTGTGGCGGACGATCCCGTCCGCCGCAGCCTGTGGCGCTACGACGGCGTCGTGGCGCCACGGCCTCAACCAAACAGGCCCTAAATGAGGGCGGGAGACAAGAGGGCGCCCCTGCCCCCTATATAGTGTCATTCTAAAAAAAACACTGAAATTTTTGAAATTCAAAAAAAAAAATTACACTACTGCTCCGCATAACATTCGAAAACAGATATATACTTACATAACTACCATGATTATTATTCTGCAATCACACAGCACAAAAAGCCAAAACTGAACGACCACACAAGACGATGATCACAAGAAACAACAAGCCCTGCAGATTGCACCGTTTACCGCTGCCAGTTAAAGCGGCGCTTGCCCCCGAGAACGGGCGCGAAGAAGTAGATGTCGTCGAGCGCCGGTCGTTGGTCGGCGAAGTTGCCGCCATACACCAGCATCCCCGGCGCCCGTCCTTCTCCCCCGCCCGCGAACGCCGCACCACCCACGAGGCCCCGGTGGTGCTGCGCGCTTCGGCCTCCGCCCCCGCCTTGTCGCCGTCGTCCACCCGACCTTTGTCCACGCGCGTGTCTCCGTGTCGGCGCCAACGCCGGGCCGAGAACTTTGCGGCGCGGGTGTCCAAGGTCACTAGGATCCACCTCGCCGCCCGAACACCACGACGTGCCTCGAACCCGGGCGGCGAGAACACGCTCCGTGGGCTCGGCGGCCGCCCGTGGTCTCCACCATCCCACTCCCACCAGCGTCGGTCGTGCGGTCTGCGTCGTCGAGCTCCTCCCGGAGAACCCGTACACCCACCCACACCTTCCCGCCGGTAACAACCGCCAGCCCGCCCGCCCGCGGGGACGGCAGCCTCACCCGGCGCGGCTCCTCCCACCTCCCGGACGCCACGCCGTGACGCCCACAGTCGCTTGGTCGCCCGGCGTCGCCGCACCGCCCGAACACGTACACCTTCCCAGCGTCCGCGTCGGCCACCATGGAGTGGTAGCTCCGGTCGCGGCGACCCCTCCGTCGTCGCCGCGAAGCCGGAGAGGAGCGTCCCACGCCAGCGTCGCCCGGTCGGCGTAGAGCTGGTTGAGCTCCCCGTGCTCCGTGTCCCGCCCGCCGAACGTGTACCGTGCCGCCCACGGCCGCCATGGTCACCCGGACGCCGGCGGCGGCATCGTCGCCGTCGGCGTCGGGCGGGCGGACCAGGTCTGCGTGTCGGCAGGTCGAACGCGTACATGGTGCTGTCCACCGGGACGCTGCGAACTCGCCGCCGAATGAGTAGGCCGTGTGCCCCACCAGGGTGATGGCGTGGGAGCTTCGTGCTCCCGGACCGGTGCCCTTCTGCTCCATCTGCGTTGATTTAGCAAGCATTGCAATTGCAGGCGTAAGTGAGAAGGTAAAGATTCATACGTAGTCAATAATCTCCTGTGAACATGTAATTTCACAAAGAAGTCAAGCTCAAGCATGCAGTCTCTACGATTGCTCGAGCACAACTTCACCATGAGCGACTTCCTATCAGCAGGTCTTTGGCATCAGGAAGGCGTACATGATGCAGATGAGTTGAAATTTCATAGTCAACGCCACCCCCACCCGAGTACCCCACCAACTAGATTTGATCACAGAGGATTCCCCACAATCCGAATGGGCGGATTTCGGCTAATCAAGCCCGAAAGCAAACAGTTGTTTCCGCGAATCGAAACCAAACCTAAATCCGATCCAAACTTGAGAAATACTCCTATCTCCAAGAAAGCTGCACGTCCCACTAAGAACTGGACAGAAGAAGAATAAAATGAAAAGAATTGGAGGAGGAGGAAGTGGAAGTATAGGGAAGCAAACCTTCACCCAGGTTCCTCCTGCCATTGCTGCTCCTTGTTGCTGCTTTGCTCTCCCGTGCTTTGGTCTGAGGTTGCACAGTTTCGGTTGATGTTGAGGCCTTGAGGTTGAGGGGGGTCACTTTTGAGGTGGTGCAGAGCAGAGGAAGGTGGCATCCTCGTCACATGCTGACAGACATGAATCTGACCATTGCGGCCGGGTACAATTTTTAACAATTCAGCAACCAAGCTTGTTTGGGCGCTTGGCATTTTGTTTTTGGGTTATCAGAGGATGTTGTCTCTTTTGCTTATAGTATTGTTGGTTTTGATTTCGACGTGGACATTATTTGGTGTTTTGTGGGGGCAGGTAGACGTGAGTATTTGTGTAAACTGTGTGTCAGTTGTGAGTCTGAAGCCAGCTAGTGTGACAAAGGGTTGCGGTTTTATCTAAGTGTGATGCCATTGCTTGGATTTTACGGATGTAGGTGGAGGATTGCGTTTGGCCTGTGGGAATGGATAAGGCCTGCCAAGTGCTCACTGGAGACACCAGCAGGACCTGAGTAGAACTACTCCTCCGTCCCAAAATAAACGACGTTTTGGATTTTCGTGCCACAAGTTTGACTCGATTTATAGAAAATATGTAAAAGATTTAAATCTCTAAATAAATTTGTTAAAAAACTAGATCAAAAGATCTTTCCAATGATACTAATTATGTAATATAAATATTAATCCTATTTTAATATATAATTGCCGGTAGATGTTTTCGGGAAGCAAAAACGCTATTTATTTTGGGACGGAGGGAGTCGGTGATAAATGACGTCACATACACCCTGTTAGAATTGTAATGGATGTTGACACAGGTGGCAACAATGGTTTTGTACGAGAGTATATTGTACGAGGTACACTACTCTGTAATTTCGTCCCTTTTGTGTTCTTCTGTACGTATAGGGAATGTGAGTTACAATGGTGACACACAAAGGAGGTTCAAGAAATGGGGATCGGGAGTTGCTACAATGAATTATTCTCTCACAAATACACATGTCATCAATTTAAAATTCTCCTCCAAAGATAGGTGAAACATTCTGATCTTTTTAACTTACTCATATTACCTGAAAAACATGGGGCTTTTACCTGCACTTAAATCTTGAGTAATTGAAAGATAGAACAATCAAGTTAAGCACTATGTCTCAAACTCTTCATTTCACTTTTGTTCTGAAGTTTTTATAAATTTTCAAAATAAATCTCAAAGTTTCCATTGTATGACCCTTTCAAATCTCTCATATGTGGTATTTTTGGATCCTTACCAAGGCAATGATGTCATGCCTTCTCTAATGATATATGGTATTTGTGGAACATGGTAAGTGTATCATTCCTTCTCTCAACTTATCTTCTAAGGCTTATATCCGAGCTCATAGGTGGGAGACAACGTATACATACTTGCAAAGCATATATTGTAAAGTCAAACAACGGATCCAAAGGAACAAGTCATACAATGTGAATATATGGGATGTATTTGTGAGGTGGATATGTGGTGGTGATGGGATATAATGATCCCTAATTCTACTATGCTCCTTCTTGAAGAATTTGATCTCTTTTTGGAATTTTAAGAAGACACAAAAGAGAACTTGGGCTAGCTTTTCTTTCTTTTATTTTTTCGAGAGAGGCGGCATCTAAGTACCCATTGTTTTCAGTTGGACATTTCGTCCATTTTTACTCTCTTTTATTTTCTCTTTCTTTTTTAGGGAGGTAGGCTCTACTCGCTGTAGGACACTTGTCCATTTTTCATCCTCCTTTCTTCTTTTCTTTTCTTTTTTTTAGGGAGGTAGGCTCTACTCGCCCGTAGGACTTTTGTCCATTTTTCATCTCCCTCTTTTTTTTTTTCTTTTTAAGCATAGCCCCAAGTTTCTTCTTTGTCAAACAGATATTTGAGAGATAATAAATAAAATACATGGAGCATAAATGGGGTTTTGAGAATAAGTATAGGGATAAGGAATATTTTTTGGTGTTTACTCCCCAGGATAGGAGTGAAACATTTTTTTATGGCTAGCAAATGGATGAAGGGTATGTGGTGTGTATATGGTGTGACATGAAATATATATATGTGGAGATGTGTAAGTGAAATTGTATGACAAGTTCCCAAGGGTCTCAAAGATTGACTAAACTCAATACTAAACAAGTAGTGAATGATAAAAGAGTTTTCCTATTCTAGAAACATGTATATGGCTGTGGTAGGAATTTCAGAACTCTACGTCATATAAGAAACTCATCATGCAATTTTCAAATTTTCACAAATTAAATCTCCGAATTTAGTGCAACTAGGAGTAAGATAAATAGTAGCTCGGACTATCTCATATCATATCCGTCAATTACCTAGATTAGCTTAGATGTATGCTCCCACAAAATTTCAAGCTCAAAGCAAATTTCTCAAGTGTAAACAATTTTATAGCATGGGAGAATTCTAAACCAATGATAGGTACTTATAAGAAAATAAAAAAGAGCAACTATTCATCATCTCCAAGAGATAGCTACTAATTATTCAAACAAACTTTAAAACAAAAACTAATTATACACAATCTTTTTATTTGGTTTTTCATGGTTATTCATTTTTTAGCAAACAAAGCAAAGCAAATTTAAATAAACTATATAATATAATATATAAAAATATAAAAATAGATAAGCGCCGTGTCATAGGGACTTACCTGGCCAAATGGGGGCAGCTCCCCCAAGCCGGTGTTGATCGCAGGGGTTCGCCGGCGCCAGCGGCGGCGGCGTCCCATACATGGCACTATTTCTTCATTACATGTTCGATGGTGTCTCGATGTCGGTGATGTTCTGATGCGCTCGGGCATTCCATTCTCTCGTTCTTGATAATGGTTGACCTGGTCATGCCTTATGTCTAGGATGGTGTTGTACATCCCTTGGAATGTATATGCGTCGTGTTGTCCATATCCTGCAAAAGAATTACGAGGTGGTTCGGGAGTAGGGTGTTGCGAAGTACCTGGAGTATCGTAGAAGTAACCACTTCCACGATAGGTTTCTCGGCGAATATGAGCATCACCACCACCCCGCTCACTTTCGGGCCTCCTTGTTCAAATCACGGGTGGCTCGTCAGCGCGATTTGAATCTGCTTGTGAAGGTGGAGGATAGGTCCATGGTCGTTATCCTCCAAATGCTTTGGCTCTTGAGGTCTTGGAGTCCACGCATCTGTCCAAATTGGATCATGGGCACGTGTCGACGAGTTGGCATGGCTCTCTGCATATTAATTGGTTGTGCCCTGCACACTCAACGAGATAAGGCGCACACGATATATGGAAAGTTCGGGGGTTAGGCAACCGAATCTCCCCAAAATAGTAGCATGGGTCATGACAAGAGTACTTCAATTTTCTTCAAAATATGTCCCTTACTAAAGAAATCAAAACCTATAATAGGTCTATCTTCCCTTATATAAGCAACATGAGCATTATCATCCAAGAGTCCTAAGTGGTTGGCAATTCTAGTGATAAGTGACGTGCAATTGACATTTCCTAGGAGAGTTGGTACAACTATCCAATGTTGAACTAACATGTATATCTAAGTGAAACTTGTCTTCTCTTTATAGCCGCATAGATCAACCTGTAACTCTCCTACTCTAACATTATGACCATCCTTCCTAGGCAAAAGAGTGAAAAGTATCCATTTATGGAAGAAGCGAAAATGTGGGTAAGTCTCGGCTTTTGCATCTAAAAATGCATCTACATTGGTCAAGTCTTTCCAAGCGGTTGCTTGGTTGAAATCATCTAGAGCTACGTCTAAGTCCATGACACAAGAGTGTAGAAAACCAAGTGCATCACTTAGATTTCTCAAGTGAGAGAATCTCTGTTGTTGAAAGAATCTAAATGTGACACCTTCATCGGTGCAACGAAAGGGTACAAAGAAATTCTATGGTTAAAAACTTAGAACCTTCCTCTGTGATTTTTACGCAAAAGTTTCCCGGTAAAAAAGCGGAAAATATGAGCAAATTCAACATCCATACCTGTCGGATTAGGAGATCGTGGTCGATCTCGGAGTATGAGTGAACTTACGACTCTTCAATTGATTGTACCTTGCTCTCTCGTATTGTCCATGAAACTTGAGGTGTGAATCAAGTCAACCTTCTTCATCGCGGCCCGAGGGTCGGATGTGGTGGCACATCTTGCTTTCGCTCGTAGCTCATCTCGATGGTGCTGCGAAGATGATTCTCCTCGCTGAAGACGTTTTGATCTTCTACCGCCGAACGATTTCCAAAAGCTCATCCTCGCAAAATGTTAATACAAACAAAACAAACAAGAGACTAATGGAGGGGTTAGAATAAAAAAAGTTAGAAATCAGCCGTCCAAAGTTAGTCGTCCGGGGGTTAGTCGTCCAGAAAGAAAGATTGCAAAGTTGTTTTTATTTTGACGAACTTTCCCCTAACAAAGTTTTATCTTGATTACTCTATATGGACAACACCTCCACTAATCACTCTTAAATTATTCTAATACTCTCAAGATCTTCTCCTCTCTCAAGAAATCTTTCTATTGCTACTAAGAACTTCCTTTCTCCTTCTCACTTCTCTTTCTCTCTACAAAGCCCAAAGCTTTACGATACTAGAACTTCGAGTTGCAAGCTGAAATGCTAAGCAAAGCAATGTGGGTGTGATGAAGAAGCGAGGGATGAAGGGCCTTTTATAGAGGAGTTGAGAGCCTGGCGGCCGCCAGTGTTGGTGGCGCCGGCCGCCATGGTGGTGGGCCCTCTCCCACTCATCTTCATGCTGCATATTGCTCACTCCAATACCATGGTTTTAAGTGGGTTTTTCGGTGGAAAAGATTGGCGGAGTGGTGCATGGTGGGTAGGTGAGATTTGAGTGGTAAATGTCTTGTCCAAGGTAGGTGAAATATGGCATTTAGTGTATGACATGTAGGACCCATCACATAGTGACTCTATTTTTGTATTTTTCAAATTATAAATGCAGGAATAAAAATAATAATGTAAGAATAAATATTTTTGAGCCTCCACAATAAATATTTTCACGAAGTTGTGACACATCGTAACATTATTTATATGGGGCATGGATTTTTCTAAGTAAATGCTTAGTATAGTAAATATAGATAATTACCGACTTACCTTGTGATAGATGTCCGTAGTTAAAGTCCTCGAACCGACTTCCCAAAAATTTAATTATCATGTGCATTCTCCGTTCCTGAGATGGTACTGATGATGATTCTTCTTCAATTCGATTCAATCTTATTTGCCACAAGCTAAGCTCGATCTAGGTTTGAATGCGAATTTCTCTTCCTTTCCATTCAAATTGAATGTAATCTCTCCGTAGTGACATTGATATGTGCATTGGTCGCTTTTAGAAAGGTCGTCCGAGAATGATTGATACTGAGTCCGGTGGCATATTCAAAACTACAAAATCCACGGTATAAAGAATCCTCCTGATATTAACCGGTACGTTTTCTCGCAATTCCCGAGGTGTATCCATTGATTGATCCGCCAGTTGTAATGATATTGAAGTTGGCTCCAAAGTTGTGTGCTTAAGTTTGTCAAAGACGGACTTGGGCATTACACTAACACTTGCTCCAAGGTCACAAAGTCTTTGTAAAATGATGATCTCCAATTGACCAATTGATTACGGGATATCTTGGATCCTGCATCTTATGTGGCAATATATTAAGGATAGCCGCACTGCATTCTTTTGTTAGCTTGATTACCTCCTCGTAGTGGGTAATGGTCTTTTCTTATTCAAGATATCTCCTCGAGATACTTGGCATAGGTTGGGACTTGAATAGCGTCTAGTAGAGGTATGTTGATATATAACTTCGGATTACCTCCACAAACTTTGTAAACCGATCATCCACTTGAGGTCCACGGTTTCTTCGGGATATGGTAAAAGATTTGTATCATGAAAGTCTTGTGTCATCCGGGGTTCTTGAGTCAAATCTTCTATGTCATCATTTTCTTCTTCTCTAGTTGGTTGTACCACGTGTCTTGTAATTGTTGCCGGTGCCGCAGTGCCGTGATTGGTTGTGTCTGACCGGCTGTTTCTATTATCCTTCTTGGATCAACGTGGATCACGTGTAGATTTACCTCTTCTTGTAGTAACATTATTTACCCGCCAAGGTTAGTGGCAATAGATTTTGCAGCAGAAAACTTTTGCTAATTGAGTTTCAATCTTTTTTTATTAAAAGCAAGTTGATCTTTAAAAGCAAATGAGAAATTATCCATCTTAAGAGCTATATCTTCTAATACTTTATCATTAGCAACAAGCTTCTTAAGAAGAACATTATTTAACTTATCTTGTTCCTCAATTAGTTCTCTTTAAAAATGGGTTTCTAGGAACATTACCTCGATACTTACCTCGTTGTTGATTAGTCGTTGTAACCTTCGTTCTTGTAATTGAGTTGATGTTGAATTGTTAATGTACCATGCTTGAATTTGATGCGGAATCAATATAGTCTTGTAAATCTTGTCTTTCACCTTTTATCTTTGGCTCTTTGTTCAAGCCAATCAAATAACACATCCATCTTGGTTGATATTGCTTTTATTTCTTCCGAACTTCTTCTATCCGATGGTAGTGTTGAGTGTCTTGAATCCAGCTTTTGATTTTCTCGATATCTTGTTCATGAGTGCTTCAAATTTTGTCAAGAGTGAGTGATAAAAAATGATCCTTCAAATGATTTGCATCTAGTTGTTCTCGTGCTCTTTGTGTTAATCCATGGTAGAATCCTTGCATGAGCAACCACTCTTCTATTCCATGATGAGGGCAATCTGATATGTATTCTTTAAACGCTCCCAAGCACTGGAATTGATTCTCCTTTCGTTGGAAGTTGGTGATTTTTCCTCGTAGGGCATTGGTTTTACCCGTGGGAAAGAACTTTGATAGGAAAGTCAGAGAACATTCATCCCATTTCTTGATTTCTTCTTTGTTGGCGAGAACCATGACTTCGCTTTTCCTTCAATGAGAATGGGAATAAACGAGTAATATGATATCTTGGGGAACATCCTTGGGTGAGAAGGTGTTGGCAATCTCCGTAAAAATTCCCCGCGTATGTAAGCTGCATCTTCATGAATCCTTCCACCACTATGTAAAAAAGGCTAATAACCGCCGGTGAGCCCAGAGACGCCGCTAACAACGAGCGCCCGTGTTGTGACATTGACTCGACGCTACAGCTGGGCGCATCATTC
The DNA here is from genome assembly GCA_015847255.1 of Hyparrhenia diplandra. NCBI lineage: Eukaryota > Viridiplantae > Streptophyta > Magnoliopsida > Poales > Poaceae > Hyparrhenia > Hyparrhenia diplandra. The sequence continues at coordinate 4,537 of JADLZK010008791.1, read as the reverse complement.
ATAATAGGCTGACGGAGGGTCCCATTAAGACCAATACGCGTCGCAATAGGAGGTCATTACGCATACCGCGTTCATGTAACGCTGCCCTGCTTTCTTAATCCGCACGCTGCTTTGGTCGGGCACGCGACGCTACGGCTACGCGTGACGCTTTTGAAACCGAAAGTGTCTCGTGAATTCAACGTATCTCGTGACACGCCAGCGTTTCATCCGCAGCGATTTTCGAGACCGACCGATTGTGGATGCAACCCAATCGCACGCTTGCTTACGCACATCTAGCCGCCGCCCGTACTGCTAATGGTATTACGCACGGCGTTGATTCACGTGACCGCGATAGTCGAACCGTCCGCGGTGTTGCTTGACACCACGCACGCCGCGTCGCGTATAACGACGCTTGGAACATACAAGGGTCTCAGAACGGTCACTTAAATTAAAGTCGCCAAGATTTATTCCGTGTGACGAGTTGTTAGGTAGGTTCGTATTACGTCGAACCACTCACCGACGCGCTTATTTTCTCGTGACGAGTTGTGTTAGAGGTGTCCGCATACGTTCGCAAACCACTACCGACGCCACGCTTATTTTCGCATCGTTGTGTTGAAGGTGTCCAGACATGTCGCAGCTCCACACGACGCCGCTTATTTTCGTGACGAAGTTGTGTTAGCGTGTGTTCAGTACATGTCTCGACCCACTACCGACGCCGCTAGATAGTTTCGCACGAGATGTGTTAGCAGGTGTCTGCATATGTCGCGAACCGCTACCGACGCTGCTAGCCATTTACGTGACGCGGTGTTGTCGCCTACTGCTCAGTGTTGTTTTGCTGGTATTGGCGGACACGCATCGCTGAACAGACGCTTCAGCAGTGTGCGTGCTCGTGAATCGCCGCGATGTTACAGCTGCGGCGTTGTCGCCGTAGTCCACTGTGGTGTCTCGTGGTGTCCGAAAGCCGCTGCGCATACATGTCGCTGGAGCGTATACCGCAGTGCACGCTACCGTATTTGTCTCGAAGTCTTACAGCCGCCCATCCTCGCTAGAGACGCATGGATGTTGACACGCCGTCACGTACCCTGACTGAATTCTGGCTGGGCCTGCATCCGGTTTTGAACGGCCTCCGTCGCATCCTGAGAAGCCGGCCTTCCTTTTGGGCCTGAATTTGGACCTGCATGTTAGGCCGCTCTCTTGTGGTACAACAAGCTGGGCGTTTTCACGGCGAGGTTATGAACAATGCGGACATATTATTATTTTATATATATATATAATAATGTTGCCACACTTGAATGGTGGTGGCGCACACCGAGGGTGTTGGGGGCAGGAGGAAGCGACGCCGCGACGTGATCTGACTATATCTTTTTGCTGATGATTGATTTTCTACACTTCATCGCCGTTATATAGTACATCAGATTTGGATCGCTTCCTGGTGTCCGTCTACTTAGGAACCTGCGGCACGCGACGAGGCCCAAGTTGGAAGTTGTTCCTCTTTGTTGGATGCAAATACGGAGGATCTTCTGCCGAGCAAGTCCTCCCAAGAAATAGAACTTTGAAGCACGCCGCCACGCGGCATCCGGGAGGCGGCATAGTTTCTCGCTGAATGGAGGCTAGGGTTTTTTCCTTTACCCCATACATGCTTCCCAAGAAGCAATATCAACCGCTGAATCCAACCGAGATCAACGCGTATTGCTAATCGGGCTTGTCGCCGGTTTGGGGCTGCTTTGTTGGGCTCCAAATTCATCCCCTCCATGTGGAAGGATAGCCCAACAAAATCTGTTCCTAATCATACACAAACTCACAAAGACGAGGCTTTTTTGCTTCACCGCAAATTCAGCATAGGTAGCCTCCAGCTTTTGCGAAGGCTTGTCCTCAAGTGTGGGAAAAACCTTCCGAATGACCCTTCCATCCCAGCCTTGCTTCATTGCCATGATAAAGCTCAATCCGCACATCTTGCTAATGCATTGACAACACTAGCCTTCACACAACCAAAGTAATCGCTACGGATGTGTACACAAAGAAATCGCCTAAAACCACAAGGCAAATATCCCGACAAAGAAAGTTTCAATAAACTATAAAATCGCACTATCAACCATGCTACGAAAGTGCCACAAAGAAACAAACAAGCTCATTAGTCTTATGAAGTCAGCATCTCAATTTTAAAAATATGATAAAGAAAAAGATGACAAGCTAGACGCTCATGAGTAGAAGTTCCATCCATTGTAAACTCTAGACAATGTACAAAATACGACACAAAGAGTTTACAAAAATGTTGGTCGTAATGCTCTCGGTCACACAACGCATGCTCATAAAGATCAACAATACTCTATCATGCATATCCCCGATGTGCACAATGTCAAGGTAGAGCCCGCCACAAGGCAAAAATGTTACTTTTATGTCCTTGAAGCCCGGCCTCTAGTTTCGCCGCTTTGCTGCTCATCCACATATTATTCTAATTGATTTGGCATGCTCGTCCAAATTCTATTTTCTCCTAACTTTAGAGATATACAAAGATATCATCCTACCGATATACAACATTATTAGCTTTCAAACAAAGTGTGGAATAATAGAACCGCCGAGTAGGGCTCAAATAAAAAATAAAACTTCGAATGGCCCTTCCATTCCATCTTGCTTCATGCCCATCATAATAAAAAGCTCAATCCGTGGCAGGCGACGCATTGACAACACTAGCGCTCACACAACCAAAGTAATCACTTACACTTGTATATTAATGGAATGGCTAGCACTTACACTAGGTGGATACATCATGGGGAACCATTGAGGTTATATTATAAGAAAATGAGGGCCTTTAATGGAACCGGACTAGTATCAATGATGATCTTTGCATGAGTGTGGATGAAGAAGATGGCCATGATGATGGAATTTATGATATGGTGCAATGGGGAATTGTATACAAACAAGATGAAGGTAAAAGAAAAAGGTCTATGTTTGCAATTATATTGGAAGAGATGAAGCGTTAGAACTCAAAGATGATAAGGGTGGCATCTCCACCGACGCAGGATGAGTTTTTTCCTCCGTGTTTTAAGCCCCAGTTTTTCTCTCCGAAAAAATAATAGAGTAGCCACAAGATCACGACTATGACAGGAGCCGCTTTAAACCATTACTTCCTAGCACTTCATGTGTACAATTTAAAAAATGACAAAGATATCCAAGAGTTTGCTAAACTAGTTTGCCATCCTTGGATTTTTGCAAACTAAAAAACTTGGCTCCAACGAGAAGAGGTAGTTACCGGACTACCCATCACATTATATGGGAAATGAGAACCGACGAAGAAGAGTAAAGGAAGGGTGGAAATATAATTTAGTTTCACTCTCAAGGCTCCCTGATGCAAGTTTGCTAGAGTGGGAAGTTTGTAGATTTGGGATTAGTTTAGTTAGTGGAAAATGAAATCGCATTGGGATTAGATTCGGCGTTCACGCTAGTTAGATGTGCCTTCCGACAACGCTTAGATCCCGGCCGTGCTTCTTGGAACTCCCTCATCCTTTATAATCCAGCGTGGGTCTTTGGGTTTTAAACCTAGGATCAATCATCGGAAAAAGGATTTTAAGGCGACAAAATTTTTGAGCAATGTTGTACAAGCTAGATAGCAAACCATTCAAAAAACCCTTCAAAAAGGAAGGATAATACACTTTACAATCTAGATTTCAGTGCTTACCCAAGAAGATATGCTTCGCGGTAGGATCGGATCTACAACCACCAAAAGAAAGAAGGCGTGCTTCGCTGTGGTTGGATCTACAACCACCAAAAAGAAAAAAAAACTACGTATTTGCTATTTCTAGAACCACATGAAAAACCATATCTAGCTGCATGGATGTGATAAAGAGGTGCACCTGCCGGGATGGAGATGGCTGGCTGATCCCACTACGTAATGGGACAGCTCTCTACTCTTGTTTGCTTGAGATGAGTTTGAAGAATGGAGACGGAGAAAGAGGTGAAGTACTAATGCGATAGGTGTAGTATGGGAGAAGGAACAAGGAAGAGGCGAGAAGAGTGAGAAGGCTGCGAGGAAAACTGCCCATAGTAGCACTATAAAGGAATCTGAAAAGGCAACGTGTAGAGTGTTACGGATCACGCATAACACCATGGTCCTAGTTAATGCTTAAAAGGATCGTCATGGAATTGTATTGCTATTTCAAAATTTCAAACATTATTGTTTGGAGTAATAGGACTATGGGAGAATTAGAATTTGTCCTCAAAAAAAGTTTGTCCTACTCTATCCCCAACTACCATCGTTTGGCCCGCTTGTAATTTTATCTAAATATATCCATGTGATATCTTGTTTTGAAGAATTAATTGAAACAAATTTAATGGTGTAATCAAATTTAATGCTTTCGGTCACACACAACCCTTATCTATCATGTATATCCCCGATGTGCACAAGGTCAAGAGTAGACCTAGACATTTCCAAAATGTTGCTTTTATGTCCTTGGAAGCGCTGAACATTAGTTTCAGCTTCGCTAGCCGTGCATCCACGTATTCAAAATCGCGATTTGGCACGCCTCTGTCCGAAATTCTATTTTCTCCAGAACTTTGGCTT